>CAMAPF010001019.1:0-577500 GCA_945859915.1 Cuscuta epithymum
CGGCGATAGTGACATGCGTAGGATCGTAAGTGACATTAAAATCTGATAGTGACATCCGTAAGTGACATTAAAATCTGGTAGTGACAATTTCATAGTGACACAAAAAAACGCAGTGACATGAAATTTTACAGTTACATCATGATTTTCCATATATATGACCTTGTTAGTCACATTTTTGTCCATATTTAAAAGTAGTCACATTTTTTGTAATTGACTTTAAGTTAGTAATATTTAAGGCAAAACCTCTTTGTTTTTTATTGATATTATTTTGTTAATTAATTGTTGTTAACAAATATGGTGGGAGTTTGTTGGTGATTCTATGCCAACATTAAAGAAATATGCAATTCGTTTATTGAATCAACCTTGTAGTTCATCATCATGTGAGCGTAATTGGAGTGCACTTGAAGCTTCCCACCCAGACAAAGAAACATAATCAGCTCACTCCAAGCATGCTAGGCATTCTTGTATATTGTAGGATGAACACAATGATGCTGCAAAAAATTGAGGGAAAAATGTTTAGAAATGCCGACCCAATTGATTAAAGCAAGCTCATAGAGTGGACTGATTATGGAGAAGCTAGAAGTTGAAAATTGCTCCGAATTGGTGGATGAGAATGGACATATTCAGATTTGAGGGAGCTCATTTGGTGATACTAGTGCTGACAATGTTAGTCTCATTAATTCCGCCTCATCCCTTTCACAAGTCGGTGTCACTTATGTTTATGATACGGATGGGTTTGAAGAATTTGATTTTGATGCTTTAGAATAGTTTTAGAGTTAATTTCTTTAGATTCTAGAATTTGGAGTTTTGTGTTTTCTTTCACAATTTTTTCATTTAATGTTGTTCAAACTTGTTACTATGCTTTTTTTTTATCGTCAACTAGCCTTCTTTCATATCATAAGTTTCAGGATCATTACATCAATCAAAGGAAAAACAAAACTGGCACCAACTAAAATCCAACAACTACGACTGTAAACCCTATGATCAGACTTGGAGACGGTCATCCTTGAAAGAGCAACGCGAATCGCTAATCATGTATCGGGCTTGACACAGCCATCTTTGTTCCCATAGATCCAAACATACTCAATGACATAAAAAAGGCTGAATTCCCAAACAAACTGACAAACCTAACAGCGTAGACGATAACCAAAAGCCAAATGACAGAATAATAATAACTAATAGGAAAACTTTCATGGACTCTAGCACCTCGTACAACTCATGGCGGTGGTTCAGGAGGAGGCCGTATCCTTGGTACCACTCTAATTGATCCTCTATTGTCAATTGTCATCTGGTCTGCTCGAAATCCATGCAACTCTCTCCTCGTTCCGCGCTCGTAGCAAATCCACCGCTAGCGGTCATCTTCATCGCTGCCATTCCCTTGCTACCCTGCTCACGAAGAAATCGATCACCGAACTCTGGCTTCGATGTCGTCAAGCTTGGGCAAGGATTCTTGTCAATCTGCCTCAAATCCAATCCCAACGCCGGACACAGGTGAAAGGGATTCATTGGCCAGAAGAACCAAACCTTAGATCTGCTAAGGAAAAACCAAACTCTAGACCTGCTTGTACTATGCTTCTTTAATTCAGCATTTAGTTTTACTTAGTGCAATTGCCATATAAATTTAAATTTAGTATCATTTTATTTAAAATTAGTATTTTTCTTTTGCTTATGAGTTACATATCTATGAATATATAATTTTTTTGTAGAGAAAATTGCATATTAGATCATTGAAAAAGGTTAAGATTTTAACTTATCATTTCTTTCTATCAATAATGTATACAAAGACACATATTATATGTCGTATTTTAAAATTGTTTAACATTTAAAACACGTATGTATCCATATTTATGTTATGAACGTATGAAACATATATCTAGCCGCATTTTAAAAAAAAATGTATCATATTATACTCGAACGTACGTATGATTGTATTATTCACGAACCGTATATAACTAACAAATCCTACAACCACTCCCTAACTCTTTGTTATATGCCAACATTTGTATTGCGATTGGTGACCAGTCATTGAACCATTTTTTGAGCATATTTGTTTCCCTGTATTCTAGTCATGCACAATACTCTAATATCTTCTAGCATATACTCTAATATTTTCCTTTATCTAGCCCTTAGAATCTAGGAATTAAAACTTTTACTTGAATTGTTGTCAACGATTTGAGATTTACACCTAGCACTAAAATATGCCCTATACCAGCATTGAGGGTTATACCTCATCAAATATTCAGCAGCACTCTTGCAAACCTTAATAAATTAATATAAGGAATTGCAACTTTACCCAAACACGAATTATTAAGTCAAACAATTTTCAATACTTTCAGTTTACATTAATAAGTAAGCAATAAAAAATATCTCCCAGTTTGAATAGGTTGTCCTTAAATTCCTCTTCATACGTTGACCATGCACAAATCCAAAATCTCTTCTTTAATCTTCTCCATACCACCTCTTGACCCCAATTAGCCAGAATGTGTCTTGCACAAAACCTATGCTAAGCATTTGGTAGAACAATTTCACTGCATCTATCAGACACTATACAACATAATAATATCACTATTATGGCATTCTGGTCAATAGTATATAAATATGACTAAAAATAATTTTACCTTTTGCATGTCAGATATGATGGTGATCATTGATCCATCATCCAAATGAAGTTTTTGGGAAAGCCAACATAGAAACCACTTCCAATTGTCATTATTTTCCTTTCCAACTACTCCCAAGAAATAGGATACATCTGGTCATTACCATCTCTGCCAACCGCTGCTAAAATTTGGCCCTTCGTCAATCCTTTAAGAAAGAAACCATCTAAACCTATAATTGGTCTACAACCATACATCCAACCTTTCTTTAATGCTTCAAAGTAGACAAACATTCTCTTAAATACCCTTTTCCCTTCACTTAAAGTTTGCTTACAACACTCGATCTCTAATGTAGTTCCACTTTAAAGCTTCCATCCAACTCTTCTATGATCATCTTCTTTGCTCTTTTACACTTAGAAATACTAACATTAATTTTGTAAATGTCCTTACATTCCTTAACCGTGTATTTTGTTTTATAATTGGGGTTAAGGTAAATTTTTTTCTTAAACTTTCTTTCTAGGAAACTAGTTGACACACTTGGAAGTGTGTAGTGTCTCCAACACCTATGCTCGTCCACCAGAGTCTTTATTGCCAAGCCCGAATTTTCCCCATCCTTAGAAATAAACATGTGAATAGGACAATCATCCTCATTAACACATTTGACCCTTACTTTAGTCGGTTCATTAGGGTGCAACTTCAATTTCACACCCTCAACCACTCCATATTATGCAATTGCTTCTCTTGCTTCATTAGCATTGACAAACGTCATTGCCCAACTATCTTCACGTCTAACCTTTTCAAGAGATGTCTCATATTCATCCTCACTTGCTTGACTGTCACTTGACCTCCCACCATTCTCAACTTCTCCTTCGTTTTCACATTCTTCTTGGCCTAGCGTATATTAGTATACATCTTCTATTTCTGTGGCATCTAAATCTGGAACATTAAAAATTTCTAGCCAATCTATATAAAGAAGATCCCTTGTTTCACCATCAACATGGTTTTGTCAATCTATAGTAACTGTAGTATCAATTGAGTCCTAAATAAATCAAAATATTAGAACAAATCATTTCAAATAAATCAATGAAGTATATTGGGGAGACATGAGGGAGAAGTCATTTACTAACAAACAATTAGTCTTTTTCAATATACCATGTATGATTGACTCCAAAAGTGTTATAGATAGAATTATTATCTCTGCTAGTAATCTAACCTCATATTTAGTCTATCAATCATTCAGTAACCATTATTTTACATCAAACAGAGGACTTGACTAAGAAAAAGCAAACACCTAGCATAAGAAACAACATCACCTAAATAATAGAAATTTCACAAAATAGAGCTTGATTTGATGCATACTATAAAGGAACATTGTAGCCCATACAGTGATGCCTATAATACACAGACTTATTTAGGGCATATATATAATACTACGTATTCAACATACTCTTTCCCCCAAATGTTTTATTTGCATGGCAGAACGTTAAACAAAACACAGGTCTTTGCGACACACACCAACAAAACTCAGTAGAAAAATTAATGGTCGGGTAGGGTATACCACATTCAAACACGCACCAACATCATTATCTTTTGGTTGGAATAAACGAGGAACCCTAATTTTACACAAATTCAATTACGAAATTCAAAACCATTATTCAAAAGATACCATGATAGCTAGGTTTGATGATGGATTATGAAGGAGAAGGTTTAAGGAAGAGATTCAACTCAGACCTAAATAAATCAAATATTGGAAAAAAACAAGTCAAAAAATTAAATAAAACTTACTTGAAAACTACATCTGATTCGTTGCTCTACAGGAGCAATTAAATTGACGAGCTCGTGTTCTTCATTTCAATATTTCGTCATGCCTTGTGTTCAAAGTTCTAGTTCGCTATTTTGCTTCTTCGCTACTTGAGGCTGACGGAATGTATTAGTTTAACACTGGGCCCGGGGCAGTACAAGTAGACTAGACCTCAGGGATAGCGTGAGAATGTTTATAATGTTCTTTTTGCTATAAAATTCTATAATTTAAAATTATATAATTTTACCGTCCAAATACTAACAAAGCATATGGTTAGACAAATTATATAGAGGGTATTTGATAAGTCACATTCCAGGATACAATGTACCCAAAGAAGCCGAATGAAACAAGTAGTGCAACTATTACGTGCAATTAAAAAAAATTGAATTAAGAAAAGTTGTGAAAGTTATATCTCGTATAAAGAGTAACTTTTTGGGTTTTTTTCAAAAAAAAAAAAAAATACTAAAATAAAACTCACTTACACAAATATGACAAATTGTTACTACAATGTATTCTCATAGTAACTCAGGTTTAAAAATTGAACACAAGTTACTATGATTTCATTACTACTTTAGTCACTAGTTACATTTTTGTAAATAATCTTAATTTTAGTCACATATATATAATTATTTCTAACTTTTTCAAATTTTAAGTCACATTTTCACTACACAAAAACAAATTCTAAGTTTCTAAATTATGGACACTGTAGTTCAATCTTTCATTAAATGAGAGAATCAGAGAAAATTTGTGAAATATATCAATGAATTCGGGAGGTACAGAAGAGAATTACATCAAATTAAAAGATCAAAATTAATGTAATAACCCGTAATGATTCAAAAAAAATGGTGAAATATGTTCCCAATGAATTCTAACATGGATGTTTCAAAATTATAGACTTGTACCATGTAGATACTGAATAACGAATTGGGAATATCTAAAAAAAATAACAGTTTGATTTTATTTTTAATTTTTATAGTCTTAGGATGTATATATAATTAAAATATCGATGTACACACACACACACACACACATATATATATATATATATATATATATATATATATATATATATATTTGAGAAATTTATGGGCCCTAATGGAACAAAGGGCCCTGGGCGCATGCCCCTCCTGCCCATGCCCCAGGACCGGCCCTGGTTTAACAAGGAAACATTAGGAAATGTTTAACAAGGGTAATATTAGACCCATGTTGAGATTTAGCAGTATTTTTGTTCCAAAAAATATAACATGAGTATATCTGTTCTCACACTGATAGTACATATTTTCACCTTTTCCCGTTTTATTTTAGAGATAGACAAGCATTTTAAAAAAAAGAGACAAGCAGTTTAATTGAAATAGAAGATTATTACTATTATTATAATAAATAAAATAAGATATACTTCGTACTTAAATATAAATGAGTTACTTAGGTCATGTAAAAATATATACTTTTATAAAAATACTCTACTTCATATATGTGTCTATGAACTTTTATTTCAATTAAATATCGCTAAACATTACAAATATTCATGGATATCGATAAAAACAAAATAAAATTCTTGTATACATATCAGTCTCTAAAAGAGGAATAGATTGTCAAGAGTATGGGTATGTTTGGCACAACTAGCTGAAAAGATACTTTTGTGAGTTTTTTAGTAACTGTTAGCTTTTAGTGACTGAAAAGATCTTAAAAAGAAAAGGTGATAGCTGTTTGGTAAAAAGTCGACTGTTTGATTTAGTTTGGTTTGGTATACAAGCTGTTAGGACTAATTAATACTAAAAGTCACGAGCTTTTCTCAGATGCTACACCCGGTAGCATCTCCAAAAAGATCTTTTAATTTTTGAAAAGCTCTTAAAAAATATCATGTCAAACATGCAACTAGAGTCTTTTGACGTCTTTTTAAAGAATAGAGAAGTTAGAAGCTAGAGGCTTTTGTGTGCCAAACATATCCTATGTTTTCAGACAAAAAGAGCTTTTGAAATCTCACTAAATTAAATATCACTTCAAAATCAAACATATAAAAAATCAAGATATTTTAAGTAGAAGATTTTTTTTTTTTGAAAAAACCCGATAGAATAGTTAAGTTGAAGATTATTTATAATGTTTGAAACTTGAATCCATGTAAGGTATTAATAAGGTGAAATAACTGAATGAGTGCGCAAAAAGGGTAATCGGCACAATTATAGTTTTCATATTACTAAGAGGTCTTGGAGTATGTTTACAAAAAAAATTAAAAAAATGATTTCAAATGATAACTTTTACTTAAATTAAACACTTAAACCTAATGTTTATTTTGATGTCACCAATAGAGAACTTAAATCAAGCTTATGGAAGGATGTCAATTGAGGATGAAGAGAGCAGTTGCCTGGTGTTTGATCCAGGTGCTTTGGAGAAGTCAAAAAACAACAAGGCGGCGATACTTCTGGAATATCACTGCCTAAAATACTAGCAGACAAGATGATTCCTTTGGAGGTGCCTAATCAAACCTCTTCTCACTTCCTGATGGCTGGTAAAGTCGGGATGCTTCCTTTAAAGGTGGTTGAACAAACCTCTTCTCCCATCCCGATGGTTGATGTAATCGAAGTGGCTTCTTTGGAGGTGACTGATCAAACCCCTTCTCCCTTACTGATGACTAGGAAAACCAGGAATTATGACTCTTTTTGTTCTTTTCAATTTAATAACTTTAGTTTTTTTATCTATCTATTTTGGTAGCAAATGCATTGATGTTGATAGATTAGTCTACCAGATTGGGGGTTAAGGAACTTGACAGGTTCTCAAAAGTTAGTCAGTTCTACGGCTCATCTCATGGTAGCTCTGTGCTACTGGATTGCTTTGTTCTCTACCATTTCCATTATTAATATTACATAAATGTCTTTCTTTCAACAACAAAACAAATACAAAATACAAATGATTTTGATTTGTTACAATATTTCTCAAATTGAATAAACAGGAACCGATTGAAACCGAATGATAAACCGAATTACACAATCCATAAACACCCCTGTTAAGCACATGTAAAAATAGGCCATAAACGGTCAATTGAATGTTGGCTTGGGAAAATAACTGAAAGTCAGGACACATTGTGAGTGCAACCGCCTCTTTCTTCTAGACTCCAGCGAGAGCAGACCCGTCACGTTCACGGTTGCTCACAATCTTCTGCGTGCTCCTCTCTCTACTCATGAACTGAAAATTCTAGGCTCCAGAGACTAGAAAGCTATAACGAGCGATGATTATTGGTTCCTACACAATTGCCTGCGTCAAGGTATATTTCGAGTGTGGAAGTTACGAATGCGATGTCGAGCATTGACTACCAAAACCGAGGCAGATTCAGCATTTGGGCTCCGCTTTCTCTCTACAATGTGTTTATCATTCGGAGCTCCAGCTACCAGAAACTGCCATCAGAGCCGCTCAAACTCTCTGTTCTCAAATTAGACGGCTCTTCATTCGGTAAACTCATTTCGATTTAGTGAGATACTTATAGGTTTTCCTTTATACCTATTGCAGATATAGTGAAATATATCTTCCTGTTACAGCCAATGCGTATATTCCCTAATTTGGACTGTTTGTGCAGTGGTTAATGTCCCAAGGAATGCTACTGTGGCGGACCTGAAGTTAGCTATTGAGCAAGTTTTCGATTTTTCCTGCGAGGGCGAAGACATAATTCTATGGTATAAATGAATGTTAATCATTTTAAGTGGTAGTAAGTTAGTAACATGAGTCGTTGTGATATATCAGCTGAATGTATGCCTATCTATATGTATGAAGGCTCTTTGTATGGATGATAGTTATGCAGCATAAAGTAAAATTTTGGGTTTCTGATAAAAACGGAGGTGTTAAAGTGGGTGGCTAACCAGCTAGTTATGAATGGTGTAAGTGTTGACATGACAGGTCACTTGTATGGAGCCAATTCTGTTTGTGTTATGCAGCTCAGAAGCTCACAAATGACAAAGCTTGCGTTCGGAGCTTAGGGATCAAAGATGGTGATCAGGTTAGTGAAATTTGTTACGTATGCATATCATATACCATTTGATTTTGAGTTTCCCTTATTATCTTGTGTACATTAGTGTATATTGCCTTTAAGTGAAACAAGCAATGTTCTTATATGATAGATCAATATTTGGAGTTGCCACAACATCGTCAAATGTTTTACTCCGTATATGTTATTGCTTCCGCATGGATGCTCAGGATTAAATTTAATGACTTTTATCTGGAAGAAATGATTTTCTATATGTTTACAATGCTCTCCCACACCACTGTGTGCCATAGTCCACACTCCACAATGGCACAATCTTGAAATGGTGTTTAAATGAAGAAGTGAAACCACAAATATTTATAGTGCGAAACTGAACTGACACACACATGCTAAGTGGATTGATCGTATTATATAATCCCAAAAGCTGTTACAAGTCACCTAGTATTCGATTACCTTATCATTCTGCAATATGTATATATAATTGTAGAAGACAAGAGGATATGACTTGCAAGTTGCAACATGTAGGAAATCCCAAATAAAAGATCTTGTACACATGTTCAAATCGTATTGATTCGAATGTTATTAATTCAAGGGTTGGCTTGCACATAGTATAGATGACTATAGAGATGTATAAGGGAACATAGAAGGGTGTTTTAGTGCTTATAAGGGAAATTTACATTCTTTTGTGGTTTTAAGAATTTAATTCATTCTCACCCATTTGCAACTATCTTTCCACGTCTTTTTTCGTTTTGACTGGCAGCTTCAATTTATGCGGCATATGATGATTGAAGGAATTGAATGCAAAACGGAAAAGCAACCATCCAAAAGTGCAGAAGATCACCCCGATCAATACTCAGTGTAAGATCAAAGCTACATACATGACAATTGACAAATGATGGTTGCTGCATATGCATGAGATTCTGAACAGATTCAGAATGTGTAGTTTTGAGCAAGAGCCTTATGAAGTTTTTCTTTTCAGGATAAATATTTGTGAAGCAAGTCAGAGTAACAACATGTGCCTTAACAATAAACAAAACACTTGTTTCGAGATTGTTGAAGAGAAGCGGAAGGACACGATGCATGCACCAGAATTCAAGTTTGCTCATCTTGTGAAAGGGTGGTTAAAACAACCAAAATTTTGGCATTCAAAAGGAAAAGGACTTCGAGAATGCAACCGACCTTCAGTATTTCGTTGTCAGTGGGTCAGATCATGAGTATATTAAGGAGGTGGTTGGGGATGGGATGGGCATGTGAGTTCAAATTCATCTTTTATCTACTCTAGAATCTTGATGTCATTCTGAGATGGGATAGGCACAATACTTTTTGCATGCATGTGTCTCACAGCATTAGCTTTTGTACCACTGCTGAAACCAAGCATTTGGGTTGATCTAGAGAAGGAGAATTAGATGGGGAACTTCAGAGCACAACCAAACCAATCTCTAACCAACTTATCCCCATGGATAATATTAGACACATTAAAGAGTGCCCACATGGTTCCTTAGGGGGGCTCTTATGTAGATGCATAGAAGTGAGTTTTTGCTTTAAAATCATACTTTATAAAACTCTGATGATTTTTTTAAAACTTGCCATACTAAAATCAAGTAAATGAATAAACAAACAAAATATTAAAAATCATATTAATGCTGCCAATGAATAACTGAAAACACAGAATGAATTCATGAGGTACCAATAATAATTTTCACGGTATTATTATAAATATTAGTTAAAATTCCATGATTGTACTTCACCTATATTGGCTCTGGACAAAGTTTTTTCTTCAACTATGATGCAGCCATTTCTGAGTTGCTCATTTATTTTGTCAAACCCACAAGGGCCAATGATAGAGACACACCTTACTGTGGAAAATAAACTAGCTAGGTAGACGTGCATTTTTAGAGTTTATTTTTGCCTAAATCACGCACACGGGACACCATCTTCAAAAACTTTATTCTTCTGAGTGGAGAACATTTTTTTCTGGGCTACTCTCTTCCTTGTCTATCTCAGACTTCTGGGCCACACAAAGAGCACATCGAATAACTTTATTTATCTGCTTCATCAATCTGACATTGTCAGTGAGCAAGTGAGTGAGCATTTTTCTCAAATCAACATCATCCTTTATCCCTGAATTGTCATTATCGGCATTTTCGACATCTCGGGCTAGGAGCTCTGCCTGTTAAAGCCACATACTTTTTTAAATAAGACTTTTGATTTGTACATTGACAAAATCATATGGAGCATGGCGAAGAAAAGCTCACCTCTGAAAGGAGAAAGCCCATTTGATCATCATATGCAGCTAGTGTATCATAAGGGGATGGGGTATCCATCCTGATTAGATCATTCTCATTGTCAACATGGAAATCAATACTGCACTCCTCAAGCCGAGTGCGAATAGCCATGCACTGCTGCAGCAGCTTATTGTTGGTAGCCTCAGTGTGCTTCCTACTTTGCCTTTCTTCATGCAAATTTGCCTGAAAAGAATTTGTTCATAAAGGGTGTGATCGGAAATCAGAAAATGTTAGGGAAAGAAGATAAATAGGAAATTTGGAGGAAAAAACAATGTGTGAGAAAATAAAGAAGCTGCTTAAAACTCTATAAATCCATTTTAGATATTTCATCATTTGAACAGTTTCTATTATATGGAGTAGTAGTGTAGTACTTTTCATTTCCCTGCCATTTTCTTAGTCCCAAACATATCAATAACAGAATTAGCAGCATAGTTTGTAAAAGGGGGGTGAACTTTTCCCCTAAGAAAAAAACTCTAGTTAAAAAAAAGAGTTAAATGACCCAGTAACACAAAAGTTACTTCTGAAAGAAAAGAAGAAGTGGAGGATCATAGATAATTCTTGATAAAAAGTACATTACTTCCAATTCAGTTTTCTGTTTTGACAATTCTCCAAGCTCCTGCGTGAGTTCTGAAAGTGAACTTCTAAGAGAGTCAAGCTCATTGGACTCTGTCTCCAATGTGTGGTTTTGCATGTTCCTGAGCTGAAACATTACCATAATAACTCAACTCAAATGGAGATTCGATGAATCGCAGATGGGTGTGTATGGAAGGGAGAAAAGTTTTTTTTCTCTTGGGGCGTCCTGACCTGTTCAGACTTTAGGCTTGCCTCCATCTCCAAACACTTCCTTCTTAGCTCGTCCATATCACATAGTATTTTGGTAAGTTTCTCCCTTTCAATCGAAACAATTTGCTGCACATTTCCTTTGTCACTCTGTTGTACACAACCTTCTTCAGTTTCCAGGTTTTTTGTGCTGGCTAGCCTCTGTTTCATGGTAGAGAGAGTTTTACTTTGCTCATCAGTAGTAAGCACACTCGAACATTGGAGTGATTGAACTGCGCCAGCGACAGATGAGCCTCCTTTATCAGGAATGCTATTATTTGAATCATTAAAATCTGCAAGAAAACTATCACATTAAGATAGTTCTCAGTGGCATTTTTAAGTACAGAAAAAACGAAATTACTAGTAAGGAGGCACATACATGACCTTACTGCTGCTTCTAGTTCAATAAAGATTGCTATAGAAAGACTTCTAGACAAGTCAATGTCAGAAGATAGCACATTTGTCATCCAATCCTCCAATAGGTGCCTTCGCTGAGAAGGAAGAAAAAAAAACTACATATAAAAAAAACTTTTTCTGTTCCTATAAATATGGGAGGACAGCTGGATTGTAAAATCTAATGCATCAAGGAGGGGCCAGTTTCCCCCGAGTCTAAATACTTACTTTTCCAAGTCTCAGTATTTTTCCCGCGTTATCAAAAGTCCAAGTACTTATTTTTTCAAACATAATTGCTAGTTTCACTATACATGCATTTTACATTGAACAATCCATATCCGTTCACTTTTTTCTTTTTTTGATAACGCTAGTGAACGAGACCTTTGACCCGTATAATCTCACACAAACAATCCAGTAAACCTCCAGTCGCCCTCTGGGGGGTCGAACTAGTCTCCCGGGTTCAAAGTTCAAACCACTTGAACAACCCTGAAAGGTTAAAACTTAAAATATTGCTCATATTTAGTTGCACCTCTAGGACTTTTCACAAAATTTAAGAGTAAAATTGTAGTAAAGGTAATTCAAACGTGAAGTAATTGCGCCTCCGACTCTCCACGGGTTCGAACTAGTTTCCTGGGTTGAAACCACTTGAACAGCCCCAAAAGGTTAAAATATCACTCACATTTAGTTGCACCTCTAGGCCTTTTCACAAAACGTAAGAGTAAAATTGGAGTAAAGGTGATTCAAAAGTGAAGCAAAAGTTGTGAATAGTATATAAAAAGTGAACAAAGTAGAAAAGAGAAAATAAAAAATAGGATATTTATCTCCTTTCAAATTATATGGTGCTTTCCCAAAGGGGAGAGGAGCAAGCAAAGGTGAACAGAGGTATATTTTAGGTTCTCATGTTAATATATTTTACTCTGTAAAAGATCTTCTGTACTATTCAATAGAGTAAAGATCAAACCATGACAGGTTTATCATGTTCTTGATATGGTACTTACAACTTACTAGGGGTGGTTTTTATTTCTAACTGACCCAATTCAGGACCCGGAAAGTGAATATGAAATAGAGGGTATTGTTATATAAAGTATTCCTGTTTATAGGTTCTACTGTACTTGCTAGTGTCCAAAGTGATACTCAATGATGTCAAACTGAGAGGATTAAACCGTATTAACAAGTGAAGTGAACAAATTTACTTTCTGAGTAACAAAAGGTACCAAACAAATAGCTAAAATGCAGGGAAACATACAAAACTACGGTAATACAAACTTCAATCAAGCTAATGAGATGCACAGTCAAGGACTTTGTATAGAAGAATCCACAATATAATTATTAATGGGAAAATGGAAACTAATAATCCAACCTTTTAGCGGTCTTCTTACAATAGTCCCACCTTTTCGTTATTCATGAATAATCCAACCTTTGCACCGCATCTTCATTCACTGGTCCCTGACCGGTTGATGACCTGCTATTCCAAGTTATTTTCTTATCTTTGCAAACAATTATACCATAAATCTCACCTTTCACAAAGATAATATTTTGCAAATATAAGAAAATAACTTGGAATAGCAGGTCATCAACCGGTCAGGGACCAGTGAATGAAGATGCGGTGCAAAGGTTGGATTATTCATGAATAACGAAAAGGTGGGACTATTGTAAGAAGACTGCTAAAAGGTTGGATTATTAGTTTCCATTTTCCCATTATTTATTACATCAGTTATAATTATTTATTACAATATTTATTAAAATCTTCAATTACATATATTTGTAGTTATTATTGTAATTAGTAGCTTCCTTATTCACTCCTTACACCACTGTATAAATACCACCACATACTATGGAATAAAGCATGGAATTCAGCCTAAACCATTCTATCTTTTCACACTTTAATATGTAATGAATAATTATATTATGGATTCTTCTATACTTCGCACACTAATGAAGTTTCAATAGTATATTATAGTGAACCTCTCTCTCAAGTCATAAAAGCATCAATTTACATTGTTTAAAACTTTAAACTGGGTTCAGTGATGACATAATCATCTGGTCATGCATCAAGTCATCCAGTTACGTTCAATCAAAGTGACAGCTTAGATTAGGTAAACATTTGACATCAGAAGATGATTCTGTTCCTATTCAGTTTATCTCAGGTTTGAGGATTAGCTTACACAAGAGCGAGTTCAGTTTGAATGACATCGCTTTTCTGTAAGCGAGTTAAGTTTAATGACATCACATAAAAAGTTAAGACCTGTGTGTCAGATTGTTCAACTGAGCTGACACATAGCATCACATAATAACATATTATATGATGATTAACTCAAAAAAAAGTTAGTACTAACTTCTTCCAGTAGATTATTGTCTCTTATCCTCAATAGCCCCTTCCGAGGAGCTGGTGGAAGATTCTTCTTGGGGAACTCCTTTCTTAGCTGTAGAGAACAAAAGTGAAGAGCTCATTGAAAATCATGTATAGTTAGCCAAACACACCTGCACTCGAAATTAGGGACGATGATGATGCACTATGTTGCACGGAAAAGCGAAAATCCTGAGGGAACGGGAAACATCAACTTTTGCTCAAAAAAGGCTTGTTTGAAGAGTTTCCAAAGAGTTTCCGTAGAGTTTCCGAAACGGAAACATACTCTTTCCCGAGAATTTTCGTGCTACATAGATGATACATCAAGTAATGCTACAATAATCGCTAGTATCAATAACTGCATGGGAAATGCCTTACGTTACATACTAATAAGTACATGCACTAATGAAATCTGAACTCACATCAGAAGATAATGTTACAAAATCATTAAATCTGCGCAGTGTTTCCCTTGTACTTGTAATTCCTTGTGGTGATTGTATTCCGACAATAACCTTGTAAAGCTGTTAGAATCAGAGGAAGCAAAGAATTTGCATCAAAAGCGAGGAAATATAGGTTCAAAGTACGGATTCAAATTCAAAATGAAGGAAGACAACACCACAAGGGCACAAAGTCCTATATCCACTCAGCTTGCAAACTTAATTTACTATTCATAACCAATATTAACTTTAAAAATTAAATAGAATTTATAAAAAATGAATCATTTTAATCATTTTCTTCCATCACCTGCACAATGGCACATTTAGAAGCTTCCATAATGCCTTCATTTACATCATGAATGTAACTACATTTTTAACTCCGATGTCGATTCATGTAGCTGACCCTAAACTCTTTTAGGATTAAGGCTTGGATGTTGTGTTGTAATACTATAAAAAGATCTAGCATAACCCCGAATCAAGTTTTCTCACACAAATTCAATTTTATTATTTTTAAAGTACTTCAGTCATAAAGGTTTAGGGCAGTGCCTACCACAATGGATTTTGAATTACTGGACTCAGAAGAAAGTGTCCAAGAAGGAATTGTGACACAATAACTCCATCCCGTGTGATAGTCATGCGGCCACACACTGTTTTGTCCATCCTGTACTAAAAAGAAAGGAGTGAGTTTCATTGAAGACATAAATCTGGTTTCGCTTTCACCCTATAAATTTTCTACCTGTATATTTTACTTTTCTCATAAGGAGTACGCATATAGCTAGTCGAATGGGACAAAAGTCAAAACCATTACGGGCGAGGTAACCTGAATGCCCAACAAACTGCTAAAATCAGAAGATGGTGTCAATGAGTATTGAAAGAACGTCCGAAATTGGCCAATGCATTTAGGAGGATCAGATGTTAGAAGAAACGAAATTTAACTTATCTATGACCAGGCTATGTTGCACTTTTTCATAAAATCAAGTAACTTCACCTTACTGACTGAAGTCTGATGCCAGGATCAAACATAAAAAAGGAAATGATATTTTATTTCAGTCCACGACGTGCAAATGCAGTATGCTAAAATTATACATTAGTATCCTGTAACAGTCCAATAGTCCACCTATGATGATTGAGACTTCAGATTCCATCCCATCAAAGGATTGACATTAGTAGCCAATATCTTTCAATACATATATTATACACCCGAGCTTACCAGGGTACATCCAAATGTTGAAACTAGCATTTTTCTAATAGAAAACATGTTTTACTTATAAAAATATTTTTTTCGTGCGAGTATTGTATTAATGAATACAATACTCACATCATGAAAGTAGATGTGAGTATTGTATTCATGAAAAATGAGCAGGAAAAAATCATACAAGTATTTTTTTTATGGAATGAGCAATTCTGTAATTTATGAAACGAGCAAACTTTTAAAAATCACAATAACAACCTGATGTAAAATTACATTCAGATGTATCAATGTATCATACATAAAGGTTTTTCATTAAATATTACTCCTGGACAAAAATGTTACTAAAGTTACTGCAAGTACGTCTTCAAAGACACTAGTGTAAGATTGAACGTGATCATGGTAACTAAAGATACTAGTATAGTCACCAAAGCATTCAAAGTCACATTTTTTCCTTCACTGGCTTTATTTCGGTCATATATTTGTCATTATTTCTAATATAATTTGCTAATATATTCAGTTTTTAATTTCATACTTGGTAAACATTTGGATAAACTCTTCAACAGAATAACACCAATTTACCCATTACTAGCTCCTCGTAGCTCAGAAATCGCATCTTTGACTAACAAAATTAAAGAGCATGACTTGGGGTAGCATTTATTCTTTACCCAAATCGGAGGTGGAGGACTCCAGTCCATGCCAAGAGGAAGTGGAGAAGTGCCATCATGGCGGCGCTTTGAAGGGCCGGCGTCCTTATTACCGGCTGAATTACTGGACTGGGCTCGCAGTCCGGCATAATCTCCGGCGGCGAAAGGATAACTGTAGTAAGGGGATAGAGAGTCGATGGTGGCGGGATCGGTGATTCCCAAGTCGAACAGAGAGAAGGGTCCTCCGTACATGTTCATCATCGCGGACGGCGTCGACGGGCGGAGCTTTCTTTGTCTTCCCTTTTGAGGAAGAAAGTAGAAACCCCCGTTCTGCGGGTCAACTAACGGTCGGGTGGTTCGTTGGGAGTCAGTTGACTTGTGTCAGCATAAGAGGACACTGGGACTCGATTGAGGGGTCTCCGAACCAAATTTGTTGTACACAACTTGTACACAAAATGTGTATACTGCTTGTGTACACAGACAATTTGAAATAAAATTTTACTTTTTTTAAATGAATTGTCTGTGCACACAGACAACTAGGAAGGTTTTGTGTACAATTTGTGTACAAGTCATGTACACTAAGCATTTTCCAATTTTGTTATCATCAATACCCACTTTTTTTGCAAATTATACCGTGGGATCGACCCACCATGAGCATGGTGTGCCCATTCCCATACGGTATCGTTTTAGAATTAAAAAGGGGAGCAAATCGTCATTCTTATTTCTCAGGGAAGGTGAGCCTCTTTCGATCAGTTCCCACCTCCCAATCGCTTAGAGCATCCCCAATGGTAAAATGTGCATGGTGCACACGTGCCATGAGAAATGACCACATAAATATTAGTAAATAAATTCTTTCTCTCCTCATTTGAATGATTTTATACAGTTTTGGTAAGTTTTTCTCCATAATGTCAAGGAGACCGTCTAGATGTTGACATTGTTGTTGACATTGCGGGAAAAAACTTACCAAAATTGTATAAAATCATTCAAATAAGGAGAGGGATAATTTATATGCTAATATTTATGTGGCTATCATTCATGCCACATGTGCACCGTACACATTATAGCATTGGAGATGCTCTTATCGCTATCTCCGTTTAACGATCTCAGCCTGCAGTGAGGCGCATAACAAAGCGGGTGGATGAGCGAGGATCATCTGTCATGGCCTGCTGCATAAGTGAGGACTGCCTGTAGCTTCTTTTATTGTTCGATGTATACATTAATTTCAATTTGTTGTTTAAAAAGCCAAAATACATTATTCTTTTCAACTACATACATAGTATTGGACTATATGTTATATATTCTACGAGTAATACATTTAAGGTTAATAATCCTAATACATATAATTAAGATTATAATATACTCTGTCTAATCTCATACCATCAATTACATTTGGTAATACGCGGAGTTACATCTTTTTATGTGTGATTTTACATCTTCATGTACGTGAGTTACATCTTCTTATGAGCGAGTTACATCTTCTGATACGCGAATTACATTTGGAATTGCATCAACAAGTTACACTATGTATACACCTAAGTTACATTTATCATCAACGCGAATTACATGAAAAAATCAACCCCCACTTTGGAAACAAAAAAATGTTTTTTAAAATCATTTTTATTTGGCTATGATATTAAAAACCAAACATATTCACGGTTTACATAAAGTAATTGTGCAATTAAACTCTCTTTTTCTTGTTCATTATTTCTTATACTATGTATTTGATAAGTTACATTTTGAATGAACTGGAGTTACATTGATCAATAGCCTGAGTTACATATCTTTACACGCGAATTACATCATTCATACTACTGGGACAAAAAAAAGTTATTGTACACGCGTGTACTGTTCACGCGTTATTGTTCACGCGATTTTTTTTTAAAATTGTGCAAAACTACGTCGTTTTGGGTGTGGGAGCACGGTGCTCACCGTGGGGTGATACCACGGTATCCGAACTGAACTTTTTTGTTATTAAAATGAATTTTGACCCAATGTTCCTTTTTTTTAGTTTACAAATCCATGTAGTATTTCTTTCAAAAAAATCCATGTAATATTATAAACAATCACAAAGCCAGAAATGATAGCCTGATAGGTTAGGGAGGTCAGAGCATAAGAAAAGTCTATATTGAAAGATCAAAGCTTAAACTTCATTAAATTTTTTTTACTACTTATAAATATTTATACATATACATACATCACAATTTTTTTTCCTAGGGGACCGAGGCCCCTGCCAACCTCCGTGTATCTCCCCACCCTTGATTATAAAAAGGAATATTCCGTATAAATAAGGAATATTTAATTGTTTCCACCATATATGGTTGTGATTTCTTCCTTTTTATTCTATATACTTCTCATTCATTTCGTAAAAAAAATTTACTTAACATGAACGCGAAGAACAACATTTAATCATATCTTATTTCAAAATGACAAGTTTCTCAATAGCTCAATGTCTTATATGTTTTTTATTGTTTTATACCTATCAGTGTAGGCAACTATTTCACCATTAAAGATTTTTCTTTTTCAATATAAACATGCTACATTTTTTAGAGAGAAGAAATAAACTTATTTTTTAATGATATAATAACTAGTACAAAAACAACCCAATAGCCTAACGCTACAAGAAAATTAGCTATAGAAGTGAAAGATCTTTAAGAACGTAATAGCTCACTAATCTTATAGAATGGCAGACTCTTCAATGATTAAGCCTAAAAAGTATTACAAATGAACCGCGGGAAAAAATAAACATATAAGTCGTTTTCACCATCATCCAATAAGGAAATAATAGAAATTTCGGCTTGTGCAACATTCGAAAAGGAATTACTTGAATAATCTATTTGAATCATCGGTTTGATTATTCACTCAGAAACAAGATTCAATCAAACAATGTTTTTCCCTCATAGTATGACAACGGTTCAGGAAGGAGCGAATAACTGATGAAGTCGCCAATTCAGCATCCTAGAAAACACTTTTTTACCTGACCAGAGAGCGAGAGAGTCTTATAATATTACAAGTCTCAACGGAAGGATAAGGATACTTTGGGAGTGATTGCAACTGCTTAAAAAAGGCTTTTGACTAAAAAACGCTTATTTTGCCAAACACTATCAACTTTTACTTTTCTCGGGTTTCATGTGAAAAGTATTTTTTACTTTTTCTATTACACAAAAAACACTTATTTTACCAAACACTACCAACTTTTACTTTTCAAAATCATTTTTTTCTCAAACACTATCAACTTTTATTACTAATCACTTTTTCCAAAATCACTCCAAAAGTGTTTTTTAAGCAAAAACAATTGCAAACACTCTTTTTGAGATGTCTACCGTAGGGGTGAGCATATCGGTTTTCCGTTCAATTTTTACCTGGTTTTGTTCGGTTCGCTTTGGATTTGTTATTTTTTAATAAATATCTGAAAGTTTTATTGATTTTATTTAGGTATGTTCAATCTTGTTTGGTTTTTAACGATTTTGGTTTGATTCAGTTTAATACGATTTGAAATATATTCAATCAAATTCAAACCAAAGTGAATATAGTCTGATTTCAGTTCAATTTAATTGGGGTTGATACCCACACATACTCTACCGCTAATAAGAACTCTATTTCGTTTAGGTTAATAAAGTTTTGGGGATTTCGTTTAAAAAAAAAAACATCATACGACTATACGAGGGCACTACCAAATTATCAACGTACCACAAACCCGTAGAGTGATGAACGGTTAGGATTCGTCGAAATACGCGGGCTCAACCTTGAAGGCGGCGGAAAGGTTTAAGGGCTTAAACACATCCGTTCGTATATAAACAGCACTGCCAATCTCACCAGACCTAGCCATCTTCTGTTCTGAACTTTTCTTCTTCGAGTTTCGAATCTCTAAAAGCCCATCTTCTTCTTCCCCCTCCCCATTCCCTCCACAAATTCAAAAAAGATCAAAAGTTTGATCATAAACCCTAAACCCTACTACGCTGTTGTTGAGATTTTTCATTACACCATTGATTCCGACGCCACTTCTTCAGAAGTAAGTTTCTCT
Source organism: Cuscuta epithymum (assembly GCA_945859915.1). Taxonomy (NCBI): domain Eukaryota; kingdom Viridiplantae; phylum Streptophyta; class Magnoliopsida; order Solanales; family Convolvulaceae; genus Cuscuta; species Cuscuta epithymum. The sequence continues at coordinate 20,504 of CAMAPF010001019.1, forward strand.
CTTACCCGTGCTTTTCCTTTTCTCACGCACTTTCCTTTAATGTATTATTTTTTGTTTGATTCCGGTTTTGTTACTTGTTCAAACCTTTGTTATGTTTTCTTTTGTTGCTATTATTGTACCTGTGATTGTTACCCAGTTAGTTCATGTTTTTACGGTGTTCTGAAGTTTAGGAACAAGAAGTGAATATAATGTTTTCAGTAAAAAAAAAGTGAATATAATGTTTAATGGGATTCATGTATAGGGAGTGTATGAATGTATGTTGGAATTTGATCTGTTTTAGGCTTACCATTAGCTATTGGGGGGTATAAGGATGAAGGGGAATATATGATTATATGTGGAGAATGTCTGCAAATGCCCTCCCCCCGCACCACATTAATTTGTTGAAGAAAGTCATGAAACACATTTGCATTATTTGAGCTGTAAGTTCAGGTTTAGATGTAATGTTTGTGCGAGGGTGCCTGTGTGTAAGTAAAAAGACGAAAAATTTTGCAACCCCTGAAAAAATATAAATACTCTGTGCATGTGAGGAGTGCCAAGCTCCCACATGCACGCGCATTCCTCAAGTCCTTGCATATGTTTATATATTTACTCTTGGAACTTATAAAAACAATGGTGTTCTTATTAAGAGCTGTGAACATTGATCAGCAACAGAGCTGTAGTTTATTTTGCTGAATCCTCTTTTGTACTTGAAGGAAATTATAAATGGGTGCCCCTGCAAATAATAGTGGGTTGGCCATCTCAGAGACACAATCTAATAAACGCAGGAGAAATAAATCCATTGTCTGGGAACATTTCACACTTGTAGCTATCAATGGTGACAGTACGAGAGCATTCTGTAACCAGTGCAAAAAATCATTTGCTTATGTCACTGGCACGAAATTAGCGGGTACCAGCCACCTTAAGCGGCACATTTCCTTGGGTATCTGCCCTGCCAATCGTCTGAATCAAGGTAAAAATCAAATGACTCCGTACAATCCTGCTTCACAAGCCTGTGTTACTGCTACTTTTAAAGCAAGAAAATACTCCAGAGCAACTCCACCGTCCTTTGATCAGGACTCGTGCAATTATATGATTGCTAAAATGGTAATTCAGCATGACTACCCACTTCAAATTGTAGAAGACGCTGGGTTTGCTAAATTTGCACGGACTCTTCAACCGAAGTTCATTTCAAGTGTTGATGCAGTTGAGAAGCTTGTTATGAACATCTATTCTAGATGCAAGCAGAACCTTTTGAACCTCCTTGGTGAAATTCCTGGGCGTCCAAGTCTTACATTGGATATGAGAACTTCAGATCTGGGTGTGGGATATTTATTTATAACAGGATATTTTATCGATCACCATTGGAAATTTCATCGACGCCTTCTTAATGTAATCACCGTACCTCACCCTGATTTAGAGTATTCGTTCAGTCATGCTGTGTCCACCTGCCTAACTGACTGGTGTTTTGAGAGCAAACTGTTTACTCTGACCGTTGATGAGTCAATTGCAAATGAAGCTGTCAGGGGCAATCTAAGGAGTCTCCTGTCCATCAAGAACCTTATCCTCGATGGGCAGCTCATAATTGGTAGTTGTTTTGCTCGGGTTTTGAGTCAGCTTGCACAGGATGCCTTAGAGTCCATGACACTGATTGTTGAGAAAGTTCGTCAAAGTGTGAAGTATGTGAAAACAGATGATGTCCATGAGAAAAAGTTTTTTGAACTAAAAAAGCAGCTCCAAGTTCCAAGCGCGAAGGAACTAGCCATTGATGACTATGCAAAGTGGAACACTACATATCAGATGCTGATGGCAGCTTCTGAATTGAAAGAAGTATTTTATTGCTTAGACACATCCGATCCAGATTACAAAATAACCATATCGATGGATGAATGGAAGCAGGTTGAAGTTCTGTGCAAATATCTGAAAGTTTTTCATGATTCTGCCATCATTTTAGCTGCCCCAGTGTACCGTATGTCAAGTACATTCTTTCGTGAAGTGTGGATGATTCAGCGTGAGCTGATGCGCTCAGCTTCTAGTGACGATCATTTCATTAGCACTTTCACAAAACCATTGTCAGAGAAGTTTGACAAATATTGGAAAGATTGCAATCTTGTATTAGCTGTTGCTGCAGTTATGGATCCTCGGTTCAAGATGAAATATGTCGTTTTTAGCTTTGAAAAGATTTATAACGAGGGAGCAGATTCTTGGATCAAGACTGTTGATGATGGATTACATGAACTGTTTCTTGACTACTTTGTGCAATCACTGCCTCCACCCGTCTTCGTGGAAGATGCATTTGACAATGGCATAAAGCCAGAGGCGTATCAAGAAGGAGAAAGTCTTCTAAATGGAGATTGCTTTTCAGATTTTGATGTGTACGTCAACGATTTCTCAAAAAGCCATCATGATATGAAATCAGAATTAGATGAGTATCTTGAAGAAACTCTTTTGCCTCAAGTTCAAGAGTTTGATGTTCTAGGTTGGTGGGAAATGAACAAGGTCAAGTACCCAATTCTCTCTAAAATGGCATCGGATATTTTGTGTATTCCAGTCTCAACTGTTCTTCCAGATTCCATCTTTGATACGGTAAAAAGACACGTTGATAGATTTCAGAGCTCATTGAGACCGTCTACTCTTCAGGCCCTTTTTTGTGCAAGGGATTGGATGCAGTATGAAAGTTCAGAACTGCCATTAAAAATCCCAATAGGAAATTTGAAAATTGAGTACTAATTAGGGCTCTTTCAAATAAAAGGTTGTCTTTTCTTATTTTTTTGCCAATTTTGCACAGAAGGTTATATAGGTCAGTGCAATTCTTTTTCGGATTGTATTAAATCTAAATTTTGATCAAGGCAAAGGCTGTTGGAGTAAGGTAATAATATGACGTTTAGATTAACAAGCATACCTTGTGATTTTGAGGTTTGAACTACTTTGAAGTAGTGGAGTATGGAATGCTTTTTCAGTTCGGCACAAGAAATTGAATTTTTTGTCTAGCTTCACTTCGGCTTGTCATTGCATATTTGCATCATATGATTTTAAAAATATTGCACTTTTATTGTCGGGTCTCCTAAAGCCATTTTTTATACGTGGTATTCCGTATAATTTATTAATCTATAATTGATTATTTTCTCTCTCAAAATCTCAAATATTAATACAAAAAGGTATTATAGTTAATCGTGAATTAAGTAGTTGGTAAATTAATGTTTTTAATAGAAGGTGCTACAGTGATTTAAACACTAACATTTTTTTTATCATTATCTTTCGTATGTTATGCACCATAATTTGAATAACTATAAGTTTACGAATTTCACCACAAGTAAAACAAATTAGTATACATAGAAATATGTTTTTGACAAAAGCTACTCCCTAATAAACAATACAAGTTTCTAACTTAAAACTAAAAAAAGTGATAAAAAAATGAAATAAGATTTTCATTTTTTATCAATTCAGGACCCGAAAGATAGATTAATTATCAATTCAGGACCCGAAAGATAGAGTAATTATCATATCGTGAATTAAGTAGTTGGTAAATTAATGTTTTTAATAGAAGGTGCTACAGTGATTTAAACACTAACATTTTTTTTTATCATTATCTTTCGTATGTTATGCACCATAATTTGAATAACTATAAGTTTACGAATTTCACCACAAGTAAAACAAATTAGTATACATAGAAATATGTTTTTGACAAAAGCTACTCCCTAATAAACAATACAAGTTTCTAACTTAAAACTAAAAAAAGTGATAAAACAATGAAATAAGATTTTCATTTTTTATCAATTCAGGACCCGAAAGATAGATTAATTATCAATTAAGGACCCGAAAGATAGAGTAATTATCAATTCAGGACCCAAAAGATGAAACATATCGGTATAGGAAGCGAATGATGGAAAACTATCAATTTAGGACCTAACATTTCACAGGTATTGATTTATTTAATTTTTTATTAATTCCATTACTAATTTTTGATAAACTTATCTTCACAAAAGTTTATTAGTTTAATAAAACTAAATAATATTTAAAATTTTAAAATAAAAATAAAATAAAATTTATGACAACTTAGGTCCTAGATTAATATTTTCAATCATTCAAGTCCTAAATTGATAGTTTTTCATCATTCAGGTCTTATATCGATGCATTTCATCTTTCAGGTTCCGGATTGCTAATTCGTTTATCTTTCGGGTCCTGAATTGATAAAATTCCTAAAATCAATAACGGGATAGATTTATTGATTTTATGATATTTGAGAATACATTAAATTAATATTTTTTTACTGTAATTAATAATTTTTAAAATCACATAATTGCCCTCATTTTTAATAATGTATAAAATTTATCTTGCCCATCTTAAAGATCTTGTATGCCATTTTAGGACATGAATACAGTTCTTTCATTATTTGTTAAAAGTCTTATTAATTTACTGTTTTACTTTCAAGTAATAATAATTGTTCAATGTCAAAAAGTGTTAAAAGTTGTCAAACTTTAAAGTAATACTATCCTCTCTGTATCGCATTAGTTATAACATTGGAATATATACATTGTTCATGTACTTTACTTTGATTTCATTTTATTTATTAATGTATGTGAATTATTTTTTTTTGAAAAAAATTGTTAAATTCATCTCATTACTAAGTTTTATAATCTGATTTTTATTTTATTTTCATGAATTCGAGTTAAATATAATGATGGTCAAAGTTGTGCGTTGGCAAACTTGAAAAAAATCAATGTTGCAACTAAAAAACGGAGGAAGTACTTGTTTGTAGTATATAAAAAATTCAGAAAGTTTCAAATAAGATCTAATTCTATTAAACTTCGTGAAAGTGAAACAACTTTCATGGAAGGAGCAGCAATGGACAAACATCGACATATAAAGAATCTAAATATACCGTATTTTTTTTGACAAAATATACAGTAAGTATTAGAATGTATTTATTAGCATGTCTTTCTAGAAGAGGAATAAGTTTTATCACTATATTTCCTCACACAAAAAAAAAATGTTATATTTTATTATTGTAGTTAATATTAGTGGTGGAAATTTGTCCGTTAAGTAATAGGAACGCTCGGCAAGAAAGACGCTCGGTATGTTAATATAGAGCTAGGGCCGTAGCATGAAGGACAGAGGGATTGACGTCGACAACATCTTTATCACAGGTTAAAAGACAATTGTAGTTCACCCTTATTGAATTATACTCCCTCTGGTCTCAAAAGAACTTCATGGTTTGACTTCAAGGTTCTTAAGAAAATGAGGGCATGTAAACTAACAGAGATATTTTCCCGTTTTCTACTTCTGTTTTTCGTTCTCCAATTTTCTGTTTTTATTTTTCAGTTTTTCTATCTCCAATTTTCTGTTTCTATTTTTTAGTTTTCTATTTTCAAATCTGAAAACATGTTCATCAATTTTTTTCACCCCGTTCTCCAATTCCACACCCGTGACTCTCACCCCTACCCTTACCACGATCTTACACTCTACCCATACTCCCCCACAGCCCTTCATACCCACCCAGACCTACTTGTAGGGGTCGGGGTAGGGTAAGGGGTATGGTCGGGGTGGGGTGGTAAGGTCTAGGGGTAGGGGTTGGGTGGGGGTAGTGGGTGGGTTAGGGTCGTGGTTAGGGGTAAGGGTTGGGGTAAGGTAAGGTAGGGGTAGGGTAGGGAGATGGGATAGGATGGAGGTAGGGTGGGGCCGAGGTAGGGAAGGGGTAAGGTGGGGGTAGGATGGCGGTGGGCGTAGGATGGCGGTAAGGGTGGGGGTAGTGGGTAGGGTTTGGGGTAGGGTAGGGAGTTGGGATAGGATGGCGGTAGGGTGGGCCCGGGATCCAGGTGGGGCCGAGGTAGGGGAAGGGTAGGGTGGGGGGTAGGATGGCGGTACGAGGGTGGGGGTAGGATGACGGTGGGGCCGAGGTAGGGGGCATGTGGTAAGGGGTGGGGTCTAGGTGGTAGGGAGTAGGATAGGGTGGGTCGGGGTGGGGTGGCGGTAGGGTAGGGTGGATCGGGGTGGGGCCAAGGTAGGGGCATGTGGTAGGGGTAGGGTCATTATAGGGAAAATGGGTACGCGGGGGTGGGGGTTGGGTGGTTAGGGTAGGGTAGGGGTAAGGGGTAAGGCACGAGGATGGAGGTACCGGAATGGAATCGACATCGAAGCGGGATCGGACCCACCACTAGGTGTAAGTATGCAAATTCATTGCAGTGGCACTGTAGCATCTGCGTTTTCCAAATTTGGAAAACTAGTAAAAGTCACTTCTCCAAATCATTAACGAAAAGAGAGACATGTCTCATTTTTTTGTTTTGGAAAACGATTTGGTAAAGGTGTTTTTTTTCTTTTCTCCAGTTTTCCAGCAATTTCTTTGGTAAACACGTTTCCTGTTTTCTGTTTTCCAGTTTTCTGGAAAACTGAAAAATATCTCTGTTAATAAACAAGCCATGAATTTTTTTGTTTTGACTTTCTCACTATGCCCCCCAAAAAGTAGATGAAGTGTAGTGAGAGAGAGAGAAAAATGGGTGTAAAGTAGGTTATAAAGTAAGGATATAAGGGTAACTTTATATTAAAAAATGGCAAAAATAGAAGTGTGAAATTTATTTTGGATCTACCCAAAGAAAAATGTGAAGTTGTTTTGTGACCGGAGGTCAAAGACATTACAACTAATTATCATAATTTGAATTGTAATTACAAGCCGGAGGGGGAGGCCCTCCGGGGCGATTCCTGCCTTCATGCTTTTGAGAAGGCTCCGGATTATGGCGATCCTTCTCCCACCTTCTGAACATAAGGCAGCAGAAGGAGGAGACCCTTCGGAGTTTCCTTGAGCGCTGGAGGCAAGCCTCCATCGAGGTCGATGGAGCCGACGATAGGACTTTGATGGCCATCTTCCACACCGTCCTCCGCAACGGTAATTTCTCAAGGAGCCTTATCACTGATCCTCCCCGCGATTATACAAAGGCCCTCCAGCGGGGGGACAGGTACGCCGAGGCCGAAGAAATTGAGAAGGATCGCCATAATCCGGAGCCTTCTCAAAAGCATGAAGGCAGGAATCGCCCCGGAGGGCCTCCCCCTCCGGCAAACCTTCACTAGTGTGACCCGCCCTATGTCCTATCACAAGCCAGCTGGCTTATGGTGAGTCAAATGCGGCCAAAGGCACCCGACCGGAAACCTATGTGCTCATTTACATATTCATTAACTTAGTACATGTTTAGGAGACATGCATTCTTACCGTCTAACTTTTATATTATTTAAAAAGTCTCTAAAACTTCTAATTGTATGTTTGACGTGAATTATTTAAGTGATTTTCTAAAAGTAAAAGATCCTTTTTGAGATACTGCAACGACTGGCATTTGAGAAAAGTTTGTAGTTTTTATCATTAATTAATCCCAACAGCTTGTATATCAAATAGATTTAAATCAAACAGACAGATTTTTACAAAACAGTTATCACATTTTCCTTTTAAGATTTTTTCAGTCACTAAATGCTAGCAATTATTAAAAAGCTTATAAAAGTATCTTTTTGACTAGTTGTGTTAAACATATCCTTATTTCATTATAATCCTTGATAATTACAACAATGAAGTCGCAATTTGACCAAACGTTGCTACCAGTTGTATCATAGACTTGTACCTGGATTCTTCCTTTGTTTACTTATAGTCTACTTCTAGTAGTATTTCCACACCATCCCGTTTTAGTTGGTGATGTTCTACTATGACTGTTTCTTAACATTATTTCTCACCTCATGTCCCTGAGGTAAGGGTGGATCGGGACCAGGTCGGTGCTCCAAGCGGGCTCAGGCTTAAGAAATTCAAGCGCGCTATCCGCCCTGGTTTTATAAGAGTAGAAGATGAATGTATATTGATTGTATATCACAATGTACACTTGATGGTGTATTTATAATACATCAGGTAATCGAGATAAAGCCTATAAGCTAACCTACATAGCCGCATGCAGTGGAGTCGGCTATCATACTTAGCCGCATAATATGGGCTGATAACAAACTGATATGTACAAGAATGGATAATAATGATTAAATACAATTATGCTTTAATACGCCCCCGTAAGATGGAGTGTCCATTGGAAACTCCCAGCTTGGATCGAAAATTTTCAAATAGATTTTTCCCGAGGGGCTTCGTGAGAATGTCTGCCACTTGAAGTTTATTGGAAATGTGCTGGACACGCAGTTGACCGCCCTCAACAAGATCACGAACAAAGAAAAAATCCAAAGCTATGTGCTTCATGCGTGAATGAAATATCGGGTTTACCGATACATAGGTGGCACCTTGATTGTCACAAAAGAGCTGAGGAGTGGTTGATAAAGTGATACCCAGATCAAGTAATAGATTTTTAATCCACAACAACTCTGCACTAGCATGGGCAACTGGGCAAGTGCCCTATATTCCGCTTCAGTAAACGAACGAGAGACCGTTTTTGTTTTGCTGACTTCCATGAAATAATATTAGATCCCAAATAAAGAACATAAGCCGTAGTAGAGCGACCTCCGTCATGAATACCACCCCAGTCTGAGTCAGAGAATGCAAAGAGCGTGAGAGGAGAGGAGCGACGTAAGAATAAACCATGATCAATTGTACCTTTAAGATATCGTAGCACTCGTTTAACCCCCTGCCAGTGAACATCCGTTGGTGCATGCATGAATTGAGAGAGCCAGTTGACCGCAAATGAAATGTCCGGGCGAGTAAAAGAAAGATATTGCAACAATCCAAGTGCACGCCGATATTGATTAGAATCGGTGGATACTGTCCCAGCCGTGAGATGAATTGGAGTAGATGAGCTCATGGGTGTGGCTGCCACCTTGGCACCATCCATATGGCACGTTTGTAGTATATTGAGTATATACTGTCTTTGAGACAAAAAAATACCTGTAGCATGAGGTATGACCTCAATCCCCAGAAAATGGTGAAGCGTGCCTAGATCTTTAACTGAGAACCGGGTTGCAATTTGTTTGACAAATGTGTCAACGGCGGCACTGTTATTTCTGGTGATGACAATATCATCCATGTAAACCAAGAAGTATATAATAACACCTTGATGAGAGTAAATAAATAACGACTGATCAGCCTGGGACTTGCGAAACCCAACAGATAAAAGAAACCGACAGAGTTCTAAATACCATGCACGTGGAGCTTGTTTAAGCCCGTATAAGGCCTTGTGAAGCCTGGCGACACTTCCCTCAGCATTTCATTTGATACGGAACAACCATTTGCAAGTGATAGGTTGCTGGGCTTGTTGTGGAACAAGGGTCCACGTATTATTTCGTTGAAGAGCAGCCATTTCATCCTCCATAGCTGCCTTCCACCTTGGATCTGCTAAAGCTTGTTTTACACTCACGGATTCCAGGGGAGTGGGTATTGGGTGACGGGTAGTTGAGTTGACAAACGGGCCACCAAAATATTTGGGGTTAGGGATCCATTGTCGAGTGGGGCAGATTGGAGGAGGGGAGCTGGGGAGGTAGATAAAACTTGTGAATTAGAGGAGCTAGATGCATGAAGTGGGGCTAAACAGTTCCGGGCCGAGTCAAGTTTCGGGACGGGACTTTGCAATAAATTAGAAAAATAGTGCAATCGAGCCTGAGCCGTATAGCCACCAGGTCGAGCCCCGAACTGGGACTGAAAAGCAGCAGACCAGGTCGGGCCTGCACAACACCAGGCCGACCCGTCCCAGTCCATCCCTACCATGAGGCTTCAATATGCATCCACTAAGGGTATTTTAAGTTCATACGACTCGACACTCGTGTCTTGACATAGAAAACAATTTATGAGTCCTAACACTTTTCAACTCGATATTCCTTTTAGATTCCATACTTTGAGTTCAGTCCAAAAACTAAATAGTTTCAGAATGATCACATTGAGATGTCAAACCTCAAAATAGTTTACAACAGTTTCCTTAAAGAAAGGTCAGGATGCAGCAGGCCATTATGTGCACAAAATGGACATCAGATCAAATAAGTTGCACTACAAGGTTCATAACTTCACATACAAAATGGTTACTAGATTCAAGCTCTTCTGGTCAAAGATAACGCATGGGGTCGCATGCCATCAGCATAATCATTTAGTGGGTACTAGAGAAAGCATTATAAACCACCTAAACAGAGAAATATTCTACTAATGACCATGTCAGCTAAGTTGATTTCTTGGACTGCTTCCTCTTTTGGGTGGATGCGGCCTTTTTCATGGATGTCTTGGCTATTTTAGGTTGGGCTCGTTTTGATGGCTTCTTAGGCGTGTCACTAACATTCTCCTCATCACTCCCACCGGAAGAAACATCATCATTAACAGGTTTACTCTTTGCAGTAATTTTCTTCCTGTTATCATCTGTCTCGTCCTGCCTGCCCTCCTTGAGCTTATTTCTTCCTACTGGCTTCTTAGCTCTAGTTTCCTTTAGAATTTCATCACCTTCATTGTCACTTCCATTGTCATCACCATCTGAATTGCCTTTTCTGCCCCTTTTCCTGTTAGTAGATCTCTTGACACTGTTAGATTTTCTGTCATTTTCATCTGATTTTGCCTCCTCTTCATCAACATCAGCATTAGTGAATTCACCCTTTGGTACCTTTTCCTGCTTTTTAGAAGGTTTGGCAGATTGGGGCCCACTTAGCTTTTGTAATTCAGGTACATGGGCCGTTGTCTGAGTTAAATCCAGATAAGGAAAAGAAAGGGAAACAAAGTAAGCAAATGAAATACCAGCCAAAGATGAATGCCAATGTATATTCTAATGAGTACACAGACATACCCTGCCACCCGCAGTTATAAACTCAATTCTCTTTCCTGCACAACATTAGAATCCAATCAGAAGCTTTGCTGCAAAGTAACTTGGTATTTCAAGAATTGGTGACTGTAAATTAATCCACATATAAAAGAGCCAGTGGCAAAATGACACCTTTTTAGCAACTAAATGGATATAAAAACTACAAAAAATACTTATTAATTAACAACAGTTATCATCAACATATGAGCAGTATTCTTTAGTAATAGCTGGTTCAATTGATCTGTAGGCTGTACTCAGCGAGGGGGGAAATGGATAGCCATGACCCTATAAAACAGTGGAACAGGAGTTGGGATCCAAACCATCAACAAAAGCTTTGTCCTTCTTTTCCCGAGAATGGTAAATCCAATTACTAGGAAACTGATCGCTATCTGCTTCTACTTCAACAGCTTTTTCAATAACCTGTGAAAAAAACTTTTTCTGTTAAACAAATCACAATTGTGAAATTATCTTACCATTGACTTTTCCAGGCTTTTTGCCCCACCGATAATGGAATAACCATTCACTAGGGAAGCGGCTGCTATCCGCATCAACATCAACTGAAAACTCTGTAACCTATGAACATGATCTCAAATGTCTATCCCGCATAAAAAGGGAATAAAAGATATAATTAATTGATTAAACATTATAAGCATGAACAAAACCTCTTTTATGCACTTCAGTAGTGATACACAACTTGCTTTGGACATGCTTGAAGCGATCTGCATTGGATGAACTCTTGCCTATCAAATTGAACAGAAACATTATGAGACAATGTTTTGGATGTGACCAGCTATAAAATTATGCAACAGATAGGCTTAAGGGAAGGGACAAATGAAAATAATCTTGAAGCAGGGATACTTTTAAATAAGCGAAGCATCTTGAGAGGGATCACGTTTTGCTTCAAACAATCTATAGTAGGAATATTATAGAAACTGATTGCAATATCACATAATCTGATAAGGCTCATTCTGGACACTGGAGCAGCCAACTGGTAATTGCAAGGATTTGATCTGAAATGGCTGTCTTTCTTTGATATTCAGATTCAGCACATATCATGGTAGCCAGTAGGTGAATAAAGAGTATGATTTCACGACAACATATGGGTATTCTCATCTTCATTTTCATTTACATCAATTAGATAAATGCAGCAACCACATGAGGGGTTGGTGTGAGAAGAAAAGGTTTGTTGCTACTTCTGAAGGTCTCAAATCTTAATCAAATAGAGAACAAGAAAAAAAAGCAGACAAGTAGAACTGTAGAGAAAAAACTTGTGGAGTAACGATGAACAAAAGAATGTAGTGGGCTAAAGAGCGGACATATAAAGTTCTAGTGTTAAAGTTGTGTCAAACACTCAAACATTTCATTATTTTATTTTAACTAAAAGCTTCATATATGTACCAATGAAAAGCAAGTCTTTTTAGCGAAACTACTTTAAGAGAACAAACTTTTGTAGCAAAATGGTCCATCTGCATAACATTGAAGACATGAGCATCAATGCATAAGCCTCCCCTGTATGAGGTGTAAGCTTTTCATAATTATGATCTTAACCTTGTTCAAACATTACAGAAAAGGTTGATAGCAGAGAGAAGAAAGGCCCACTCACTTGATATAGCACCTCATCTGCAATCCAGTTGCCAATACCAGATATAAAACCCTGCAGAAACAATGCCATGTCAAAGATTCATTCAGTTGAAAATGAAATATCAGCATTTCTACAAGGAAAACAATATTGTGCTTACATCATGACCTACATGGGGAAAAAATGAACTGTTGTCATGGCTAGTACCTTTTCCAACAAAACAATTTGTTTTATTTGCATGCAAATCATGGTGAACATTTCTATAATCCTTCTCCAAATGCCAGTATGCCACTTATTGGTGGTCAGGTTATGGTTAGAAGGGAAGATAAATAGACGAACATCAAATCCTGATAAAAAGAAGCATAGGGATAAGAAAGATAGGGGTATCAGGAAGTTCAACGTCACTGCAGCACAGTTCTTGAATATCAGTAACGATGATGAAGATGTTGCGTATTGAGCAACTTAACCCTTCAAGCCATGCATCTCAGCCTTCCAGCATCTCCGGATCAGGAAAGGATGGAATTGTTCAGTTAATAGCACGAGACAGATACCCTTTTCGCAAGGCTGTGCCTCTTGCACTGTAAGATGAAAAAGATGCTCAGTTGCGCTCCATTCACATTCGGGCACGAGTATGACCATTGTGGGAAAACATAGCCACGCGGCTCTCACGCCCCACCAAGGAAAAAACATGGTGGGGTTCCACTATGACTCCAAGGACTCCGGCTTGCTGGTGGCCCTGCCTCCACTCGCCATTGAGTTCCTGCTCCATCATGTATTCATGTGACCCTTTGCCGGAAGTTGATGCCGAACATGCACTGGCTGCTCACCTCTTCATCCAAGCCGACTGGAAGATCAGACTACTCCTCAGCATTTTGCTTTTCAAATTCATGCTTAAAGTCTACCTAGGTGCCGCCAAGGCCACAGGTTGAGAACAAGGGATCAGGAAGTTTTAACATCCAAGTTGTCCTCTGAGGCGCTGATTGCTTGGATCTGCTTTTACTCTTATGCCTGTTAATAGACATATCTCACGCTCTGGTGACTGAACATCCCAGATTATGTTCTGGATACCAAACGGATGCTTGTCAACTGAACTGAGAACATCAAGTTTAAAACCTGTCAGGGTTGTTCAACTAGCTTAAACCCAGGAACATAAGTTCTCTGAGGTCACTAGTTCTAATATCTGGGTCACTGGAGATTTACATGGTCATTAACCTCTGCGCCCATGGAATTATTAAGGCCAAAATGGTCCCACATTACAGTGAAAAAAAATCTTACATTGAAACAGGTATGGATGAAGCTTGTCACTTTGTTTCCAATAGACGTTACCAACTAACGGAGTTAATTAACGTATGGTGGGCATTCAGGCTAGGGTGGTCTGAACTGATCAGGCTGATATAGGGTTAAAAAACACATGGACAAAAGTAGGAAGGTAGGCTTGTAGGTGGTAACACCTGTAGTCCGAGCCTCCGAGGTAATAGGAAAATTACCAGATGTTCAATACAAATTATAGGGTTGGAGGGAAACCAGTAGGGAAAGATTAAATTTGCTAGTACAACCACAGTCTGGCAAGATAACTTTTTCTTCCTAGGAATGGCAGAACTGGATTGTTTTCTTCACGCTAAAAGATGTACTTAAGGCAAATGTTGATTCCGTACAGGTGAAGTCACATTTTAATGAAACGTGTTACTACCTGAGCTACGATGATACCATAGGCCTTTTTCAGCCAGCCAATCATGTAGCAGGACTGGCAGAATGATCTGGCCGGGCAACCATCTGAGCGAGTCCGTCACATTAGAAGATTATGGAAAAATAATAGACTAACTAGTAGAAGATTGATGAGATTGATATCTGGTTGATTGCATTTTAGTTTGATTATAATGCCTTAATTAGCATATCTATCTTAAGGAATAATTACCAAGGAGGCAAGGATTACTTCATTTCCTTGTCTCAAGCAGTTCTATGCATATAATCCCCACTATAAGGGGAAGATTTGCTTTGTTAATAAAACATCTCAGAAAGAATTAAGAAAAATGAAGGAAATTTTCACAAATTTCCAAGGAGAATGAAAATGGCCTTCTAATTGCCTTTTCCATTTGTACTTTTAATTCATTTCCGTGATGTGAAGAATCCACATACGATAACATTTTGGTTTCGCTGCTGGCATCATTGGATATTACACACTTTTCATGATTGGTAGATGCTCCTTTTAGAGATACATAAGGAACTACAAAAATCGACAAGCCAAGGGTACCTTCACAAGTTGCCAGACCAAAAGGTGCACCAAGCACTGCAGCCATTACAGCACACACATACTGACCAAATTGACAACTTTTTCCCATCACGCAACTGGAATGAATTAAAGGGTAAACGGAAGGGGCACACGAATTTTAGGAAATTTCTTTCTCCTTTGAAATGATTTCTTCGTAATTCTTACTTCAGTGATTTATTAGCAAAGCGAAGCTCCCTTTAAAATAGGGAATACATGCATAATAATACATTTGCAACTAAAGCAAGGAAAAGAAGAAGTCCTAACAAATCACTTCATACAATAGATGAGCTAATCAAGGTATTAAAATAAAATAAAAAATCAACCATATTTGAGAAAAGTCTAGTAGGATGGTATGGTAATACATTTATGAGTGGCAAACTGAATGGCTATATCACTCTTGACTCTCCCCAATCTTATACTTGATTTCTCTTATATTATTTCCATGGTCATATGTTGTACTCTGTACGTAAATAAAATTCTAGTTTTCCTTTTTGTCTTTCCTTGAACAAAGTCATCTTTCTGTGAAATTCTTACTTTAGTTTACTACCCTCATTCAATACCCTCAACTAACACCATTAATTTTTTAAAATAACTTTTAATAAATTAAAACGGCCTTCTTGGAAGTCAATCACATAACATTTGATTCACTAATGACGGTGCAAGTCAAACTAGGAACTTTTAGGACAGAAGAGTAGCACGCATCAGTCAAATAGACCTTTAGCAAATTGATGATGGATTCCATACAAACATATCGGGGGAGATAAGTCAGTGGATCTTTTGAAACCTGGTCAAGTAAAAGGGCCTTAATTCCAATCTTTTTCTTGCTTAGAGCTTGGTGGAACTCTTCTATTGTCAGTGGCTCCAATAGCGCATCAGGTCCAAGATCTGATATAGGAGGCACAGTGACTGGCTGCAGAGGTTGATCCATCAGGAAACTTTATAGAAGAGCCCACAGTTCATGAGATGAAAGCAGAATTAGGGAAGTGTTGCAGTATATAATATATAGCATTACAATACATTTTCAAGCAACCGAACCCGAGCAAATCTCCTTTTGTCAGTGAAGGAAAGCTCCAGGCCATTTTCCAACTGTATGAAATGGGTAACGTGTCATTGATGATTAAAAGTGTATATTTTCTTATATAAGTATTCAACTACACATATTACATATTATTATCAAAATTGAGCGTACTGACATACTTCTTTAGAGGAACTTTTAATAATATTATAAGTATGCAGTCAAGCATCTAAGTGCCATATGCCCATATGCAACAATTGTGTGTATGCTTCCGGTTCATGATTGGTGACATTCTTTTTTAGAATGATCAATATTATGTGTGTGTCTGAAACACATATATTAGAGCAATCAGAAATTCCAAGTAAAAATTGTGAGCTTCCCAAATAGGCAGTCAGTGATGATATGTGTTTTCTTCTTGATGTCAGTGCATAACAAGGACGTGTACCGTGTTTTGTCAGATTTGTGCACAAGCCACCCATGAGTTTCATAAAAATGGAACTTCAAATGTGCAGTATAGTATCAGTATCTAAGTGCAATCTTTAATTCATGCATAATATCCAAGATTACTGCTTACTTCAATAAAAAACTTTGAATACTTGGAAGGCCACTCGTCCTCGTCTTTGACAGCAGACCTGTATGCATGAAGGAATACAGTCACCCTCACCCCTTAATTCCAAAACAATTTGTATATGCAAAAAGTAAAAGCGAAAAACAGATAACTTTGAATGTCTACATTAAATTGCTCTGTGTTAGGACCAATTGTTGTGTGCACTGAAAGGTTCTACTGGTCAGTAGAAGACTGCATATTGCACAACCAAAAGGTCCAGCTAACAGAAACAACAACAAAACCATAACAGCTTAACCCCAGATTATTGAGGTCAGGCAATAAAAATGATATCAGACATGTAGTCCAGACTCCAGAAAAAATAGTTTAACAAACAATAGTCAACTATCTGGAATATGAAACTGACTCTCAGGAAGAACAAGAAACCCTTGACCCAGATTATTGGGGTCAGTTGATACACGAAATGGTATCATACATTAGACCAGAAAAACGAGTTTGATAAACAAAAAAATCCTGCTCAGAGTACAAAATAGACTCTGTATGTGCTGAAGACTTGAGTATTCACTACCCAACTCTCTGGAATATGAAATTAACTTTATAAAGATTTATCAAATCATTCACAGTTACAGAGTATCCCAGAACATACACTAAAGACTCAAGTAGGACATACCGTTTGTATTTTGTGACAGCTACTCCCTTGATATATACTGCACCCGCCATTCCTGATCAACAGTAATTATAGAAACATTAGAAAGCCCCGAGTGTTTAGACGTTCAGCCACAAGGGTGCAGTATTAGAGGACTAAATTATGTATCATTTCCCAAAATATGTCAACACACAATTGAAAAAAACTGTCCATTTTCTTCAACAGTAAACCCTATAAGAGAGCTGTGGCATGCTAAATGTATAAACCACTGGATTTGTTTCGTCATCTCTCATAACAATAAAAGACAATGAATTGATTTTCACAAAGATATTCGTACTCCATACGATTAATTTATTCCAAGGGTAGTTACTTAAATTTTACTTTCTTTGTAAAAATGACGCTCAATTGGGCAATCGTACCGAACTGAAAAGTTGGAAATGGGGGAGAATCGAGCTGAATCCACATGTTTTTCCCCTTGCGATGAGCGGCGACGATGGATTTTCCAGTAAGTGAAGCCTCGAAGTCCTCCGGAGACACACCGTCAATGACCTTAGGGTCATCGGCGATCTTCGATTTCACAATCTTCAATCCCTTGCAGTTGTCCTCCACCGCTCTTCGAGCCGCCTCGACCTCGGGAAGCTCCGGCATTCTCAAGACCAGATGAAATGTGCTTCTGGCTTATTTTAGCTCGGTTGAAAGCTGACAGCGTTTTCGCGCTCTTCTGCCAATGCTTTTTGCCGGAAGTACTAAATCCGAATCTGGTGAAAGTAAACCAAAAGGGCATTTGGTAACATGTAAAATGTAACATGTAATACACCATATAAAAGCCCAACTTTTCCTCTCTCTCCATTCTTTTTTCCCCTCCCCTTCTCTCTTTCTTCTTTACCCAACCCATTCCAATATCTCACAAAAAAAATGAGAGATCATCTTCATCTTCCCTTCTTCCTCATCTTTTTCTCTACCTTTTTATATCAATTGTTTTTTCATTATTTGCACAAAATCAACTTATTCATCTTATTTCATCTATTTTTATTATTTTTTAATTTTTTTCAAATTAAATGTAAATTGATCATTTTTTGTTTTTTTAATGTAAATTGATCATACATACAACTACATCATTCATTTTGATATATATAGATAATTAATATTAATCACACAAAAAATTGATAATAATCAAACAAGACTATTAAAATTTGTTATGAACTTTCATTCATACACTATAGTTAGTACATCTATTATTCATATACACAAAATGTAAATAGAAAAATCTTATCTTTTAGTAATTGTGGGACAAATAATAGATAAAAATATAATAAAAATATAGCCAAAAATAAACGGGACGGGTAATGGGCGGGCATGTATAAAACGTAACCACCCTATTACCCGTAAAAATAAAACGGGTATTCCCCGCCCCGTACCCATTACCCGGTCAATGCGGTTTTCCCCGTTTTGACTGGGGCGGTTTGGTGCGAGCATCCATCGGTTCAGTCACAATTGTCATCCCTACTATTGTATGTGAGGTAAATATTATCTGTTCGCACAGACAAATAAATGTATGTGTAACATGAAAATATTGTCTGCGCACACAGGCAGTGCACATACATTGATTGATTTGCAAGCTGGTGTCAGTGTCAGACGGCTGTCAGTGTACTTTTTACAAAAAAATGTTTGTGGACACAGACAAAAGTTGTCTGTGCACGCATACAACTCTTGTCTGTGCACACAGACAACTCTTGTATGTGCCCACAGACAATTCCGTATCAATTGTCTGTGACTGACATTTTGTGTACAAATTCTATACAACTTATGTACCCCTAGCATGGTTGTTGGTAACATTGTTTGGCTAATCACGTTATCGGTCAACTTTTTCAATAACTTTAGTTTCATGTTAAATAAGAAAAAATAAGGTTAAAATTACTCTTCTATCTGTAGATGATCATTTTAGCTATTTTACATATAATTTTTTCTTTTTTTTTTAATAAATGTATTTTAAAAGTAAGTTTTTCTTAAACCAGTAGAATCAGCCAATGCAGCCACTTCAGCCAGAACTTCATAAATTTCAGCTGAATCACCTAAATCAGTCGATTTATGTATTACCAAAAGGGCTCTAAGTCTCATTGACTTTGTCCATTTTCATTTTAAATAAAGATTTTGAAAGGTCTTTTATATTTCACTCATTTATCTATTTGCAATCACACAATTTTATTGTATGTGTCAGTTAAATTTGAGAAGTTTTTATGGGAGTGTGGATGAGTACGAGTATTTATGTAGTACGGAGTATAAAATAATGAATATTACTAAAATGTATACAACAGATAAGAAAGTCTTGTTTTTAATTTTTCTTAAAATGTGACTTACCTTATGCACTTATGTAATATTAGTTTATTATTGTGACATTCCATTTTTATAATTAATAATTGATCATTTCCTTCTAGCAACCCAAATGATTGTCATCACCACCGTAATGACATCATCATCCAGTACCTTGTCACCCTACATCGTCCAGTAACCCTGTCACCCTGCCTTCTTCGGTCGACGACTCTTTTTTCTAGCGTCGTCTAGTGGTTTGTCGCCCTCTCCCTACAGCAACTTTGTCACCCTATGTCGCTCAGTATTGATATCAACACCTTTGCCTAGAGACTCTTTCACCCCATGCAATGACTATCGTGCACATTGACATCCATATATGATGTGACTCCAACCTTCTTCACTTTTGATAGTAGTATCTAGTCACTATCAAACCTCTTCACTTTCAAAGATTCAAGCCCCAACATAAGTTGATCAACCTCCCTGTCCAATCATGAGAAGAATAACAGAGCCCTAGCCCAGTGACCTTCACTATAACGCCAACGAGATGCAATGTCCTTGTCGCCATCAACTTTTCAATGCAGGAGACTAGAAGAGAATGAGTCATAGAAGAGAAGATCAAGCGGAATTTGACCTTGTTGGAGAATTCAGAATAAGCAACCGGTGCTCCCTATTAGCTTATTTGAACCCCAGACAATGTCTTAAGACACCGGTGATCGAAGAAGATGGCGATGGAGACACGAACATGAATGAGGCGGCATATATTGTAACAGGTATCTTGAGAAATATATGATAAAACGGTAAGGATGCTTTTAATTTTAGGATTTGTTTATTGTAGGGTTTACGGTCGTAGTTTGTTGATGTTGGTTGGTGTTAGGTATGAGTTTTCTTTGATTGATGTAACGATCTTGAAATTAATTGATATGATGAATATAGACAATTTCCTTTAGAAATATGTGTTTTTCATAATTCAGAAGATCAAGCCAATTTAGTCATTTCGGCAAGAATTTCACCCGTTTCCATAGATTTTGCCGAGCTTGCTACAAAGGGCTCTTAGTGCTACTTAAATAATAATGAGATCACAAAGAATTATATCAAGTATTTTCTGGATATGTTCTATGAGGACTTTATTATATAACGAAAGATGTAGCAAACAATATAGTTGCAAATATATTCTCATATAACTAAAACTAATCAATTAACTTGTGGGTTGCAAAATAACGAATAAAATTAATCTGTTTCTGAAAATAATTTGTATTATGATTATGTATATGTGGTTAAGAACCTTTTTAACCCAAAAAGACAAATTGCCAAAATTAGCGGGCCAAGGTAAGTACTGTGTGTGACTTACCAATTTTTATTCAAAAAACGTAGTACTAGTATATAACCCACACATATGGATAGTTGCAAACCAAAATGTTCCTTTTTCACATAAACGGCTAAATGATTGGTTATAATTTTTATAAATATGTTGTTAAAAAGATTGTTATTTATTACCATGCAAATTAGTCATAAACTTATTTCATATTGCTATTGTTGTGTATACCAATTCTAAAATTGCATTTAGTACCATCATTTTTACACTTGTGTTGATCGAGTAAGAATCAGATTCTTCTGTTCATGATTATTAATAATACACTCTATTCTAAAAATCGTTCTAGGCGTCCGACTAGTCCCCGCCTAAGCGCTATGCGGTGGTCGAGCGCCTCGATTTTCGTCTAGGCGCTCCGACTAATTGATTTACCGTCTAGGTGAATTAGTCGGCTGCCTTTGCCGCCTAGTTGCGCGCTTAGAGCGCCTAATCGGCCGCCTAAGCCGTCTAGATTCACCAAACATTACTTTACTTTTTAATTTTAGTTTTCTAAGTGATATACGTACTTTAGCTTTAGTCATGGATATAAAGAAATTGAATTGTAAATAAAGATAAAACTATATATGTTTCTATATATATATATATATATGTATATAAATTTCATCATTATTTATATTTATAACATAATGAAGTTAATTAGTGATTAGTTATCATATACTACATATGATTAAATTTGATAATTCTATCATTCATGTTTGTTAATATCTATATCATTGTTCTAAAACTCGCTAGGCGCTAGTCGTGCGGTTGAGGGGCGCCTAGCGCCTAGGCGGCCGACTAGGCCGATTTTTTGCCCGACTAGGCCGATTTTTTGACCGACTAGGCCAATTCGGCCTCTACGGTTAGGGCCGCCTAGGCCGCCTAGGCCGATTAATCGGTCCGCCTAGGCCAATTTTTAGAACAATGATATATATATATATATATATATATATATATATATATATATATATATATATATATATATATATATATTGTACACACAAAAATATAATATTACTTATCAGATTTATGCAAAAATATAGATAAAAATGCAATTTCTTTGTCTCCGACTAGTCCCCGCCTAGGCGCCCGCCTAGCCGTCTAGGCTAGGTGCTGGATTGGCGCCCGACTAGCGCCTAGCGCCTTTTAGAACATTGATAATACATCTAATTATAATTGTTGTTTTATACGATGTTTCTGGCTGGATTCAACATGCTTAAATGTAATGTAGTAATCTGCATTTTTATATTTATACATCATAACATATATTTTTTTTGAATTTTGTTTTTGCCATTGCAAGATTAATTTTGTATTTGTATGTTTCTATGTCATGTATTGTTTTATTTTATACTTATTATTTTTATTCTATTTTTTGATGTTTTAATCATAAGTTGTGACAAATAAATAGAAAAATCTAACCTTTGATTGTTATTGATTACAAAATTATTAAATACTTCATTAATTAACATAAAAATTTTCACTTTTTTGGCTCGTAATGAATTCCTACTTGATTCTCCACCATACTCTCATTACACACACGCACAGATTAGAGATCAAATACAAGTCATACTTAATTTACTAACCTACAACCTCAATAATATGCAAGACTTTGAACTTTAATATGCAATACAAATAATGTAAAGATGCATGGTTTGTAGGTTAGCATTGAAGAACTAGTTTGTATGTGATCTCACCCATTTACATACGTACGTACGTACGTACGTACGTACATACATACATACATACATACATACATGCATGCATACATACATACATACATGTAGAATAATAGTATATATATAGGTTTTGGTTCAAATAAGAACATGATCTTAGGAGAGAAGTGACAACGAAATTCAATGTACATTAGATGAAACTGTAATGTGCATTAGGTGAAATTGAAATGTGCAGCACAATGGGTACGATATAGTGGCATTATGTGAAGCTGAATTTTGCATTAGGTGAACTTGAAATGTGCACTAGGTGAAACTGAAATGTGCAGAATAAAAGGTACGATGTGATGTTATTTTGGTACCTTTTATTCCACACATTTTAGTTTAACCTAATGCACACTAGAGAAACCTTTCCAAGAGATCCTTCTCCCGCCGAACATCCACTTCAGCCGCCTGCTTCGCTTCCCATCGAGCCCCCGTGAACGCTTCGTCGGCCTTCCTCTTCGTCGTGACGGCGTCCGAATCCCGAGCGGTCTCAGATTGGAGGATGTACAGGCCAACCCGTAGGGAGGAAATGATGAGTATCTCGAATGAGTGATGAAGGGAAAGAGTAAACTATGGCAGGTAAGGGCAAGGGATACCTGAAAACACGAGAGCAGCGCCCTCTCCACAACGTCATGGGATATTCGGGGAATCAGCTCCAAGCCCGAGTGGCTGCCAAACTCCCTCAATGCATTGGTGACAGAGCAACCAAGTTGGGGTAACTCTGGATTTTGAACAGAAGGGCCAGCTGTCTCCACACGAGTCCGCTTGGGCGACTTTTCCTTCTGAGACCCAAATTGGCGACCAATTGCCACCCGAATGGGCTTAGCCTCCTACGCAACAACAGTGTCCAGGCCCAGGCCCTCGTTTTGGGCCTCCGGGACAGCCAAGTTTGTGGTCCGAGCACCATCATGATCCCGACGTTCGGCTCGAGAGGCGGCGGAAGAGTGACCTCAGAGGACTAACTTGCCCATCCAGATGCCTTCTTCGACTTGACAACTTCTTTTTGGGCAACACGTGCCACTCGCTTCCATTTCAGTGCATCATTCTCGATCTGAGCTTTTGAGGGTATAAGAGGACCTAAAACAAAAATACAAACTGTTAGAAACGGGCGACATGAATCCCAAAGGCACTCACCTTGAACAAGAATAGGATTGCCCGGAGTTTAGGTGTGATTTTAGGGGGGGGAACAATCCAGTAACACGAGCGGTACCTATTCCTGCGTCAGCAAGAGCTTTGGAGGTCAGATAGGGCAGTATGTGCTCACAATCGCTTTGGAGGTCAGATAGGGCAGTATGTGCTCACAATCGCTTTGGAGGTCAGATAGGGCAGTATGTGTTCATAGTAACAATGCACTCTCTTGATGACCCCCCTCAGCTCCTCGGTATCGCACGACTCTCTGATCATTGGAGGGAACCCATTCCATCGCGTCAGCAGCTGGCCCTCATGGAAGCGGACAAAGAGGAATCAATGTTTCTATTCCTTAATGAAGGAGGAGGCCCAATGAAATAGTTTCCGTCCAAAACGGTTACTGATCGTCAAAAAACATCGTTGTTCTAGGGGAGATCTGGAAGAAATAATGGAAAATATCCAGACTCAAATCCACTTTCGTAGAGGTACACCACACGATGAAGGCGGCCACAAGCCGATAAGATCGAGTTGGGCATGAACTCGATGGGGAACCACCTAATAGTGTTGGAATACCTCGATGAAGAAGGGATGGGCCGGGAATCGCAGTTTGGCTATCACGGAATCTAGGTGAACCGTGATCATCCTGAGGCACCTTTTAAATGGGTGAGACGCACCGCGTAGGATGTAGACGACGGGCGGCGGTAGAAAAAATGGGATATGGTCCATGAAATGGTTAGAGAAAAAGTGTTAGCAGCCCTGGGCGTTTCCCAGAAGCACCTCGTGGCACGACACATCACCCGAGCAGGCGACCTCGAAAACCTCCATGTCATCACCGGGGAAGGTTTCGTTGCCAGAATCATAGCCATCTGATGTGGCTTGGGCGATATCCGGTGACCCGGGCTCTCACGAGGAGCGAGGGTCCATATCAGACTCTGAGGAACGGCGAGGATCAGAGTCATGTCCTGAAGAAGTGGGCATGGGGAGAAAAGAAGAGAATCTAGAGATGAGTGTTACCTGACTCGAGGGACGAATGAAGAACCGATTGCTGGAATCCGGTGTAGAGAGAAGTTGGAGCGCCCAGAGAGAAGGAGAGAAGGAATTCAAAAACCTTGACCCAACCTATTAAGCAAGTATTTATAGGGAACTCTACCACCCGAAGAGCTAATCGTAAGGCGACACACGGCGAGGAGCGTACCCCGAGATACATGTCACGCTGAGGCCAACAAACAGATAATCAGTTACCTGGGAAGTTGAACCGGTCGCTATAACCGTCACCTCGAATCTCGGGAACCGCCAAGACAGCTGTCACTCCCAGAGCTTTCACTTCTTTTGACTCAAACAAGTTATATATATATATATATATATATATATATATATATATATAGGTTTTGGTTCAAATAAGAACACGATCTTATGAGAGAAATGAGAACGAATCTGGACCGTTAGATTTGCTTCAAGTGAAATTCAGCGTGCATTAGATGAAATTGTATTGTGCATTAGGTGAAATTGAAATGTGCATCACAAAGGGTACGATAGAGTGACATTATGTGCAGTTGAATTGTGCATTATGTGAAATTGAAATGCGCACTAGTTGAAGCTGAAATGTGCAGAATAAAAAGTACGATGTGATGTTATTTTTGTACTTTTTTTTCTCGCACATATCAGTTTCATTTAATGCACACTTGAGTTTAAATTTTTATTTTGCACATTTCAATATCATTTAATGCACATTTCAGTTTCACCAAATGCACAATTTGGTTCCACATAATACAATCAAACTGTCCAGATTCGTTCTCATTCTTACCGGAACCGCTCCATATATATATATATATATATTAATAAAGATAAAGATCTCGATTTTATTTTGTAATACATATTATAGAAAAATTGAATCATTACATATTACACACACATATAAAGATATTGCTATATTAATTACACAGGTAATAGTTATATTACATGGAAAATATCAATGTTTTTTTTTTAAATTCTCGAAATATTACTCCACAGTCCAACGTAACATTTATTTTAATGTTTGCTTGTGAAATCAAAAGCAAATGTAGAAAAGAAGGTAACACAATATCACACAAGTAAAACATATAATTGCACACAAGTATCATTTTTCGCGTGTGTTTATTAAATTCAACAAATGAAAACACTTAAAATTTGAACGAAAAAGTTCCGGTCAAAATTCATTTAATTGCATTAGAGAGTAAATGCCAAAAAGTGACATGTAATTTAGAAGATCGAGAGAACCAAATTCAAGCATAACAACCATTTTCCTCGGAATCCACCAAACAGTCTTGTGTTGTTGTGTGTGCAAAAATGTGAAGGAGCGTGGGTGGGGTGGGGTGAGGGTGGGATGGGGGGTCAAATCACAGTATTCACCCATTGCTCCAAAAGGCAAGAGGTAAGACCATTCAAGAAACTTTTCTTGAAATCCTGAATAATGTGGAAATATCTATTTCATAACAATAATTCTCTTGAAAATATAATAATTAAATTAATAATTTTAAGAAATAAATTTAATTTCTTGAAATCATAAAAAAGTGAAAAAAACTACAGAAAATTGTTGTTATAGTTTGCTGATAAAGAGGAAAAGTTAATTTAAAGTTACGGAGTATTATTATTAAAGTTACTCCTGCTGAGAAATATTTTTAAAGTTAACTTTTCTAAACTTATAATTAAACACTTTAGTGTAAGTGACTATCAGAAAATTGGGCAAAAGAATGGCTACCAACCACTAATAGAAGGGCTAAGGCGAGTGACAGGGAAACACCAAAAGCCCAATCCCCCCAATGCAATCCCAAAACTTTGTCCCTTCCTTATCCTATCTTCTCCCCCTCCTCCCATTGAAATCCCTTCTCCAGATTTCCTTTGTTTATATCTCTCTATATATATTATCCCAATCTTTTAATAGGCTCCAAAGCTCCCATTGTCCATTTATCACAACCCCATTTTTTTCAACTCCATTCATTCATTTCTCAGCAGATAAGAGTGTTTTTGGGTTTCATTTCTTTCTTTCTTTCTTTTATAGCTTTTCTCCATTTGGGAGCAGAATTGAACCAAGAGAAGGTTATGGCCCCCAAGTCTGGCAGGGGAAAGGGAAGCAAAGCCAAGTCTGAGAAGAAGAAGAAGGAAGAGAAAGGTGGAGGATCCTATCTTCCTCTATCTGTTTGTTTATTTTTGTAATTCATTTATTGGACTTTGGGTTTTCCCTTTCTCTGCCTTCCCTTTTCTTTCCTTTTTAAATCAATCCAGGGGCTTTAGTTGTTCCCTTTTTAAAAATCAAATTTTGTTTTGCAGTTGTTCCTAGTGTTGTGGACATCACAGTCATCACTCCCTATGATACCCAAGTTGTTCTCAAGGTATATACTGCAAGTGGTTTGTTTGTGCTTTCAATTCAAGAATTTTCTTGATTTAAAAATTAAATCTTTATTTTCATGAAGCTGAAATATATATTAATCATTGATTATTATTGAATTATTGATGTGGGTTGATTGAAATGATGAAGGGCATCTCCACGGACAGGATACTGGATGTGAAGAAGCTTTTAGCTTCCAATGTGCAAACTTGTCATTTCACCAGCTATTCTTTGTCCCATGAGGTATTATTATTTCTGGGTAATAATTATTTAATTGATTGATTGATGAAATCTTTTACTCGATTCCTAGTTATTGACATAATTGGTCAAGTTTCTTTTTTGAACTTTTCATTTTTTTTTGAAGTTTTCATTTTTTTTTTTGAAAACATGAAATGTTGTGGGCAGGTGAAAGGAGCAAAGCTTACTGACAGGTTAGAAGTTGTTGCTCTAAAACCATGTTTGCTGAGAATGGTTGAAGGTAGGTGTATTGTATTCTTCACAAAAGAATTTAAAAATAAAATTATTAATTTATAAATTGTTGTTGTTTATTTTTTGATAAAAAATAAACACTGATGGTTAGCAATTAATTAGGCCACGCCCGAGATTACACTTTTTATAGGAGACTGTGAAAGTCAAAACAACGTTTGGCACATTGTGCTACGAACTATTAATTATTCATATAATCAACAAATCCAGCTTATTATATTCAGAATTAGGGGGAGGTACATAATATTATTAATTTATTTTGGTCCATTTTTTTATGCTCTATGGCATAAATATAATCAGGGACGACTTCAATTTCTTGAAACATGGCAAAATCTTACTTTTTATATTATTGAATAAAACATACATTAAAAATATTATAAACGGAGTACGTCGTATAATATATTAAGCTTAATCATACATCTGGGCAGGAGGAGAATGAACGGCACCCGCTACTCCCCTTGTATCTGTCAATGAACACCATTAATTAAACTTATAATAATGGAGTAATAATTAGTGATTTAGTGTGCAATTAGGCGTCACTTCGCGCTATACCGTGAAATGTCGGATGTGCATGACACTTGGAGTATATTTTAAATTTTAATTTTTAAAGATAATGTTGGCAAAAATAAATCTTTAAAATAGAACAAATTTATTTTTTATTTTACTTATTTTTAACTAAAATATCCATTAAAATTATGACTTTTAATGAAAATATAATCATCAATTTACTTAATTATTCACATTGTCAATAAGTACCTCACCTCTAGAATTAAACATTCATCTGATACTTTACTTTCTTCTTTATTTAACTATCCATTTACATATAACACTCTTCACACATTAATAACCGTTGGTTTAGAAAATTATTGGAACAAACATACTTCAATGATAGGATATGATTTTCGGTTGATGATATATATAATAATGAGATAACCGGTTTTAAAAGCACATTTTCAGTTGGCAAGTAATTTGTGATCCGATAGCATTATTATGACACTTCAAGGAGGAGATCACATATATGAATTTTATCTCAGTTCAAGGATGTTGACCCTAATATAGAACATTTATTATACATATATTATAATAAGTTAGAAAGTTTTGCAAAAAATAGTTAAGAGCTTTGATCATGTGCGGATCATAGTTTACAATAAGAATTAAGAAAATAGATAGTAGATGCTTTCCATTTTCAAATGTTAATCAATTTTCCTTACACGCACTACTCCATATTTCTTATTGATGGCAAATGAGCTTAAGAGCCTGTTTGGATGGAGTGTTTGGAAGTGTTAATAATGGAAGTATTAGTAAGTGTTAGTAAGAGCCTGGAATGGGAGAGAAATGTAAATGTTAGACATAATTTTACCTTGTTTGGGAGAGTCAAATGAATGAAGTGTTAATAATGGAAGTATTAATAATTTTACCTTGAGGCAGAAGAAACGCGTAAATAGAAAAGATGAAAAGGGCAGACCATCAAACCTGCGGCAAAGAGATTCGAAGCGAGATGTCGAAGCATTTTATGTTATTTGTGTGAATGTGAAGGTTAATAATTGTCCAACACCTCAAAACACTCCAAATCGGAGTGTTAAGAAAGTGGACAATTGAGGTGTTGAGAAGGTTATCATTAACACTTCCTAACTTACTAACGTCTTTTAACACCTCTTAATTTTTCTCCCAAACAAGTGTTAGTATCAATACTTACTAACACTTCCATTACTAACACTCCCCAACATTCAATCCAAACAGGCCGTAAGAGTCTGTTTACACTAAAATCGTCTCAATCTACGTAATAAAAAAACTACATTTAAACTACGTGCGACGTACATTTTATTAGAAAAGTTAAGAAAAAAAATTAAAACGCTCAAATAGTCATCTCCATCAACTCCACTCAGAAAACTAATCTATTTTGATTATTAAACAATTGAGCATCTAAAATAAAAAAATACGAGTAAATGTTTAATAAAAAGATTAGTTGATGAAGTCTGATAAGTAGAAAAAACAAGTAATCACCTCCGCTAATATAATGGTACATGAAATATGTACACATTTCCTAATTGGTCGTATACATTGACAACTCATTTATAAAATACAGTACTGGTATGTGTACAAAGACGAGTGTACAAAATATATACGCATTTTGGGGTAGTAAAAAATGGTTGAATATAATAATGTAAGAAAAAGAGGTTTTAGTAGAGTGATAGATGCATCTGAGGAGAATCCAACAACTCCTTGTGCGTATACTAAATTCCAATAAATCGACAAATTTGGGGCCGCAAAATCTGTCGCAATCGTTAGTGCCCGCTGGCTGGGTTTTAACGCCAAACCGACGGTCCGAGCTTCCTCATTCATGTGAATCTTTTCACCTCACACTTGCTTTATGATTACTATAATCGGGAACGATCTCAACTCTCATGTGTTGGATTGTTGACCGTTGTTTTCCTTTTCATTTTCTCCCAAAAATCAACACTTACTATTTATATTAAATTACTTTTTCATTGATCAATGCTATATACCTTTTTTAGAGGATCAATAATATATAGAGGTAGAAGTCAGAGGATTTGATTCTTAAAATTACTTTTGCTCCTTCGTGGAGCAGAAGTAGAAGTTAGTGTGTTTGAGTGAAAATGCATAAGTACTTTTGTTATTTTAATTTACTCCTAGAAGTAGTTTTTTTGGAAGCCGGCGAAGATCAGCTTCTGAAAATTGATTCTGATTAAAAAAACAGAAGCAGAATCAATTTCTAACACCCCAGTCAATGGTTGTTCAAGAGCGGCCTTGTGTTTTAAATTAATTTAACTCCAATTTTGGGTCAAACGAGTAATTTTGACTCTACTTTTATTTTTGTTGTGCATGATCTCAAAGCATTTTGTTCAGAATTTTATTTCTATTTTGACTGTACAAACTTTAATCACATAATTTTTATATTATTATTTCTCATGTCAGTCAAACATATACTCCATATGTGTTTTCGATAAAAAAACTATGTTTATATGTTATTTTCTCCAAGAGATTAATCTTTTAGAATGAAATTAATTTTTGAATGTGAGTAGATATTTTGATTTCTAACATACATTTATTCGATTAATATTCAAAAAGAGCACATAGGGCTTTATAATACTTTTTAACTACATAGGGCTCCACGGACGAAATGACAATTATAGGGTTGTTGCATGTTTATTTATACAAAGTATATATACATGATCTTAAAACTATAGAATGCCATAGGAGTCGGAAAAACCAATCTTTCATTTTTTATCCCCGTCTTAGTAATGTCTTACTAAGATTATTATTCATCTTTCATTTTTTTTTATCTATTCTACTAAGATATTTCGTATTAAATTTGTTAACTTTTGTGTGATTTTGAATTGTTTCTATCTTATTTTCACTTTATCAATTCTAAATAATTACATAAATTTATATGGTAACTTCACCACCGCTTTATACCAATTTTAGAAACTTAGTACGCAATTACGCATTACATATTTTAGAGCATCTCCAATGCTATAACGTGCACGATGCACATGTGGCATGAGAGATGATCACATAAATATTAGTACATAAATTCTTTCTCTCCTTATTTAAATGATTTTATATAGTTTTGGTAAGTTTTTCTCCACAATGTCAAGGAGACCGTCTAAATGTTGACATTGTTGTTGATATTGCATGGAAAAACTTACCAAAATTGTATAAAATCATTTAAATAAGGAGAAAGATAATTTATTTGCTCATATTTATGTGGCTATGACTCATGCCACATGTGCATCGTGCACATTAGAGCATTGGAGATGCTCTTACGTAGTCACCTCAAATGTGCATCCAATAAAAAATAATTTGGATTGTGTTAGTACAAAAATCTTTTTTAGGTAAATTTTTACCCTAGTTTTTTTTAAACACTTGTGTAAAGTTATTTCCAAATCCGGAAATGACAGGGGCCGAATATATTTTCTCTAATTATATACGAAGTACTTATATCCCTTCATCATTAATAGGATGTTTTTATCTAGAGTGAAATTTACGGGCCTGTTTAAGTCCGGTTTGGTCTAGTCTGAACTGTTCTGGTCTGATCTTTTTAAATCTGCTCTGGTGTGGGATTGAATAAAGTCCAAGTAGAAATATTTTTAAAAAGTAATTTATACATATATTCCACAATTAATAAGTTTAATCACAATTCTTCAAAAAAAAGTTATATCACAATAAAAAGTTCTCGACAAAAGATTCGGTACAGGTGGCAACTTTTGTTGTGTTTTTTTCTTGCAAAATGTACCTAATGCAAATGCTAAATTTATCATTTATAAGACATGATTAATTACTGTAACATATAATTATATAAATCACGGACTGAAATAAACAAATTAGGCATTTCAATTTCCTCACCTTTCCCTTCATTTATGCTTCCCCTCTCCCTAACCAAACAAGGAGTAAGTTTCATTTTTTCCCTTGAATTTTCAACTTTTTAAGGGCTCATGAAAATCTCATTTCATTGTGACCCGTTTCGGTTTCTAATGGCCCAACACGTACGATATTTCAGAGGATTATGCGGACCAGGCCCAGGCACAGGCTCATGTTCGAAGGCTACTCGACATCATCGCGTGCACCACGCGCTTCGGCAAGTCCAAAGGCGGGAAATCTTCAACGG
Organism: Cuscuta epithymum; assembly: GCA_945859915.1. Classification (NCBI taxonomy): domain Eukaryota; kingdom Viridiplantae; phylum Streptophyta; class Magnoliopsida; order Solanales; family Convolvulaceae; genus Cuscuta; species Cuscuta epithymum. The sequence continues at coordinate 52,271 of CAMAPF010001019.1, forward strand.
CCTCCGCGAATGACGCCCGCTCCCGGAAGCACAAGCCGCAGCAGGCTCCGGAGACCGCCCGGCCGAATTCTCCGTCGGATGGAGCCGTGCAGTCGTCGGGGTTACCCTCTCCTTCCGCTCCGGAGGAAACCGACATGCTGGCAATCCACCCGATTCCGAAGCTTTCGGATTTTTACGAGTTCCTGTCTTTATCTCATCTCCATCCGCCGATTACAAGTTTGAAGAGAGTGGAAGTGAAGGATGGCCAGTCGGATCAAAATAGTGATTATTTTGAAATTCAGGTTCGACTAAAAACTCTGCATTTCTCGATAACAATATTGAAGATGCTTGACTTGATATCTGAAATCGACGAATTGTTTCTTACTCCCCCTCTTTTGTGACTGTAACTTACTTGCAGGTTAAGATATGCAATGGGAAGTTACTACACGTGGCTGCTTCAAAAACTGGCTTTTATCCTTTGGGAAAGCCTCTTATACGAGCCCATAGTTTGGTTGATCTTCTTCAACAGCTTAGCCAAGCTTTTGCCAAAGTAAATGCCTTTTCTCTCTGACTGCACCCAGATATTTCTTGGCACTTCAAATTCTTAAACATGTTTTCTCTTGTGTATTGTAATTGAAGCATGGCTTGTGAACAGGTTAACTAATGCAATGCCAATCTGGAGTTATGTTAGGTCTTTTGAATATCTTTCAAAATTTTGTTACTTTTATGACTTTATTTATTCAACTACTTTATAGAACAAATTGTCCTGTATGTAATTGTTGCAATGAATCTTTCATTACATTGATTGCATCAATTATTTCTTTATCATTTTGGTAAGCTACTTAGGACAGATGCATGATAGATCTACTGTTTTTTACAGGCGTATGAATCTTTAATGAGTGCTTTTGTTGATCATAATAAGGTAATTATTATTTTGTTGTCAACAATTCTTTATTTTCTTTTTGTTGATCTTGCGATTAGAAAACTATGAACCTGCCATGATATTCTTTCAGTTTGGTAATCTTCCATATGGATTCCGCGCAAACACATGGCTTGTCCCTCCAGCTCTTATAGATCCTGAAACAAATTTCATTCCTCTTCCAGTTGAAGATGAGAGCTGGGGTGGTAATGGTGGAGGCCAGGGAAGAAGTGGAGAGCATGACTTTAGACCTTGGGCTTCAGAATTTCAATTACTTGCAAAGCTTCCTTGTAAAACCGAAGAAGAAAGGGTTGTTCGGGACCGCAAGGTCTTTTTGCTCCATAATCTTTTTGTTGATGTAGCAATTGTGAAAGCTGTTGGTGCAATAAGGAAAGTCATTGACTCCACTGCGGCATCTACTCCGACTTCTCTTCACTCAGTTTGGGGTTCAGTGTTATTTGAGGATCACATTGGGGATTTATGTGTTACGGTGATTAAAGATTCCACTGACGCTAGCTGTAAAGGATTGAAGATTGTTGGCATTAAAAGTTTTGATGAATCTGCTGAAGAATTTGGTCAAAGAAATTTACTTAAAGGGGTAACTGCAGATGAAAGTGTCCTTGCACATGTGAGTAGCTTCAAGTCTCAACTACTTTCATTATGTAATTTTTTTTCATTATTCCCGACACTTATTCTGGTCTGATGATTGTGTTTGTTTGTGTTTCCGCAGGATACATTATCACTTGGTATGGTTACTGTAAGACACTGTGGTTACACTGCTATTGTGAAAGTTGCGGCTGGTCATGCGGAGGAGAGGAGCCTAGTACAAGATATTGTAATTGATGAACAACCAGATGGGGGAGCGAATGCACTCAACATAAACAGGTTTAACTATTTTTGTGCATTTGAAGTACAATCAGTCAGAAGATTTACTTCCCCTCCATAAACATTATTTGAAGGCTTCCTATAGTTGTCTTCAGTAGAGAATTTTTCTTCTTCTTTTGAGAACGATTTAATTTTGCGATGCGTTTTGTTGTTGTTGTTTATGATTTTAGTGCATAAGCTTTTTGTAGTTTTTTTAACTCCACTGAACTAAAAAATTGCAGCCTACGCTATCTCCTTTTAAATCCAAGGATGCTTGAATGTTCTGTGAGAAGCCAATCTCATGAAGATAAACACACAGATTATGAATCTCCTGGATCCCCCATTCTTGAGATTATTAAAGATAGTTTGATAAAGTTGCAAAACAAGCCTCCAATACTGAAAAAATCATTCAGATGGGAGCTTGGATCTTGCTGGATGCAGCATCTACAAAAGAAGGAGCCTACAACAGAAAAGGATCCCAAGAAGGTTGGAAAAGATGGTAAGGATGAGCTACTAATCAAAGGATTAGGGAAGCAATTTAAAATGTTAAAAAAGAGGGAGCGTAAATCTTCGAATAATAACGCAACAGAGGCAAATGAAGCCATTGATGACTCAACTAGTACTCCGAATGTGGAATGCATCTTAGCTGAGCAAACCAATGATGAGTCCAGTTCAAAGGCAGAGTGGTTGAAATATGTTTCTGAAGAAGCATATCTCCGTCTCAAAGAGAGTGGATCGAGTCTTCATCTAAAGGTTTATGTTGATACTTTGCTCACTCATAAAGCACCTTTATTAATCATATGTTATTTTTTGACCCAAGCCGATGCTATAAACGGAAAGAGAGTTTTTCCCTAGGCATTATGTCTTATCACTTTGATTCTTTTGAAACAGCCACTAGATGATATCTTCAAGATGGCGGAGAAATATTACGATGATATTGCCCTTCCTAAGCTGGTAAGTTTTAATCTCTCTGTTTCATAACAGTTGTTACAAAGTGTTCTGATTTCGTTTTATATTTAGGTAGCAGACTTCGCCTCTTTAGAACTTTCACCTGTTGATGGTCGAACTCTGACGGACTTCATGCACCTAAGAGGATTGCAAATGTGTTCTTTGGGAAGAGTGGTGGGTTCTCGGTTCATATTTCTTTCAGATAGTTTTATGATGCAAAAATCCTTACCAGAATAATTTTTATTCATGAACCAGGTTGAGCTTGCTGAGAATCTTCCACACATACAGTCCCTTTGTGTTCATGAGATGGTCACTCGTGCTTTTAAGTACATTCTTAGAGCTGTTATTGCCGCTACTAGTGACTCGGCTTACTTGCGATCTGCGATTGCGTCCTCTCTAAACTTCATGCTTGGATCCAATCCAACAGAGGTTAATAATGAGAAGTTTAGTGGTGACCAAACTCTCAAGTTCCATTGGTTAAGTGAATTTCTATTGAAAAGATTTAGTTGGAATCTGGGAGATGAATTCAAGCACCTAAGAAAATTGTCAATTCTTCGTGGACTCTGTCATAAGGTAATATGATTGTGTGTTTATTTTCCTTTTTACTGGGTCTGAGCCAGATTCATTATTTTCACACAATGAAAATTGTGCGTTTATTTTCTTTTTCTGAACAACTATTGATTTTTCCTTCTTAGGTTGGAATAGAATTGATTCCTAGAGATTATGACATGGAAAGCCCAAATCCATTTAGTGAAGCTGATATCATCAGTTTAGTACCTATGTGTAAAGTAAGATTTACATTTCTTTGCTGTATATCATAATAAAGTCCTTCAATTTAGCTTATAAATTGATTCATTTACAATATTTTTCTCACAATGTACAATGCAGCATGTTGTATGCTCTTCTGCCGATGGTCGTACTTTGCTGGAGTCCTCTAAGATTGCTCTTGATAAAGGAAAGCTGGAAGATGCACTAAACTTTGGGACAAAGGTATATAAATTCGTTTCATGAATCACTATATCATACAGTCATATAGAGAAAAAGATTGACTTTATTTACGTTTTTTACTGAAGGCATTGACAAAAATGATTGCTGTATGTGGCTCTTATCATCGCACCATAGCAAGTGCCTATAGCTTGCTGGCAGTTGTTCTTTATCACACAGGAGACTTTAATCAGGTAGCTTAATCTCAAATGGTTTATTGCTTTATTATCTTGATAACTTCTGTTGCCTCCTAGCTTGTTGTACGTATAGTTGCTGCCATGGCATATCTTTGCTCTGATTAGCATTTAGATCTTGGATTTACTCACATTTTAATCTTTACATTCCTTTTAGGCAACTATTTATCAGCAGAAGGCGTTGGATATTAATGAGAGGGAACTGGGTCTTGACCACCCAGATACAATGAAAAGCTACGGTGATCTCTCAGTGTTCTACTATCGCCTTCAACATATTGAACTTGCCCTGAAGTGAGTAGACAAAATTATTTGCTTTGCTTGATGTTTCATGTATCAAGACTTTCTCACTTGTCCTTTAAGTCATTGTTCCTCTTAAATGTCATAACAGTAAAGTGCTCTTTGTATATTTTCAGATATGTCAACCGAGCCCTGTTTCTGCTTCACTTTACCTGCGGCCTATCACATCCAAACACAGCTGCTACATACATTAATGTGGCTATGATGGAAGAGGGGATGGGAAATGCACAAATTGCACTCAGATATCTCCATGAAGCCCTTAAGTGTAACAAGCGGCTACTTGGACCTGATCACATTCAGGTCACTTTCTGACTTCTGTTTTCTCAATATTGTCCCTTTTCAGGAACAGCTCATGCTAACTCTGTGTTTGCTCTCAGACTGCTGCCAGTTATCATGCGATAGCCATTGCTCTTTCACTAATGGAAGCATATTCTTTGAGTGTTCAACATGAGCAAACTACACTTCAAATTCTTCGAGCTAAGCTTGGACCTGATGATCTCCGAACTCAGGTGCATATTAAACTTTTTACATGGAAGAGTGCTATTTTCAAATATTTGTGTGGCTTGTTGAAACTAAATGCGAGCATTTTCAAATGATACAACATTTCTATCTTAAGTTTTTTCTTTGCCATGAAATTTTTATGTGTAGGATGCTGCTGCCTGGCTTGAATACTTTGAATCAAAAGCATTAGAGCAACAAGAGGCTGCACGGTCTGGAACACCAAAACCTGATGCTTCCATTGCTAGCAAAGGACACCTAAGGTGTTCATATTTATGCATGGATCACTTAGTTTTGAACATTCTGCCCGTATTCTTGTGATTAATCATACTGCCTCTTTTGCAGTGTATCAGATCTCTTAGATTACATAAATCCAGATAAAGATGTAAAGACTTTTGATTTGCACCGTAAACGGCGTTCAAAGGTATCACTTTTATGTTATGTCATGTTTCTTTCTGAGTTGTATAATGTCAGGGGAAATTCGTTCATTTATGACTTCTTATTTTGAAAACTTTTGTGTGTTCTGTTCTGGTAGGTGCATCTAGTGTCTGAAAAATCTCAGAAAGGACCTTGTGATGGTAACAACTCTGAGAGCATAGACATTGCAGAAATTTGTATATCCATCAAACCTGTTGATCATGAAGAGGATAAGGATAGCACTACTTCTCCTCCAGAATTCATGGTTCCTCCTAGACCAACGAGTAATGAACAGCCTCTGCTTGTCGAAGTACCTGTTTCCGAAACTAGTCCAGATCACGGGTGGCAAGAAGCTAATGTGAAAGGGCGCAGTGGTCATTCCACTGCAAAAAATAGTATCCGTAAGAGACCAAATCTAGCCAAGATAAAAACAGGTCCTGCTTATTCCTCACGGAACGTGATATCTAGGAAAGATGTTATCCCGCAGGGGCGCAATGGTGCATATAGAAAAGTTTCTTCTGAATTCTCTTTTGAAAAAAAGGCTCCCAACTTTAACTCTTCTAAAGTAGCACCTCCAAAAGGTTGTTCCTCATCAACTGTTAGTGTTTCACCCCCTCCTGCCAATCTCAACACTGTGTCCTCCAAATCGCTATCCTACAAAGATGTAGCTGTGGCCCCACCTGGTACGGTTCTAAAGCCCTCAAAGGAAGTTGAAGAATTAAACAAAGATAGTTCCGATTCCCAGATATCTGTTAGTCCGCCTCAGACACCCCCTATAGAGGATGCAAGACTCACAGTAAGAGTGGATGACTCTTCTGGTAATTATGAAGATGAACGGCACATAGCGAGTGTGCAAGATACATGTTGCAATATTGATAATGAAGAAGTTCAAAGAAGTGGGGGCGGGTCAGAAAGATCATTAAGTGAGGCAGAAGATGTTTCATCTCCTAATACTCAGGAAAAGATTGTGGAGGCGAATGGGAGCAAGCTTTCTGCAGCTGCTGAACCATTCAGTCCAGGTGCCTATGCGGTCACTCATTTGCTAAACCGTGCTGCCGTTGCTAGTTTCTATAATGAAATTTCCAGGCAGGGCATGATTTTAGAAACAGTGGGGTTTCCATCGATTGCTGCAAGAGTCCCCTGCGGTCCCAGGTCTCCTATGTATTACAGGTCAAGCTTTTCCCGTGTGAGGTACGGTTACCCCAAGTATCCAATATTTTCCAGTGAAGGGGATGGATTTGGCCTTGCTACAAGTATGAATCCACATGCTCCCGAATTTGTTCCAACAAAGGCATGGAAAGTGCGTTCCACCTCTGAAGATTCAAAACTCAGTCCGCATGCTTCTGATTCTGGTGTAGAGAAAGTCAAGTTGGATGCTAAACAGAGCAAGTCATCAAAATTCGCTCAGGATGTTGAAAAGACAGAACTAGCTAGGCAAATACTACTTAGCTTCATTGTCAAGTCGGTGCAGCATAGTTCAGATGCTCAGGCAGAAACTCCAGTTATGAAGGAGTCAGAGCTTCCAGCAAGCCCAGCTGAAGCAATTGCAAATGATAGAGCCATCATAAAGATACAGTACGGTAAGGATGATGAAGGGATGAAAACGGAGTCAACAGAAACAATGAATAATGAGAGCTCAAAAATGGTTGATGTAAATAGTAGTGGTACCGGTGACGCTGAAGGCTTTGTGGTGGTTGCCAAGCGGAGAAGAAACCGGTCAAAAATCAGCAGTGGACTAGGTGAATTGTACAGCCAGCAATCTATTTGTGCTTCCGTACGCTGAATGGAAGCTTCTCCTTTAGGTATTCCTAGGCATCCAGCACATCTTCATCAGAGTCTGTTTTGATTTTCTTCAAATTGACAGGTGTGATTGTAGGACTCCGACCTAATAAACACTTGGAATACATTCTAAGTTTTGTTGCCTGTGAAGCCAAGCGTTTTTCTTCAATAATAAAGGGTCATTCCATATTTTTGTTTGAGGTGGTCACGGTTCAAACTTGACCCAAACCACTGGGTGGTTTTTAAACTGGAAACTGCATCACCGGGCAGCTCCGGAACATAAACAGACATCATAATCTGCTACACTCCAGTCTGTTTATGGCTAAAACATATTCCAGTTCTGGTCTGAGTTACAGATTTTTGTGTTGGATTTCGGTACCACCGGTTTTAACTGATTGGTAGGATTAATTAATCAACCCCGCTTATTGTTCTTGAAATTTTGGTTTCTGAACCTGACCATAGCCTCACATATTCAATATTCCCTTTCTTCCCGTTTTTGCCATGAGAATGCATTAAAAAAGACTACATGTAATACTAGACTTAAATCCAATTCATTAGCTGTTTGAACTTTTCTAAAGATTTGGCTCACAATAAGATTGACTAAAACGATCATATATATACCGTTATCAAGATATCATCATGAAATTCATCCCCAACAGGCCAACACCACAACATTAATGAGTTTTGATTTGACAAAGATGGGACTAAGAACTGATCCGGATAGAAAAGTGATCTGTAATAGACTCCAATACCCTTACACTTAACCTCCCTTTTCTCCTCTTCACATCACACATATGATGAAAGCAGAAAATAAATATATATAAGCCCAGATAATCAATAAGATTGACAAAAACGATCATATATATACCGTTATCAAGATATCATCATGAAATTCATCCCCAACAGGCCAACACCACAACATTAATGAGTTTTGATTTGGCAAAGATGGGATCATGGGACTAAGAACTGTTCCGGATAGAAAAGTGATCTATAATAGACTCCAATACCCTTACACTTAACCTACCTCTTCTCCTCTTCACATCACACACATGATAAAAGCCTGATAGCTACAAAGGTCATCTATAGTAACTTCAGCTAATACAGCCAGAAAAATAACTTCAACGTCACTTTTTCTACTAATTACACAATTCAGCGCACGAAAGAAAAAAATATGTGTTTGGTGAAAAAGTTGACTGATAAGTCTGATAAGACAAAAAACAGTGTTGCCAAACGGCCTCTCAATGATAGAAATCTTTGCCCTGAAACAAAAAGCTAAACTTCAATTTTATTCATAGATGCTCCAGAATGAATCATATAAAGGATTTAAATAACCTTTTAATGACAGACTCAATAGAAACCCTGATTGAGCCCAAATTAAATAAACCTCAATGAGACGCAAACTAACTCTACCAGATACTCTATTAAATTACTAATAATAAACCCAAACTACAAAACATAACATAAACTTTATAATGATAAATAAAACCATAATCCCAGCCCACAACCAACCCATGGAGGTGGGGCCAAGCCCATTCTAGCTAGATTAATGGTTCTCTATCTCTATCCAATATAGAGAATTTGAAAGGTGAGCATCAAGAAATTGGAATGGAAAGGAGCTTAAATAAGACACTTCATGCATTCCAAACATATTTCTTAGATCATTACCTTCAAGACGTTTTGAGCAAGATTCATGTAGACTATTAAGAACTTGAAAGTTTTTTTTTAAATATGAAAAAAATTGTTTTTAATTATTTTTAATCTATTATCTATTATTGTATGGAGTAATAAAAATCAGATATTAGAAACCGGCTTATGATTTTTAATGCAGGATATTGGGATATAGTACACTATGAAGCACTTTCGGGTTTGAGGAGAGTGTTCAATCAACATTCACAAAAGAAAAATTCAAAATACTCACTTTGTTGTACACATGAAACATTGAAAATCAGACCACAAATGAGACAACAAAATCACTAAATATTTTATACTATCCTCCGTATCATAATAATTGCAACATTGGAATTTACACACTATTCATGTACTCTACTTTGACTACATTTTATTTATTAATGTATGTGAATTATTTTTTTTGAAAGATATTGTTGAATTCGTCTCATTACAAAGTTTTGTAATCTGATTTTTAAAAGTTTTTTACCAATATGGAATTAAATATAATGACGGTCAATGTTGTGTATTGGCAAGCCTAAAAATGGAATGTTGCAACTCAAAAGGAACGGAGGAAGTATATTATTTTAGTTTATGCACACTTTTCAATGTGTATCACATTGAGATTTTAATTTTCTTATATTTCATCTTTTACATTTACATATAAGTCTTTGATTTAAAAACATTCAATTAAATATTCCAATATCGTGCAACACACGTGTGAAATACTAGTTATATCTAAAGACATCAATAACAAAATAAAAAGTGTTACAAACAAAGTATTACAAATGTCACTCATCTAACAATTTGGGAAAATCCGAGTTATTTATCACATTAACATGCTCATGGTGAACAAATTGACATTCTCCATATATATATTTGGTCCATTTTTCTTCTCGATGTTCCAAATGAGGACTTCTAATGTCCACTTAAAATACTCTAAATTCCTAATTCCTTACTACAAGGGGCACGAGCAATTTTCGAAAATGCACTGAGAACATAAACGACATATGAGAATCCACGCAAAATCATCTACATCACAATTTATAAATGAGAGTTGCTAGGCGCACCCTCAGTATTGCTTTAAGTAACCTTAGCTAGGCCAATTTGCTCCCTTCATTTTTTAAACTAAAGTTTCTATTTAAACCGTACAATTGGTCACTTCTTGTACTTTTGTTTGATGACTCAAAATGGATCCACTATAAATTGAAATGCAACCAAGTTTTTTATTATAAAATGCGTTAAAAAATTATTTTTTATAAAATGTTATACTATTTTTATTTGTTCTCTAATTTTGACAAAAATAGATTGAAGATCTTTCACATGACACATGTATTACATTTGTAAATTTTTTAAAAAGTATTCTTTTGTATCATCATTTATATAGGATAGTATATATTATATCTATCAGGGGCGGATCCAGGAATGAGGGGTGGGGTGGGCTAAGCAGTAAAACTTTTCATTATTGCATACAAAAGGTTTAGCTTAGGACTCATAGTTATTGAACTGAGTTTTTTTTGAACTACTCGAGTTCGATCGTGATTTCGAATTTAATTTAATGACCAAAGCTTAACGAGCTTCAATCTCGAACACAGGCTAAATTTTAGTTTAAACTGTTTGTGTTGGGATATATTATCTCGGCCTATTACTGTTCAGGAGCCCAAGACTTTATGTAGTACGGAGCCCGAGCAGTTAGGCCCAGTTCGGCCCATTAGGCCCAATATTGGCCCGTTTGGGCCATTAGGGTGGAGAGCACCCTTTCCCCTTTGTCTATAAATAGGGAGCTTAGCCTCCATGTAAAAGGAGCCTTCCTTCTTCCTTCTTCCTCTAGAATAGCTTACAAGACTCCATTAATGTATGTGGAGAGTCCTAATGAGAAAGAGAGGGCTTGGACATTAACCTAAAAAGTCCCTTTCGGGTTTCCACGTAAAAATTGAGTGTTCATGCATATATTTACTATATCGTGTTGGATTAAAATGAACACTGGCGCCGCCTGTGGGAATCTGTCCAAAAAGATTCGCGTTGTTCTTCAGTTTCTACAACAAAATTCATTCGAAAATGGACTGATTTTAGCAAAGGAAGAAGAAGTTCTGAAATTTTGGTCTTGGGAAGCTCTAGCAGCAACTGCCCAACTGCCCAACTGACCGAGAAGGAAAGGGAGAAAGAAAGAAGAAAAATTTTGGGAGGCAAGGCAGCTACGAAATCTCGGAATCCACATATGGATTTTCTCAGATCTTGTTTGGGGCTGCCGGAGCCACCGTACCCGCCGCCGTGAAATCCCAGGTGGATTTACCCACACCAGACGAAGCTCGCGGCAGCACCCCAGGTCGGGTCATCCTCGCCTCTAGGGAAGCTCCGTCTGCAAACGGGCGCTCATCGCTGGCAGCTGGTTCTACGACCTGAATCGCCACCTACGCCGCTCGTTTTCGCCGTCCCACCAAGAGGCCTTAACAAATTTCAGCCTGTCTTGCTCCAGAGGACTGGCCTCGCCGGGGACCCTTTGCTCCGCTGCAGTTTACTTCCGTCCCTAAGCGGATGTACTGCCTGTTGGGGTTGGGGAGGGGTTGTTTCCATCTGCCTCTTGGAAAGATTCTTTTTGTTTGGTTGAGAGTCAACCACATCCGAAGGACCCAAATGAGATTGCAGTAAAGTTGGGTGGAGCACCTTGCATGACTTCGGAAGTCAACGGTTGATGATGACTTGTGCCAGCTGCTATAACTTTGGCCAAGCTGCTCGAGGAGCAAGGCTCCAATTCGTAGATGAGCCAATTATTTCACCCATCTCAAAAGAGCTAAGTTATCATACGTACCCCTCTTTTGTTATCTAAGTATTAATAATGAAGCTTGATTACTATTGCTAGTTTTTATCACCATTATTTTTTTTGGATGAAATGTAAGTATATATATAAGCACCCAAAAATAGCATTTTACAATGCATCAAAACAGACCTCAATGACTATCTAAGCTAGCTAGAAAAGACTAACATAGATATAATAATTCAGTTAGAAATGGGACAGCCCCCACATCAGAAAATCAAAATTAACTAACTAACTAAAAAGAAGTATCACATGCCAGCTAAAAGCGTCAACTCCCAGCTAGCGAGCGAAGTAGCAATTCCAAGCAGCAGCATCAATTTACATCCCAAAGCAGTAAAGCAACCCCTGCACCGAACTACTCCCATCCCAATTTAGAAATTCCAGCGTACTCTCTCAAATATAAAGGAGATGCTTGTCTTCCACCTTCACACTATAACCATCACAAAATAGGAAAAGTGAAACAGAAGCTATGAAAGCTTATTTCACTTTTTTCTTTTTCTTCCCATTTGTCCTGCCCCTAAAAAGTTTTGGAAGAACCATCTTCTTTTTAGCAAATGTTTCCTCCCAACTTAAACCTGGAATTCTCCTTATCATTCTATTTCTGTTCACATTAGCATCTTTCCTAATCGTAAAAACCTTACCATCCATATAAACTTCATCAAAGTCCGAACCCAGGTCCCCCTCCCCCGAGCTGACGGTCTCATACGAATAATATCCTGAACTCTCACTTTCAGTCTCTTCCGGCATAGTAGACTCCGGCATAATCAACTTCTCCTCAGCCATAACAGTAGGCTCCGGCACAGACATAGTAACGTATCCTGAGCTTTCACTTTCCTCTATCCCAATGAGTGTGGTTGGAGCATGCAAAGAGGGCGTGGCTGCAGGCACCAGAGAGGGAATCTTCGGCGTGGCAGCAGGTTCCAAAGGTTCTTTTGGTGTGTTGCTAGTCTGCATAATCACTAATTCTCCAACAGATATCACCATTATTTAATAGGGGGCAAGTATCCCGAAATTAAATAGTGTCGAGTAAAGCTCAAATGAGAAAAACTCTAGTGATAATCATTTTCACCGTCATTTTAATAAATGACTGATTGTTGTAGGCCTGTCGGCCCACTCCTGTTTGGCTTTAATTAGCAAACGGAGCGTGTCTTGAATGGCCTTTGGTAGGATAGTATTATTACTATTACTTGTTACATCACTATTATTTATTGAGGGATAAAATATCCCGAATTAAATAATGCGGCGTGAAGCTCTAGTGATAGTTAGTTCGGCCAACATTTTATTAAATGTTTAATTGTTGGTGGGCCCGATTAGCCTATTCTCGATCGGCTTTGATTAGCGATCTGAGCGTCTCCAGAAGGGCGATGCCCCGACGACGCATTTTAATTTGAGGGTTGTGCATTAGTCCGCGTGGCACTACATGCCCGATCGACGATCATACCCCAATGTAATCTACGCCATTAGGCGCGAAGTGACTATTGCCGAACGTGGCCTATGGGGCCCGAGGGCACCAAAACACTCAACCTTGTTTTTCCGAGGGCAGTGCGACCAACTTGGGTCTGAGTTTGAAAACTCACAGACCGATGAATATCTCTATGTGACGTTCGGCGGGCTGCTAATTGGCCCCGCCGCGAGCTGCTACGTCCATTAACCCCACACGATGAGCCGGGCCGAGGGTCACGATGACCCATAGGCCGGTAATCGTGGATGTTAAAGGAAAGCCATGCAGATGGTTATGTGTGCATATTTACTGTCGGGCCGTGCGGCCCGTTATCATGCTTATTGCGCAGCTGAAGCCACTCGACGCGCTCGAGCGGAATGATTAAAAGACGATCGGCCTAAGTCTCAAAGACGTTCAGGGCCAGCTAAAGTGGAGACCATCAGGGCTGAGAGCCGATGGACGAGCATCTCCACCCAGAGGTCGAGGGCCTAGAGAAGACCACCGCGGTTGAGAACCGTGGGACGAGCATCTCCACCCCAGAGACCGATGGCCTAGGGAGAACACCTAAAGGCCGAGGGTCTAGAGGCGAATGCCATGACAGAGAACCGTGAGACGATCACCCGTCATTCAGAGGCCGAGGGCCTAGAAAAGATCGTCACGGCCGAGGGCCGTCTGACACCATCATTACATCATGACCGGCCCCTCGTCACGGCATGATCATCATATTTGAAGACCGGCCTCGTCCCCGCACTGCGCGGATGAGGACCGTTGCTTGATTTCAGATCGGCCTCTCATTGCCGACCCCATTATATCACGACCGGCCTCCCGGCTCGGCGTGTTTTCCATATTTGAAGACCGGTTTCATCCCCGCTCCTCGCGGATGACGGCTGTTGCTTGTTTTCTCAGATCGGCCTCTCATTGTCGATGTTATTATATCATGTTTGGCCTCTCGGCACGACATATTTATCTTTTGAAGACCGGTTTAATCCCCGCGCTGCGTGGATGAAAGCCGTTGCTTGGATATACCGGCCTGATCGGACACTATTGTCATCTCCTTATCAGGACCGACTGCTCAGCGACATTATGATGATTATCGGCTCCCAATGCCGACCATCTTGAGTTAGCGATCGGACGCACCCCTCCCCTCCAGGAGGGTGACCATCGCCTTCGCATGACGACCAGCTATTCCATCGCCTCGTCATTTATTCGTTTTGGTATCCCACCACCATTATGTGTGACATCACTTGTGGTCATTCTTAGAACCGACGAACGTATTTTCCTCCCTCAAAAAAAAAAAGATGGGGAGAAGGGGAGACGAGATCCTATGAGAGAGGGAGTCTTGACGAGGTATGCCAGATCTTCCTTTGCCGCGAATGACGAACGTCTCCTGACACGGAGGCCAGTAGGAACGTGGGGGGGGGGGGGGGGGGGGGGCTAGACGAACCAAAGGGAACCTCGGCAAGATAAACCAGTTCCTCCCATTACCCGTGGATCGACAAACACCTTCTGCCGAAACAGAAGGCTAGTAGGACCATGAGCGTGGGGCGACGAAGCAGGGAACCCGCGATAGGGTAAACCAGTTCCTCCTTGCGATCGGTGGATACCGAACGTCTTCTTCGAGGGAAGAAGATTAGTAGGATCACGACAGGGACAAACGAAGAAACGGGAACCCTGACAGGGTATACCAGTTCCTCCCCCTTGATGGATGGATGACGAGCGTCTTCTGCGAAGCCAGAAGACTAGTAACTCACGACTGGGGACGAACAGAGATAGGGAATCCCGACGTGGATAAACCTGTTTCTTCCCATAGTTGGGATGACGAACGTCTCCTGCGAAACCAGGAGATCAGTAACTCACGAGACTCGGGAAGAACAAAGACCAAAAGACTCCAAAAACAGGGAGGACCAGTTCTTTACCGGAGTCTGTTGCGTGCCGAGTGTACACCGTTTAGCGGTCCATACATAGGACCACAGATACGGTAGACGAATGAAGACCAGCTCCATGGATCAGACACGAAGGACCAGTTCTTTACCGGAGTCTGTTGTGTGCCGAGTGTACACCGCTTAACGGTCCATACATAGGACCACGGATACGGTAGACGAACGAAGACCAGCTCCATGGATCAGACACGAAGGACCAGTTCTCCACCAGAGTCTGTTGCGTACCGAGTGTACACCGTTTAGCGGTCCGTACATAGGACCACGGATACGGTAGACGAACGACGATCAGCTCCCTAGATCAGGTAGGAGGGACATCACCCAGATTTATTTCAGGCTCACCATTCCTTCCCGGATGGAGTCCTGGAAGACGATCGGCTTCTCACAGCCAACCAGGAGAGAGACTTGACACATCACCAGCACGGCCGAGGGCCGTGAGACGATTATCACTCACCGACAGGCCGAGGGCCATGAGATGATCATCACCATTTTTATGTAGCACGATCGGTCCCTCAGCGCCATCGTGTCCAGATTCACGGTTCGGCTCGCCCATTCCCTCCAGGATGGCGACAACCGTCTTATGCAGTACGGTCGGCCCCTCAGCGTCGTTGTACCCAGATCACATTCAGCTCGTCCATCCCTTCCAGGGTGGCGACGAACGTCTTATGCATCACGATCGGCCCCTCAGCGCCATCGTGTCCGGATTCACGGTTTGGCTCGCCCATTCCCTCCAGGATGGCTACGACCGTCTTATGCAGTACGATCGGCCCCTCAGCGCCATCGTACCCAGCTCACGTTCTGCTCGTCCATCCCTTCCAGGGTGGCGACGAACGTCTTATGCAACACGATTGGCCCCTCAATGCCATCGTGTCCAGATTCACGGTTCGGCTCGCCCATTCCCTCCCGGATGGCGACGACCGTCTTATGCAGTACGATCAGCCCCTCTGCGCCATCGTGCCCAGATTCACGGTTCGGCTCGCCCATTCCCTCCAGGATGGCGACGGCAATCTTGTGCGGTACGATCAGCCCCTCAGCGCCATCGTACCTAGCTCACGTTCTGCTCGTCCATCCTTTCCAGGGTGGCGACGAACGTCTTATGCAGCACGATTGGCCCCTCAGCGCCATCGTGCCCAGATTCACAGTTCGGCTCGCCCACTCCCTCCAGGATGGCGACGGCCGTCTTGTGCGGTACGATCGGCCCCTCAGCGTCATCGTACCCAGCTCACGTTCAGCTCATCCATCCCTTCCAGGGTGGCGACGAACGTCTTATGCAGCACGATTGGCCCCTCAGCGCCATCGTGCCCACTTCACGGTCAGGCTCGCACATCCCCCCCAAGATGGCGACGACCGTTTTATGCATCACGATCGGCCCCTCTGCGCCATCGTGTCCAGATTCACAATTCGGCTCGCCCATCCCCTCCAGGATGGCGACGACCGTCTTATACAGTACGACCGGCCCCTCAGTGCCATCGTACCCAGCTCACGTTCGGCTTGCCCATCCCCTCCAGGATGGCGATGAACGTCTTATGCAGTACGATCGGCCCCTCAGCGCCATCATACCTAGCTCACGTTCGGCTGCCCATCCCTTCCAGGATGGCGACGAACGTCTTATGCAGCATGATCGGCCCCTCAGCGCCATCGTGTCTCTTTCACGTTCGGATCGCACATTCCCTCCAGGATGGCGACGACCGTCTTATGCGGCACGTCTGCCTCTCGGCGCTGACATGCCCGGTTTATCGATGAGAGACACCGCTTCCTATCACATCTCACATTCCTTCTCTCATACATTGCACCCATACATTACATGCATTCATGCATTCATGCATCATACCTCATACATTCATACATACACACGTGCATCATGTTTTGACAGTACCGCGACGTCGGTTTATATATGCATGGACCTCTAAGCTTCTCCGTTGGAAAGCTCGAGTCAGAGTCCTTACCCCCGCCTGATGCATTCAGGGGGAGTGTGCCCGTGGAGGAGCACCCTCCGCCCGACCCCGTCGAGAAGGGGGGTACCTCACCGGCAGATTACGTTCAGGAGTGCAGACACCCACTCATATATTATGATTATTTGAAGACACAGTTTCCAGCAAGACAGAGGAAGAGCGCAGGCAAGAGTATATTCTCTCGAGCAGATTCGCACGCTCACTACTCAAGAAACTGGGGGACTTGTGTTGGGATATATTATCCCGGCCTATTACTGTTCAGGAGCCCAAGACTTTACGTAGTACGGAGCCCGAGCAGCTAGGCCCAGTTCGGCCCATTAGGCCCAATATTGGCCCGTTTGGTCCATTAGGGTGGAGAGCACCCTTTCCCCTTTGTCTATAAATAGGGAGCTTAGCCTCCATGTAAAAGGGGCCTTCCTTCTTCCTCTAGAATAACTTACAAGACTCCATTAATGGGAGCTCAGAATGTACTATGTAATGGTGAGGAGAGTCCTAATGAGAAAGAGAGGGCTTGGACATTAACCTAAAAAGTCCCGTGGTTTTCTCCCTTTCGGGTTTCCACGTAAAAACTGAGTGTTCATACATATATTTACTATATCGTGTTGGATTAAACTCAACAGTTTGTTTTTACAAAAAAAAACGGCCGTTATTTTTTTGAGTTTGAATAGTTATTATATTCAAGCTGAATTCGAGCATAGTCATGTTCAGTTCGATCTAGACTCGAGCATATTCATAACTTATAAATTATAGAAATAAACTATATACTACCTCCGACTTTTATTAAGACTAATTTGAGGTCAAAGAAGTTAAACTCTGAATGACTGTATATTTATCATAAAAGTTTATCATAAAATTGATATTTATACAATAAAATTGATAATATGAAAATGAAATGGAATTGTTCTTTGTTAAAAAGTTTATCATAAAAGTATAAATTTAGTAAGTTTCACATTAATACATGAGTTAAAATGATGGATAAAAGTTTACCATCTTTGAGTAACGAGTCAAAGATGGCTAAATAAAATGAGACAAATGTAGCATATCTAAAATTTAAACGTTTTTAGTGTGATTTATAATTTTATTATTGATTATTAAAGATTTTAGTATTTATTGATATGAATTAAAATACTTCTATAAAAGTATAAAACTAATAAGTAAAAATAGTTTGAATCCATAAAACTAATAAGTATTCCCAATTTTAAAATTGACTTGAGATTTTGAATCCATTCTTACATGCCTAAACAGTAAATACATCGTTCTCTATTCTTTAATTGCATTATAAATAAATCATTTTCTAATCTTTAATTCTATCTTTAATCATTATAAATTTATAATAATAAATAAAAACTATTTTACTATCTACTGAAAAAATTCAATTAATAATCAAATAGAGTTACAAAGTTGGTAGGCTTGGGTTGGGCTAGACATTAGTTTTGAGATGGGCTGGAAATTAAACCTATACCTATAATAATAAAAATAAATTGGGCTAGACTGGAGCCCACCCCTGCCCCAACATAGATCCGCCCTTGATATCTATGTTATATATTTTTTTAATCGTTTTATCATATCTTACCTTTTTAGGTTTCTTGTCTTTGTTTCGTCCCTTTTGGCTCCGGAATTATGTGTTGATTCATCTTAATTGACCCCACAAATTTTCGATACTACAGCTTGGATGTTGTTCTATTTTTTATTAGATGCTTATTCAATAGGTTTTTCCTTAAATATTACTATGGATAAAAATGTGACTTAATTAAGTCAATACAAGTATACCACTATAGTCACTATAATGTATATTCCAACATCGTCATTATCACTTAATTAACAACTTTAGTCACTAAAGTATAAAAAGTTGTGTTATTTTCCATTACCTTTATTTTACTATTCTTTAAGTCTAGTATTGGATGATTTGTTTAAATCTATCTAAATCGAAATCAGTCCAATTAAAAATATCCAAAATATCATTCACATGTGAAATCATTGATATATATATATATATATATATATATATATATAATGTATGGCTTTTGTGCGAAATCAACATGATGTTGATCGAGTTTTAAAAGATGGGGCCCTCCACCTTTGGAAAATATCCATTACACCATATACACGTTTAAACATGATCACAAAGTTATTAATTTATAAGATGATATAATTGGAATTTGAAGTATACATATTAATTTGATAGAAATTCATTTATAAGGAGAGAGTAATTTATAAGTATACTACCAATATGGATGCTTTTGTGATGGTAGTTAGAATTTGTAATGCTAATTATATTAAGATTCTGAGTATATTTTAAGAATAGTCATTTAAAAAAAAGTTAAACAAAATCCTCAAAAAAAAAAATTATAACAAAAATTAAGGAAATTTAAAACCCTATTTTAATTTAAAAAGAAACACAAGGAGTGAGTTTAATACGGAGTAAATTTAAAAGAGGCCACGAGTAGTCATGGACCCGGGCCGGGCCTAGGCCCGGTCGGGCCTCGGGTTTTTTGAAGGAGGCCCAGGACCGGCCCGTGTAGCCACCGGGTCCGGTCCGGGTCGTCCCGGGCCGGGCCTCGGGTCAATTTTTTTTCCCCTTTTTCTATATAACCCCCCAAACCACCCCAAATGGCCCAGAATACCCAGCCCAACCCAAAAAGATAAAAAAATTGAAAAAAAAATAAAAATTAAAAAGCTCGGAACCGGGCCCGAACCGGCCGGGCCGGTTTTTGGGTGACCCGAGCCCGCACCGGGACCCCCCCGATCCGGGCCTACCCAGACCGGTCACTGGCGGGGCCACCGGGTCGGGCCGGTTCAGCACAGTACTGGGCCGGTTCCGGGTCGGGCCACCCGGCCGAGTCCATGACTAGCCACGAGTTTGGTGAGCTACGTTCTAGTAGGGGTGAGCACGGTCCGGGATTTGGCTTATCCCGATCCCGTCCCGGTTTTATAACAAGAAATAATTACATAAATATGACCAAAATAAAGATGATTTACAAAAGTATGATTAGTGACTAAAGTAGTAATGAAATCATAGTAATTCATGTTCAAGTTTTGAGCTTTAGTTACCACAACACTACATTGTAGTAATGAATAGTTATATTTATATAAATATGTTTTATTTAGTAATATTCTTGTAAAAAAAACCTTATAACAATGGCCCGGTTCGGTACGGGATAAGTCTTTATCCCAATGTTGTCCCATTTAAAACAGGACCGGGAGAACTCGAGAAAAACTGGGACGGTTCGGGATGTCCCATAAAATATGCATTTGTGAAATGTGATATAAAAATAAGCATAACATCAATATAAAGATGCAACTTTTTTTTAGCAAATTTAGCTTCCCCAAAAAGTTAAGTAAAACCTTTAATTAACTATTTTAATTTTGTCTAGTAAATTTTTTTAGTCCCCCTAATCTTGTGTTTCCTCTAGTAGAATGGTAGCGCAAAATATTTTTATACTTTGTAGTACACTTGTAATTTTTCAATACCACATTAAATTAAATATCATATCTATAAAGACACTATATATATTCTAGTAGTTATTTCGGAAAATATTAAATCTATAACAACACTATAATTTGGAGTAGTAGTTATTCCATCATAAATAGTATTTCACACGTAATAATATATTAGAGAAAAGGGGCAAATAAGCCATCGAACTAACCAAAAAAGTGCAAATCACCCATTATATAGAAGGTTCTATAAGGCCGTCGCCATTTAGGCGGTTCCCGGTGAAATTTTTTTATGAATTTTTTTGAGCATCTTCATTCAGTTGACCGCCTTCCCGATTGAATTTTTATCTGAAATTCGGTATGGGTAAACTAGACTTAATGAAGAATATGCTCAAAAAAATTCATCCAAAAATTCCACCGCGAACCTCCCCAAATGACGACGGCCGGACAGAGTCTCCTATAAAATGGGTGATTTGCACTTTTTGGATTAGTTCGAGGGCTTATTTGTCCCTTTTCCCTAATATATTATGGATTACTATTGGAATGAGAAGTAAACAAAATTTAATCAAAAGAAACAAAAGAAATGAGACTAAGAGAGACATGAAATAAGATAAAATCACACTACGAAGACTAAGGACTAGAAAATCTTAATTGGTTTGACTATTACATATCATTAGAAATTTAAAATAACATATTAATTTCAAACGGGACACCAGGACTGGACATGATATTTTATAGATATCCCAGTTTCGTCCCGTTTAATATCGGTGCGGGACCGGTTCAGGGTGAAAAAATTGCATCCTATACGGATCGGGATAGTTTCAGAACGGTATCGAAATTTCTCGATTTGGAACAACGGGACCAGGATTTTTGCCCACCCGTGCTTTGTACAAGTGAGCCACTTCAAAATTGGGAGGACAAATATGTCCAGGGGGGGAAATGGTACGCTGCGCGAAGGAGGTTCGTTAATAAATTCCTAAAACCCTAATACGCAAAATCATCAATATCCTCCGCCGCTTTCTTCCCGGACGCGGAAATGACGACCGGCTTGAAAAAGAATCGGAAGAAGCGCGGCCACGTCAGTGCCGGTCACGGGCGGATAGGTAAGCACCGGAAGCATCCCAGCGGTCGCGGTAACGCCGGAGGTATGCATCACCACAGAATCCTCTTCGACAAGTATCACCCTGGGTATTTCGGGAAGGTCGGTATGCGCTATTTCCACAAGCTCAGGAACAAGTTTTATTGCCCCACTGTGAACATTGACAAGATCTGGTCCCTTCTCCCGCCGGAAGCGAAGGAACAGGCCGCCAAGAGCAAGGGTAGCGCTCCACTTGTTGACGTCACCCAGTTTGGCTACTTTAAGGTCTTAGGTAAGGGTGTCTTGCCGCCATCCCAGCCCATTGTGGTGAAGGCGAAGCTCATCTCTAAGATTGCTGAGAGGAAGATTAAAGAGGCCGGTGGTGCCGTCGTCCTCACAGCATAAGTTTATGTCTTTTTCCCGTTTTGTTTCGTTTGATGCCTTACTGAACTGGTTAAAATTGACTGTTTTTTAGTTCTGAATTGTCTATTTGTTCATCCTCTATATAATTTGTTTTATGTGTTTCAAAGACCACTCGATTTAAGTGGAAGGGTTAATTGTCTTAGATTGCGTCCATTGAATTCTGAAGTGGCTCGTGAGTTGCTATGACATATTGACTGGGCTATAAGCTTAGATACTACTGGGTAATGTTTTTTGTGATCACTATGAAAAACTGCTCGTTTGTCAATTTGTCATGGAAGGTTTGAGCTTCTCTTGTGATCATATTCTAGTTTTCCTATTGATTTTTTGAATTTCGTTGGCCGCTCATTTCCCAGCTATGAGCTCCACCCCGTTGTTTTCAATAGTCATCGTGCTCCAAGAAAGAAGATGCTAGTTATTATTTGCCAATGGTGTTGTATTTGCGTTATACATCAATGAAACAGAACGCTATAACCTCTTTTCCTGTTTTGATTTGACCTTTTTTGAGTCATAGCTGAAGAACACATAATGTAGTAATTTTTAGTTCGAAATCTGTTCAAGTTTTAGACTATTACCATGATTCCCTAACACATGTGTTATCATTAACACTCTAGTTTTAAGACATGCAACCAATTTCTAAAATTATCTCCCTGCTTATAGTGGTATTTGCTGCCACCCCTGTTGAGTTTGAAGATGATGGTGGAATGGCTAGGATTAGGGTTACATGGCAGTGGGCAAATTCTAGGGGTAAAGGGTGGAGGTTGGTTGTGCCACTGACCGAGTGACCGCCGGTATCACTGCTCGGGAGTGTTAGTGTTACTGACCCGGTGCTATTTCCCTGGCTGCATTTGAAAAAAATTGGTAGTTGGGGGGTCACTAGAGGTTTACTGGGTCATCACGGGGCATTAGGTTGCCGGAGAAATAAGTCACTGGATGGAGTTGGATTCACTTGGGTTGAGAAGGAAGTCTTCAGGAGGTTGGAATTTCTACACATTGTGACTATAGTGTCCCTTAGCAAAATGGATCAAAGCTGAAACCCATATTAGTGTACCCTGTGCCAAGTGCAAAAAATTCATTTGAAGATATATCAATTGAAGATTCAGGATACCAGATAGAGTGGTGAGTGGTGACCCATAACAACATACATTTTTAATATGGAACTTTCCCAACCAAGATGGAGGAATTGAAATTCAAGCACATCATCATCTTAGTGTTCTTACCAACTGATACTTGGCAAACTCAACCAAATGACCATCTGGCTTACAGAACCCTACAGAAAGCGACAAGAAATCCTGTTTGCTCTATTTTTTGCACTCTTTTTTTGCTTCTGTAGCTCTTTCGGCTTTCGTGATGCAAAACAGAAACACTATATTGAGGGAGAAACTAGACTATGTCATAAGAAGTGTTATTTTTTACTATGATTCCTTGTTAAAAGAATAAATACTGAACTTTTATCAAAGAAATAATTTTATATCCAAACTTTAAAAGCTATTATAGATAAATGAAAGAATTTAAATAAGCTGACCTCGAAATTGTATATATTAACTTTACTTTCAAAACTTTACGTATAGAGATTTATTATTCATATTCAAAACTTTCAATGGCTATTCTTAACACACTCCTTCCTCATTTTAGTATCTCTTGGTAATACAATCGAGAAAGACTATTTTGACGGAGATAGTAAACTGTCTCATAAGGAATACTCCGTAACACTTTTGCCTAAGATTCGTTATTAAAAAATACTTTAGTTATTAAGCAACTCATTATGTTATGTTCAAAGATGTATGTTATTGCATTTATAATTAAACATATTATAAAATTATTTAAATTGAAATGAAACACATTAAGTAAACTTTTAAAAAATTATTTATAGAAAAGTATAATTCATATTTACGCAACTTAACGTACATATTAAGGACATCTGTTTATTTAATAAGGAAAATTCATACTTAATATCTATATAATAACAAAGTTTTCAAATTTTGTTTTGTGTGTGTTATATTAGATTGGAAGTTCTAATAATTATGGAGTATAATAGTAAGTTATATTTTAAAATTATAATAAATTATATTCGAAATTACGACTCCATTAAATCTGAAATAATTCTTCCCATTGCTTGAGATCCTCTCCAACTGTTCCTTTTGATTTCTATTTTCGCTCTTTATTGACTTTTGTGTCTCTTTCATAATGCACTTAAGAAACTCTATCTTGAGGGAGAAACTAAACAATTTCATAATAAATGTGTTATAATCAAACATTCAAATGTATATAGTTATGTCATTTATGATAGATGAATGAAAGGATATACTTCATCTAATTACAACTCAAAGTCAAATGAAGTATATCGGGAAAAGTAGAGAAAATGTGTTTGTGGACAAATCCATTTTAAATAGGGAGATGTGTTTTATTTATTATTAAGGTAGGCCATGTGTTTTATTCCATTATCACCAGAGGGGTTCGGCGACTAACGCTTAGGGATGGACTCAACCGGGCCGGCCCGGCCCGGAACCGGCCCGGCCCGCCACTGTGCAGGCCCGGACCGGAACCGGGACTGGTGAACCGGTTCGGGCTTTGACCCGGCCCGGGGGGGTTTGGCGGTTCGGGTCCGGTTCATTTGTTTGGTGGCCCGGCCCGGCCGGTTCGGGCCCGGGTCGGGCCTAACGGTTACTTTTTAAAAAAAAAAAAAATTTTTTGTTTTTCAGCAAAACAGGCCTTATGGCCGTTGGCTTTCAACCCAAACGGCTCTATAGCCGTTGGGAGCCTTCCAGGGGGTCCCGGGTTGGGGGGTGGGGGGGTGGGGGGGGTGGGGGGGTGGGGGTGGGGTACTAAATATCTATAAATACTCCATTTTTTCTATACACTTTACTACACATCTTCTCCAAATATCTCTACTCTCTAAATCTCTAATCTCTATTCTCTATTAATCTTTCCCATCTTCATCTTCTCAATTTCTCAAATTTATTACTACATATATTATATTTATATAATTTATTATCTACTTATATTAATATCTAATTATTATATTATTGTTACTTATATAAGTATATTTATTTACTTATATTCACATATTACATATACTTAATATATACTTATATTAGTTATACATATATTAAAGTATAATATATAAGTGTATTACTCAACTTATAGTAATATACTTATATATTAAAGTATAATATATAAGTGTGTTAGTCATCTTGTAGTAATATTAACATAATATTATCTACTTATTATCTACTTATAAATATATATTTACTACATATATAAGTGTGTTAGTCATCTTGTTAGTCATCTTATATTATATATACTATCAACATAATATTATCTACTTATTAATTTTGTTTACACACTAATACATTCTTCATTAATATAAAAGTTGTTAATTGTTTCACTTATCATTTTAGACTTTTAGTATTAGTTCATTGCTATAAAAGTGGTTAATTGGTAGTTGTTAGTTTATTGGAAATAGTTACATTAAAAATTGTTAGACAAGAATTCGAAATTAATTGTTTACTTGTTAAACTAGTTAATTGTTACATTTCTTAATCTCCTCTAATACTAGTTAATTGTTACATTTATTATTCTCCTATCAAACATTCCCATTAATTTTGTTTACACACTAATACATTCTTCATTAATATAAAAGTTGTTAATTGTTTCACTTATCATTTTAGACTTTTAGTATTAGTTCATTGCTATATAAGTGGTTAATTGGTAGTTGTTAGTTTATTGGAAATAGTTACATTAAAATTTGTTAGACAAGAATTCGAAATTAATTGTTTACTTGTTAAACTAGTTAATTGTTACATTTCTTAATCTCCTCTAATACTAGTTAATTGTTACATTTATTATTCTCCTATCAAACTAGTTAATTGTTAATTATATTATAGTTGTTCGAAAATTTATCTACTTAATATATTAAGTGTATTCCTCATCTTATAGTCATATATTTATATTATATATACTATAAACATAATATTATATATTACTAGTTAATCTACTTATTATCTACTTTTAAATATATATATTTACTTTATCTACTTATACACTTAATATAAAAGTAGTTAAATTTCTCCTATCAAAATAGTTAATTCATTGTTACATTTATTATTCTCCTCTAAATTTCATTGCATTGTTACATTTAATGTCTAGTTAAAATTTCTCCTATTGAACTAGTTAATTGTTATTTATATTGAAGTTGTTCAAATTTTATAATAAAAGTTAATTTAATTGGTACATTTTAATTGTTACATTCTAGTCAATTTAATTGTTCGAATTTAATTGTTACATTGTAGTTCGATTTGTTAGATTTGTATTTGAAATTCACTAGTTTAATTGTACTTCGAATTTAATATTTGTTATATTTTTAAGATGGAACGTGGTAGAGCTTCAGTAGATATGGGTAACCTCCGCCGCAACCGAACAAAGGAGATTGCGAGGAATCATCCAAGCTTGCAGAAAGGTAAGGGACGGGCCGGGGCTTCATCTCAAACCCGAGATGATTTTGATGCGGATTATAACCAAAGATATGGGTCTGCGATGTCCGATGAGCAAGTAGAACAACTATTACAACAAAATCAAGGGGCCTTCTTCCATCAACAAAACATCCCGACCATTGACGAAGAAGAGCTCGAGGATGATGATGCGGAGGAGAGGGATCCGCAAACGGTCGAGCACGAGGTTCATGGCACACCGTACGATGATGAAGAGCAAGCGGAAGTGGCTACTTCTTCCCAAGGCGGTGAGAAAGCTGAATCAGTCTTTAAGGCAAATTTTACAAAATTTAAAGACCCCCAAACCGAGATATGGTACGCCACTTGCAAGCATTGCCCAAAGAAGTATAACTTGGGAACTTCTGGAGGGTACGGGAGCGCCACAAGGCATCTTAAGGCCAAGCACCCGGCGGAATATGCGAAATCAGACAAAGGCAAGGGAAAGCAAACACAAATTTCAAGATTTGGAAGTGGCCAACCCTTCGGTAATTTCTCCTATGATGATCAAAGACATTTGACTGGTATGTCACATTTGATTGTTGAAGAAAATTTGCCTTTTATTTTTTCCGAAAGTCTTGCTTTAAAAGAATATGCTCAAGGTACTTTAAATCCTCAATTTCGAAACTATAGTCGCAAAACAATTAAAAAAGAAGTTATAAGGCAATATGTTTTGGAAAAGGAAAAATTACAAATATTTTTCGCAAACTTTGATGGCCGTGTTAGCATATGTAGTGATATATGGGAGGATACTCATCATCATTTATATTATTTGGGTTTGACTGCACATTATATTGATGATGATTGGTGTATGCATAAACGTGTTCTTGCTTTTCGTGAATTTAATGATCGACACACCGGCGATAATATTTATATTCTCATTGAGCGTATTTTAGTTGAGTATAATTTGATTGATAAGGTGTTTGCTATTGGTTTTGATAATGCTACTAATAATACTGCGGCTATTCCTAGATTGCGTGAATTGTGTGGTTCATCTTCTTTGATGGGTAGGTTTTTTCATCAGCGTTGTGCATGTCATATTTTAAATTTATGTGTAAAGGACGGTCTTGCGGCGTTGGGAGATGCTTTGGAGGTGGTCAAGGGGGGGATTAAACTGATTTGGGCTAGTAATCCACTTAAGATGCAATGGAGAAATTATTTGAAAGAAAGACGTGTCAAATATTGTGCTTTTCCTAAAGATTTGTCTATTCGTTGGAATAGTACTTATAATTTAATTAAAGTGCTTATTAGATATAAAAACCATTTTCCCGCTTTTTTAAGAGAATATGCTAACTATATTATAAACCCGGCCGATATCGACACTTGTGAAAAAATTGTGAATGTTTTGGTGTTTTTTAATAATGCCACTGAAACTTTTAGTCATGTTTATAAACCTACCGCAAACCAATTTTTTGTTGAAGCTGTTAATCTCGCCGGCGCTTTTTCTGAATTCTCTGACGCCGCTTACGTTAGTTATTTTTGTGACTTCATGAAACAAAAGTTTTTAAAATATTATTCCTATATTCCGCATATATATGGTATTGCATTT
Organism: Cuscuta epithymum; assembly: GCA_945859915.1. NCBI lineage: Eukaryota > Viridiplantae > Streptophyta > Magnoliopsida > Solanales > Convolvulaceae > Cuscuta > Cuscuta epithymum. The sequence continues at coordinate 79,929 of CAMAPF010001019.1, forward strand.
GTTCTTGATCCTCGTTTTAGACTTTATTCTTTGGAGAAATGTTTAGATTACTATTATGCTTCTTTTTTTGGTCCATTGCCTATGTACGACGACAAGGCCATAGACCCTAAACAACAATTCCAAGAGGTTAGTAATTTATTATATCAATTATTTAATGAGTTTCATGCACAATATGGTAACGCACCCCCTCCCCCGCCACGAACATCTTCTTCATCTAAAGGAAAATCAATTTTCAAATCTGCATTTGGCAATCTTATGAAAAAAAGTAAATCAACTCCGGTTAATGAACAAAGCTCGATCAACGAGCTTTCTTTGTATCTAACATTTCCTGTTGATTATGAAGAAGGGGATGACTTTGACGTTCTTCAGTGGTGGAAGGAAAAAGAGAGAACGTTCCCGATCTTATCAAAGATGGCTAAGCAAGTGCTAGCAATGCCGGTATCAACAGTTGCTGTGGAACAAGAGTTTAGTGCGGCCGGCAACGTCCTAACGGATTATAGAACGAGATTAAGCGCAAACTCTCTTGAGACGCTTGTTTGCTTCCACGATTGGTTGAAGGCCAAACGTAGAACTCAAGAAATAAGCATTGAACCCACTCGCCACTTTATGGAAGAAACAACTGAAGATGGAGGAAATTCTAATTGATTCATACTTCATTACTTATTATAAAGTGTATTTCATGTTTTTATTTTTACTCAATTTTCAATTGTACTACAAATATCAAATAAATATGTTTTACCCTTTTTTATGTCCAAGTAATATTAATTTAATTTTGGTATCAAAAAAAAAAAAAAAAATTAAAGCCCGGGCCCGGCCCGGCCCGGCCCGGACCCGACCGGGTCGACCCGGCACGAACCGGACCCGGTATCACCCCGGGCCGGTTCCGGGCCCAACAATCCCCAAAAAAAGCCCGCCCGGGCCCGGCCCGGAACCGGAACCGGCCCGGCCCGGGTCCATCCCTACTAACGCTAAGAGAATGAATAATAACTTTAATTTTCAAAAGTGTCCGAAAAATTAAAAGAAAAATATTGAAAAGTGCATCTCATCAAGACAATCTACAAATCATCGTCCTTTAGATTATTTTTAACAAAGAATTCGTTAATATCACTTTTCAAGTGGTAACGATGGCTGGAAATAAATTAAAGATGCACACCTTGTCGTGGCACACCGCACACCCACCGGTAAATTTCTTTTAATTTTCAGAACCTTTTGAAAATCAAGGTTACTATTCATCATAAATCAGAGTTACTATTATTCCTTGGGGCTATTTAAAAAAGACAAAAAACAAACCCCAACAAAAGAAATGAGGCAAGTAAGTTGGAGTATTAAAGATTGGTACAAAGAAAATGACACAAAAGATGGAAAAGCAGTATTATTTGATTGTTGCTATATTCATAAAATTTAGAAAATTTTGAACCTCATTCTTTAATTAAGAGCATCTCCAATGCTAAAATGTTAACGGTGCATACGTGGCATGTGAAATAACCAATTAAAAAACAATAAATACAATATCTCTCTCCTTCTTTCTACGGTCTTATATGTTTATGGTAAGTTTTTGTCTGCAATGTCAATCACAATGTTTACATCTTGACATTGTGCTTGACATTGTGAAGAAAAACTTACCAAAATGTTATAAGATCCTTCAAATAAGCAGAGAAATATTGTATTTATTGTTTTTTAATTGGTTATTTTCCATGCCACGTATGCACCATTAACGTTTTACCATTGGAGATGCTCTAATGTGACAAACATCCTGCGAAGAAGCGCAATAAATATCTTTGTAGTATAGACAATTAGAAATTCGGATTTTGCATCCCTTTATGTAATTCTGAAATACACTGCTAAAAAAAATTCCTTAACATATCACACTGGCTTGATGAACAAACGTTGTCAGCCTTCGAGGGCAACGCAAATGAATTTTAAGCACATGAACTTTTAGGACGTTGAACGCATTCTTTAAGCAGCTTGATGTAGGAGGAAAAGGGGAAAACACCAAATATACATTAATGGGGTTAATGCAAAAAGATGCACCAAATATATAATTTATCGATATGTTCCAAAAAAAATCTGTCAAATATAGTAAATGGGTAATTAAAGCCACTTCACTTTTCATTAGACTTCCTGGGAATGGTTAATGGGGGACGGATGTACATTATAGCAGGCACGCCTTGAAACCCTTCTCTAGCTCTTTCTCATCCAAGTTCTTTCCAATAAAAACAATCTTGTTTGTCCTAGGTTCATCAGGAAGCCATGGCCTGTCTGGGGAGCCTTGGAATATGTCGTGTACTCCCTGTCATATGTCCATATGCAGTGAATGATACATAAAAAAATCAATGTAGTGTGTAGTTCACCATTCTGTGAGGGTAAACAGTGGCCGGCCAAAGCTGGAACTTTTCATATTTCCAGATTCAGTCCCAAAAACAGGCTCCTAATATATTTCTAGAGTTTTGCCAGCACAGGTTTATATTTGAAAAAAAAAACTAAAAGGAAGAAATTCAATAAAAATTATTTAGAGGTAAGCCATGAAATATTAGCTAAAAAGAAGAAATCCAATAACCTGAAAGACGAATCTTTCATCCATTCCCTGGACACATAAAAGACCTTTCATCCGATATATATCTTCACTCCTTTCCATCAATAATGTTCCCAGCCAAGCGTTGGCCTGATAAATGAAATGTCATGAATACTGCTATTGATGAAGTGTAAATTAGATAAATATTTTAAAGGTATATATCCTATAGCTAGTGAGTTATTAATGAGGTATAAATTAGATAGATATTATATACGGAGTAGTGTATAGCTAGTAAGTTAATTGAGCTGTAAATCAGATAGAGTTTATTTATCTCGTTGTTAACTGATCTGCATATTTAGTTAGGGAACTTGGCTTGATTTATGTGTAATTGTGTATGCATAACCGTGACATTAATGAATAAAATCATTCACTTAGGCAGATTATTTTACTTTTATGGTATTAGAGAGATAAGTCTTGTAGTGGTTTGATTATTTTTTGCACCCATGATATAGGATACCCGTTTGAGCTTGATATGGCCATTTATCAGCCCTCAAGTTGTCCTACCGGGTTTGAACTGGGCGTGTTGAAATATTATACCTAAATGTTAGATCCTAGACTACTCCTATCTTGTTGAGCTTCTCAGATGGAACCCCATATTATAATAATGTCCAATCACAACATAGTATACATCATTACTAGCCAATTAGCCATCAATAACGGCAAGAAAATGGGTAAATATGCCTTACCTTCTCAAGATCCAGGAAGCCATCACAAACGATGCTTACAGAAGAAACACCAGGATCATGAGTATGGCTATGAGTATGATGTTCTGCAAACAATAATAAGTTGAAAATGCTCATGTGAGCAATAATATTTTCACAACAATAGCACACCAAAAATCCATTATGAAGTCTAACCCAGTAAAATATAATTGTCCTGCTATCGCGCTGACTAAAACTATAAAAACATGAAAATGAAAAGAAATCTAAAACATAGTTTCCCTTTTTTTTTTGTCAGACTGCTACAAGCTGGGCTAATTACCGTGTGAATGATGATGATCGTGATCATGGTCATGATGGTGGTCATGCTCATGGTCATGATGGTGGTCATGATCTTTCTTGGATCTTTCCATGTCAATGTCACTTTCAATTCTGCATTGGGGGAAGCAAGAATACAGAGTAAAAAAACCAGATAACAAGTACGGCAGTGAGGGTGTGTAACCCATTAAGAAAAAATTGCACAATTGAATGAAGTTGAGTGTTTGAAGACCCTGAGCTAACAAGATTGACCTAAGTATGATAAAACCTTAAACCTTGATACATAGAGAGGAGATATATAACCTTTCCAAATCAAAGCCTCCAATTCCAAGCACATAATCTAAATCAACTTTTCCATACTGTGTCCTCTTCAGGTGCGCCATTTGGTTTATTCTCTGTTTTCAGCCATGTGAAGTTAAATAGAGATGTCAAGGATACACGAGATGTGTTGTTTAGCAAAATACTAACCCTAATGCGTTCAATCAAGGAAGACATGTCTGCATCCCCAACCAGATCAGTCTGTAAAACAAAACAGACACTAGGAATGTTATGCACGTAGGTATACACAACAAAAGACATTGCATTGATGTAGATATACCTTGTTCACTATGATACGGTCAGCATATGCAATTTGCTGAACAGCTTCATTTACCACTCCCTTTGGCTTGATTTCATCCAGGTGAAAACCAGCATGTTTGGCGTCAACTAAAGTTACAACCCCATCCAATTTAACATCATTAAAGACTTGATCCTCGGCATAGAAAGTCTGAATAATTGGTGCTGGATTTGCCAATCCTTCAGAATTAACAAAACGTTTGGCATTATTGACAGCAAAACAAAAAGTTCACTACAGGGAACATGAAAACAAATTAACTAGTTTAACGAAAAATTGGTATTACTGTTAGGTATAGGTCACATATCAGAAATTAAATATTGATACTATTCACCATTCTCTACCTGTTGTTTCTATTACAATATGATCAAATCTCCCTTTCTTCTTGCTAACTAATTCCAAGATCATTCTAACAAGATCGCCCCTCACGGTGCAACATAAACATCCATTGTTAAGCATCACAATGTCTTCGGCTCCAGCACTTTTTGCAGCAACCAAAGAGCCATCAATATCCACTTCACCATACTGTACCATTGAATTTCAACTTAGGATAATGTATCCAGAAGAGGTAAAGGTTTAAAACTATAAACATGAAGATGTTACTCAAGTTTTAGACATAAAAATGAGGGGAAAAAGATTATCAACATTTGAATATGTTCATCATCAATTTTGTACACCATTGAAGAACAACCAATCAACCAATAATCAACCTCATTCTCAATAACCGCAATGCGCTTTCCATGATTAGCAGTCAATATGTGGTTTAGCAAAGTGGTCTGCACATGATAAAGGAAATATTTATATTAGAACGATAATCATAAAATGCTGATGGGTAATGGACATTCAAGCACAAAGATTGAATATTCCTATTTAGATTAACGAGTATACGATTGGAAGTTAGGTTGTCTGAGAAGAAAATCAACGTCCTAGAGCATATACTGATATACATGAATGAATACATTCCGCAGATTTATGAGCCAACAAGTCCATACTCCATAATACTATACTAGTCAGAGTCAACTAAAGATGCCGCATAGTCTAAACTTGTGCATACACCCCAATATTTATATTGACATCATTTCTTTATTTTGTATAAAAAAATTACTCATTTGTCCCATTTTATGGGATATACTTTCCTCAAAAGGGTACTTTATAAGCTAACCAACATCGCCTGATGATCTGAGGCCCTGAGCAGTCAATTCTTTCACTAAAGACCTTTAGCACCAAAATGCAATAGAATATTAACTGGGCAGGTGGATACCCTTATCCCTTTAGGTATTGTGTTCAAACCATTGTGATCATAACACCAAAACTTTTATTGTCTTATTATTACTTATATGGCAAATAGATGCTAACAATAGGTACATCTAAAGTTTTGAATTTATAGTTATATTTTGAAAAATATAATCAGATTGGGAGCATTCACTCAAACATAGAACAAATAGGTCAAATCATATTAAAAGACCCAATCCAATCTATTAACTAGTTCACTCTAGATGTCTTCTAATATAATTTATCTATCTTTGATCTTTCAATGTGGAATTTTAACGCCATCTACTTCTTGTTGATCACATTCAGTGAAGCTTCTCCCAAAACTGAAGCTTGAAAATTACTACATCTGAAGGCACTACAAGTCATTGAGGTGTGGCATCCATGCAAACAACCAGGTTTATGACCATGGGGAACTATTCCACACATGGATAAACATCCCTTCAACAAGTGGCTAATAGGACCACATATCGTTGAAAACAAACTTCCAGCCGGACAACCATGTTGCTAAATGAACTTGGTACAACGAAATGAGTCAAGTCACTAAAAGATCAAATCTTATTGATTATTTAGCATGACCACGGATTTATCAACTCAACTCTCCTTAATCTGTATAACTTTCAAGTTGTAACTTCTAAGTTATATATTCATTGAGTGCTCGACAAGTACCGTGCCATGTAGGCTATCTATGTGGCATGACTTATGAGTTACTCAATGACTCTCTTAACTCGGATTGGAGTTAAACATGGAATATTTCAGAAAATAAATTGATGAAATCAACTAAAATTGATAACCGTTCATCAACTTATTTTATTATCTACCAGATTTATAGAACTAAGGTTTATAAATGCAACTCTTCATTAATTTTGACGAATACAAGAGCTGTATGAAACTACTCCGTAATATTGTTATAGTAATAGTAATGTAGCGTACAAATTTTCAACTTTACTGATACAGGACAGAGTAGTAACCAGGTATTCCCAGAGTAACTGGATAGTAAGTAGTAAACATTTAACAACTTAGTATCTTTGATTTTTTTTGGCAAAAAACATAGTATTAACATGCTCAAGATGGTAATGCACTGGCTAAAAGTGCAATACCAGGACAAAAAAACTCATAACTCTCCTCTGAAAAACGTAATAAGTAGCTAATGAATAATAAACTCAACATATCAAAGGAAACTGAAGTATTATTCATATAGCTTCCCTATAAATTAACTTGATTAACATCCTTAGTTGATACTGCCATTAGGTCAAAAGAACCCACAACCACCTCCGAGAGCACTCCAATAGAAAAAATAAGAATGAAATCGATAATGACAGCAGAAGTACCTTTCCAGAACCTAGAAATCCTGTGATAATGGTAGCAGGAATGCGATTATCTGGCGTGATATTGGTCAATATCTCAGAATCTTCCCTTTGCAGATTGGAGGTTGTGGCTGAACAGGCAGTGAAGCTCCGGGGAAAACGCCTATACTTAGGGGAATAACTATTGGTGGCAGCAGAGATAACTCTTGAACGAAGGAATGATGAGGAAGTGGTCAGTGAACTGCTGCTCTGGGACTCGTCCGTTCTCCATATGCTTCCAGGAAAAAGGGTGCGTAGGCTACTGATTGGTGGCCTCCGCCTCTTGGCTATACCCAGAAGGGTCGCGGCTGCATCAATCGACAAGGAAGCCATATCCAATGGCGGGGTGATGTGGGGAGGGGAATGGGGTTTACAAGGTTTAGCGGGTGCACTTATGCAGACTACAGAACCTAGTACATTCACACTTTTCTATTTAAAGTTTCATTTTTTGATTTTTTTTTTTGAAGAAGTGGCTCACTAGCTTGTTTGTTTGGGGTTAACTAGGTTATTGCATGTTTAATTTTTAGTTTACCTCGTTCGTTTGTGTTTTTGAAACAAGAACCTAGATTATGACTTAACCTCACATAACTGACGATAACCTGGAAACACCTCAAATTGAAGAACATCTTAAGTGGGGGCTTTTGGAAGTTAAGTTCACTTCAACAAAAAAAAGCTAAAGTACCTTCAACCAAACAACATTTATGACATTAACTTAGGTTCACCTTATTTATTTTCAAACAATATTTTACGTATGAACCTAAGTTTAGTTATGTTAACCTAGTTTTTATTAAAACTTAGGTTTACTTTATTGTACTAGGTTTACTTAACTTCACTTTTTCCAAACATGGCATAAGATAACATAACGTAAGCAGGAAAAATCAGACAAAGAGTTCATTGTCTACCGTCTGCCCTTGAACCAGACTTATAACCCGCTACCTCCAAAGAAGCAATCAGATTCGCTGATCCTGGATTGAGCTTACCTGAGCAAATGACTTGTAAACTAGACTCTTTGTCACCTGTCCTATGTTCTAGAGTTCTATCATGAATAAAAATGAAAGCAAACAGAATCATACGATATCCGAAACAAAAAAAAAACATGAAAGAAAATAAGTCTAAAATTGAAAAAAACTTCAGCATGCAGAGAACACCATATATGGGGGCGAGGATGCTCCGGCCCGCCCTTCCCTATTTTTTTGTCCCGTCAAGAGTCATGGCATCCTCCTCTAAGTTCTCCTGCTCATGTGCTTCCCAAGTACGTCTTCTTTTCTGCTTTTCCTGGTCCACTGCTACTCTATCCCGCTCCATCCTTAGTATGTGGCCTCATTCCTCCCTGGATTTCATCTTCCGAGTAGTGTTGCCCCTGTTTAGGCTTATCCTTGTAGTTTCTTTCCGACTTGGTTAAATCTCTCTCTCTCTGCACCTCCTTCATTCACAAGCCATTTATTTCCCAAAGATGGGCGAGGCCTCCCTCTCCCGCCCGCAACTACAAACCAAAAGATTTAACAATATTTTTATCTCTTTTAATTTTTTATACAACAAAGGGCAAAACCTCTCAGCATGTCCTATAATTCCGCAAGCAAAACAAAACGGTGAAATTTTTGTACTTGAAATCAACCCAATAGCCTTCCCCTCCACTCTTCTTCAAGGTTGTTCCCACTTTCAAGGGGTTTCTCACATCCAAATTCACCCTAAACCTCATATAGGTGTCCCATCTCTCATCGAATTGGTTATCATCCCAGGTAATAAATTTCCCGAGATGGTTCCCAATTCTTTGAGCAGTGCCCAGATTCGAAAAGCCATATGGAATATTGTGCACCTGAACCCAAAAATGAGCCAAATCTAGGGGGCCTTCAGAGGACTAACCCCCAGTTTTATGGCCTTTAGCACCAATAGGTTTTGATCAAACAACCAGGGTCCATTTCCAACACACGAGCCATATCAAATATATGATAAAATTTAAACACATACCTCCTCTCACCGATCTCTTGGATGCACACTCCTTTGCCCGGATGCCACAGAGTCGCCATCAAGTCTCTAAAAAATTGGAACTTCACCACTTTGTCCGTGAGAATCGTGCCCACTACTGGAAACGTAGTCGCCTCCCTGTGCGCCACACATGAATCAGTCTCTATGCCTTCATCACCCTCCAGTCACAACTCGTCCAACATTGGTCCCAAGACCATGCCGCCATTCTTGTCTATGATCTGCTCCAGATGTCTACTCCCTTCGACCGATGAAGCCTCCCCATCCTTGTCGTGCTATTCGCTGCTGCCCTATACTTGGTAGCCGCCCGATGCCATATATAGCCGTTCCCGGCCTGCATTTCGTCCGTCAATCCCAAGTCGCACAAAATCGGCAGAGTATAACCGCACCTCAAAATGGCGGAAACCCTGTCTCATTTTTTGAACTTTAACACTTTGGTTTACATAAAATATATGCACACACTTGATACATTCACACTTATCACAATCCTAATGACTATACACTGTCGGTATACACAAACAATTATTTACAAATGTGTGCCAAATGGGTATTAACCGTGAGGATTGCTTTGCGCACCTCATAGTTACTTAAAACAACTCTTGTGAGACAAATATGCCCTTTAAACTTTAAACCCTTTTATTGAAATGAGACCTGTGACCTCTTTGGAATATCAAAAGCGATATCGGTAGATCACAAGATACTTGACAATTGCCAAAAGCTATCACTTATAAATATAAAAAATGAACTCTATCATTTTGGTTGTCACTAGTTCCAAAATAGGACTCATTCACTAATAGTTAGGAAAATTCCAATCATTTTTATGAATAGAAGTAAATAAGTTATATTTTGAAAAATAAAACATTCTTAATTCTATTTTTGGTTTTTTTATATGTTTTAGCCCTACTTTCAAATGTTTCAACTTTATGAAAGAACTTATGTACAAAGTATCTTATCATCATCATTACCTCAATGCCGCAGTCTTAACTCTACATTACGCTGCCTTACCTCTATATTAAAATTAAAACACATAAAAACCTTTTTTGAGTGACCTATAGACTATAGTTAATATTCCATCCATCCCAAATTGTAAGGCACTTTACGGTTTACGATGTTTGAGCGACGATAAAGCAAATTGATCCCTGTCAACACTCAAATTAGTGTTAGAAAATAAAATTTACATATTCAGAAATTACATTAAAACTGCTACAAAACCTGCAAAAATAATTCAAATTTCATAAAATTTTGATAGATAAAGTAAGAAATTAAGAGTAATTTGTATTGACTAAGTGAATAAGTTAGACTTCTTACAAAATGAGATTTAGGGAGTATTTGTTTTATTTCGTCATATGTATATATATATGTCATAAAAGTAATAAGATATCTCATAAAAGAAATTATTTTATGAAAGGGGTGATGATCGGGGGAGGAAAGTGTTTGTAGACTTGGAGTTGTAGTTTGGTACAAGAAATGAAAAAGGGAGGAACTTGACTCTGAAGCTGTCAACTTTCTTCTACGCTGCAAAAACCATGTCGGAATCATCCTCCAGGACTCCCATCACTATCGCCGGCGTTTCTTCCGAAGATCGATGCCAGCCAATAAACAGCATGGCATCCGGCGACTCTTATACACCCACCTCTAGCATTACCCAGTCGTTTCAGTTTTCTTCCGGAAATCCTCGCGTGGAAGAGACCAGGGGCGTGATGCACCTCTTCCGCAACGATGTGGCCTCATCTCCCTCCGAAATGCCTGTAATGATATATTCACCTTTGGTGTATTTGATCCGTCTGAACTTCATTTCTATCGTGTTTCGACTTAATTCAGTAGAGGGAGGATGTAGCATGTTTATCTTTTGGTATAAAAGACCAATTTAATGGGGGATTTGTGAAGTTTGAAATCCTTTTCAAATTTGGTGGTTAAGTAGTACGGAATATATCTGCTAGATTCTATGCGAGTGATTTAAATTCTATTGAATTTAAATGCTATAACTACTTACAATTGGTAATCTCCGGATAACAACTTAATGAACTATGGTCTTGTCTTAGGAACCCAATAATGAGTATCTACACAAATTTTGGAACTTTTCCGCTGATTGATTTATTGGTAAAAGCAGAATTCTTACGAGTTATAAAGCTGTTTGAAATTTTTATTTGGTGGGTGCGGTGGAAGAATGTAATATCATCTGAATGTGTGCTATCAATTTTGGCAGTTATTTATATCATCTGAAAGTTTATGAAACTGAATGTGTTCGAACTCCCTGATATATGTTTATTTGGAGAGGGGCAGTTCCAGATGTTTTAAGCTATTTGCCAACAATCTCATATCTGTTTGTTTAGAAAAGGTTAAATTATTGATTAACCTTATTTTTTGATATATTGAAATATTTTAGTTTTTCATGGAAATGATAAATCACAATGTCATGATTCCTCCTTTGTGTTTTCCTTTGATGTCATTAGGCTGAGAGAAAACCTCTTCTTTGTGTGCTTGGTGTACCCAATCACATGACGTATTCAGACTTCTGTCAGTTTTGTGGCTCATTTCTGCAACATATGCTAGAAATGAGAGTTGTCAGGTATTCGTTTGGAGAACTATACTGGCCATTTGCATTCTATTATTGGCTCTAACTATTCTTCGTATTGTGCAAGAGTGTAGGAATGAAGGAGTAGAAGATCGATACAGTATTTTGATAAGGTTTGATGAGCAAATTTATGCTGACTCTTTCTATGAACATTTTAGTGGCAGACATTTCTCATCTCTTGAGGTATGCTCTACTCTTATTAATATTTTGAAATTCAGTTAAAGTGTTTAAGTAAAATATGTGTTCGTCTGTTTTATTTTGTCTTTAAGTGCAGCAAGAGCCTTGCTATGTTCTTTTCACGGGTGATGTGCATTACACTGGATCAATTGAGCATTTGCATACTTCTCCTCCAAGCACTACAGAACAACCATCTTGTCCAGTCTGTCTTGGTATTGAAATTGATATTGCAATTTGTGTGTGGAACTTATGATGCCTGTCGCCTTTATTTGGATACACAGTCTTATATAGATTATTTGTTCCATGTACGGCCTCACATTGATGGATTATATCCTTTAGGTTATTTAGTATTCATTTCTATGACCTTCAGTGCAGATAAGCTTGAAGCTAAATGAACTAAATTATATATTTCATCTTTGACATTGAAATTCTCCCTAAGGATACATGGATACCTCTAAACCCCAGGCTCTTACCATTTCCCATTATGAGCACACTCCTCTTTTTACCAGTATTATTATATAGTTTATATTTATTTCTTTCTAAAATATTTTTGCAGAGCGGCTAGATCTGGACACAAGCGGGATTCTAACCACACTCTGCAATCATTCTTTTCATTGTTCTTGCATTTCAAAATGGACAGATTCATCTTGCCCAGTGAGTGATAATTGTCTCTGGTAGTGGTGGTAAATTTATCTTCGATTTGTTATCCAGTGCCATCAAATCAGCATTGCATTGTTTTAATCTATTTTTCTTACAAACTCCATTCAATGATGTGAAAATTGGCCTAGGCAGCCACCTAGGAGTTAAATGCTTCTAAGGCGAAGCATATAGGGGAAAATTTGCCTGTGTTAGGCGCTTGGATGACCACTAGGCACTTATAGAGTTATAGGTGCTTCCAGGTGTTGCTGGGTATTTGTAACACACCTTTTTAGTGCACACCCTGTGTATTTGTTTCAATATTATATACATATATGTATGTACAAATTCTAGATGTAAAACATCAAAAGAACTCAAACTATGTATTATAATGTATGGCACCTAGACACAGGTCTGGGCGCTAACTGGTGGCCCAGCGATCGAAGCAACCATAACTTCATATACAGAAATACAGAATCATGGCTACCTTTTTTTTAATAGAATTTTCATTTAGAATATGCAGCCCACTTTAGCTAAAGTGCAATTGCAAATCGTTGACTCTAAATTGTAATAAACATTACATGATGATATGATTAAAAATGTGTTGATATAAATACAAAGGCTGAAGTAAAAGCACATCTGGTAAGTGCTAGAGGGGTTTGAAGACATCGCTGCTGGTGATTATTTTTGCTGATTAATAATTTAATATAGCCTTAGAAAGTCTTCATTCAAGTTGTAGTTAGCTAGCCATATATGATTATCTGATCTAGTCGAGGTGTTGAGTCCTAATATTGAAATTGTATCATTTTAGAAGAGGTATAGTTTCACTTCACCCAACGCTTAAATTATTATTCCATAAATGTTTTACATTAAAAGAAATAAAAATTACAAGGAACATAGTAGAAAATTGAAACCAAAGATAAACCTTGACAGTTGGCATGGCATTCCGTGCTAGCACCACATGTACGAAAAATCTTTTATAAATGCGAAGTAATTGAGATATCGAGAAACCTTGATATCAACATGTAACATTCTAATTGAAATGATTTCATGAGTTTTTTTAGTCAAGTGTCCGAAATATATCTGTTAGGGTTTGGGGTCTTAATTGCACTTTTGATAATTGATTCTGGTAGATACCTTTTAGCACAATAATTCCAAAAAGCTATATGGGGACTCATCGGTGGGAAGTCCCTTACTTTATGGTGTCTATTTGTTGACAGCATCAATAGATTTTATAATGTTTTTGATAAGATAAAATCCTTACAAGTTGACATGCTGCAGTATCTCTTCCAACCTTTACAATGGCTATATACTTCCTCTGTTCTTGAAATAGGTGCAACATTCAACTTTTCACATTTGCCGATGCATAACTTTGACCATTAATATATATTATTCTCTATTAGTAAAAAATAAAAAAAAAAGATTTTGAAAAGTTACAATGAGACAAATTTAACAATATTTAAAAAAGACTAATTTATTAATATATCAATACATAAAGTGTAATCAAAGTAGAGCATGTGAATAGTGTACATCTCAACATGTTGCACTTATTTAAGAATGGAGGAAATATATAGTTGATGAAAGGAAAAAAAGATCAGCACAGATGTCTTGCATCTGGTTTTTAAATTTCCAACGTCATTCAGTGAAGCACTGCTTCAAAACGTAAAGCAGCGGAAGAAATGTGTTTCTGCTGTTTATCCTCCCACGCCTAGAGTTTTTGAAGTCTCAACGACAATTGAGTAGAACTTCTGTTTAAGAATTAAAACTCTGTTTATGTTTATCTTATTTATGTTAAAGTGAGACTAGTGTGGTGGAAATAATTTGTCCTTCATTTCATTTTGGCATAATATTTACCATGAGATGTCAATGAACATGAAAGGTTCAAGAGATGATGTATACTTTCCTTGAATGTATCAGGTATGTCGATATTGTCAGCAGCAGCCAGAGATATCAATATGTATCATTTGTCAAACATCAGAGAATCTCTGGATGTGTGTTATATGTGGTTTTGTTGGTTGTGGAAGGTAATGATCAAAACCAGTATGTGAGTGATTTCTTGTTTACCAACTGAAAAGTGGGGTTTCAGTAAAATGTATTTAGTATTTTTCATGTAGATATAAAGATGAACATGCTAAACAGCACTGGAAAGAAACACAACACTGCTATGCACTTGAACTGGAAACAAGACGTGTCTGGGACTATGCTGGAGATAATTATGTTCACCGTTTGATTCAATCTAAAACTGATGGCAAGTTGGTTGAGTTGAACCACCACTGTGTTCACATGAGAGAAGGTTGTTATAACTGTGAATGTGGCATTGATCCTGTATTCAGCGAAGCTCTTCAAAACAGCAAAGTTGAAGCTGTACGTTTCATCTCTTCCCTTCTTTATCTGTGATTGTTTTTTTTTTTTTTGCATCTCACATTCTTTCAACTTGTTTAGATGATTATCTCTAATCTTTAATAATGTCTTTATGCAGATTGTCAGTGAGTACGATGAACTTCTGACCACACAACTTGAGAACCAGAAAGGGGTCAGTATCGTTAATTTGCACAAAATTGAGCTTATTTGTGATCAAACTTTACAAGTGATGAAGTGATGCACACCTTTAGTTTTTTGTTGTAACATTAATGATTCTTCGTAAAAGTAGCGCTCACAATAAATGTAGTAACAGTCTGCTTTCAATTCAGTACTTTGAGTCTTTACTACGAGAGGTTGAAGAAGAAAATGAAAGGGAAACTTCAGAAGCTGTTGAGAAAGCTCTAAAGCAGAATACTAGGCTGATTAAGTTGCAGGCACGGTTGGACAAATGTTCCAAAGAAAAGAAATTTCAGGATGATGTGAGTTCCTAAGTAGGGGCCTTTGCTCATATAAGCTCTACAATATTGCACCATTTCACTTTGCAACAGGCAGATATCCTCATTTCATGGTGGGGACTGATGGATTTTTCTTTCAATTGCAGATCCATGACAATCTTGTGAGAAATCAGAAAATATGGGAATCCAAATTTGTTGAAATTGAGGAAAGGTATTGTTAAAATGGTCGTTTCTCCACTTCTGCATGAAATGGCTACGTGATACTCCTAAATATGTTTTCCAAGTCTCCACTAGACCACTACCCGTCTGTTAGTTTCTCATGTTTTGTTTATGGGTTCTGTGTATGTTTGAGGAGATGATTATTT
Source organism: Cuscuta epithymum (assembly GCA_945859915.1). NCBI lineage: Eukaryota > Viridiplantae > Streptophyta > Magnoliopsida > Solanales > Convolvulaceae > Cuscuta > Cuscuta epithymum. The sequence goes on from CAMAPF010001019.1 coordinate 95,258, forward strand.
TCGGGGGTGGGGCAGGGTATGTTACTTTTTCATTTCCTTTCTTGTGGGGTGTGGTATCTATTTCTCTTTTCCTCTGGAACACAAACACGTACAGCTTTGTGCATTTATAAGAGGACATGTCATCATCATCATCCCAATGTCACAAAGGCTCACACCTATGGTGGGGTAAGGGGGGTCGCATGTACGCAGTCTTACCCCTGTACTAAAGCATAGAGAGATTGTTTCCGGATGACCCATAGTGAAAATCGCGTCGAAAATTGCATGGACTGATTGCTGCCTCATAACAAAGAAGCACAAATAGTTTAGTGAGCCATGTTAAATTGGTTTATAAGAGGACATGTATGTATAAAAATTGGTTTACATTTTCAAACACGTGAACCTGTAATCTAGGTGTCTTATATAACCAACTATTCATTGGGAGCTTCATGTATTAAACATGAAGAAATTAGCCAAGCGTGTGTTGGAAATACATTGTGTGTGTCTCTCTTTGTTTTATTCACCGCTTGCTACGGAGTTGTCTCGTACATGCCATTGCTGACAAACACTAGGGTCTAATGCATCACGGGTAATCTTTTCCTTAAACTCACACCAGTCACCTTAATGCTTTGTTTGGTGGGAGGAAATAGAGGGATGTGAAGTAGTTGGCAAAAGAAAAGTGGAGGAGAGATAGGTGAAGAATAGAGAGAAATAAAAGTTGACTAGCTGAATAGATGTGAGAATCGAGAGGAAATATTTGAATTAAAGTAGTTTGGTAGATAAAAGAAAATTACGCCGTACTAAAAAGTGGGAATGTTTTCTCATTCTTATATCATGCATTTCTTTCTTCCCATTTCTCCTCTACCAAAGGAAAGACATACATCGAAATCCTTGATGCTCCTTTCACATGTTTTCTTTTTCTTTACAATCCATTTATTTGTGTCCAAACACACTTCAAAGGTTAAATCATGCCTCGTGCACTTTTGTGAATTCAAACTCTGGTGTCAAGAGTCTATGTTGTACTTTTTTTGCATTTATAAATTATAAAGCTGTCTATGTGTGCTGGGTTCAAAATTATAGGGAACGCAAGCTCTCGAAGGTGAAAGACCAGAAGATTAAGGACTTGGAGGAAGAGGTATCAGAGTATTTGGTTTACTATGGTGTATCATGTACCATTTTTTTTTGCTTGTTTGACATCCTCATGTTGACTAGAGTGAATGTACCGGGGTTTTATTTGCAGCTTATGAATATGATGGCATGCTTAGAATCAATGAATACTACACAACAGCCGTCATCAGATTAAACTGGAGAAAAAGCCAGGAATTATCTGGCTGTGATTTTCCATGGATTTCATGTCTGCTGCAGATCTGCCTCAATTTGTCTCACTTTCATGAAACTTCTTTCATGCCTGTCTTTCATGCCTGTGAAATTTCATAGCATTACAATGATGAACGCATGTTTAAAAAGAAATGACCACCCAGATCGTGGTAGTGATGAATGTTCATCCTGAGTATGCTGTACCTATTTTTCATTATTTCGTATTTTCGTACTTCGCTTCAGATTTAATACTCTTATGTGCAGTCCTCCGTGTAATATATAAAAAATCTGTACTCTGCAATCTCACTTCTTAATAATTCGTGTTTTTTCATTATTACAGGAACTAGCTATAGTTAGTGAGCGCGATGTGTCTCTAAGAGCCAATTTAGTAGTTGAAATTGATTGAATGAGCTGAATTTGTTAAAATTGTTTAAGTGCAACTGTGCAAGGTAAAATGATTGAATCTGTTTGAATTATGAAAAGGTATATATAAATTATATTTTATTAAAGAATTAAAGAAAAAACTATATGAGAAAATTAAAATAGTCTTCTTTAGACAGTCAAATAAGTGATTTCAATTTTATTTATTTTGATAAAAAAGTAGGTTGACCAAATAGTGAGCAGGTCCAGTACCACTAAAGTCGTCCCTAATGTACCTCCAATACATCAAAGGTGAAAGGATGGCTGAAGGACCTCTTGTGGGCCGAAAGGAACTAGAAGGATGGTTGAGCCCATAGACCAAGGATGTTTTTACTTAGACTGTAATTTGTTGGTCTGGTCTGATAATGTCTGGGCTCTTTGTATTTTTATAACTATCCAAGTTTGGTCTGGTCTGAACTAGTCTGGTCTGGTCTGGGACGAATTAGGATGTTTTTACTTGAACTGTAATTTGTCCCAGACCAGTCCAGACCAGACCAGTTCAGACCAAACCAGATCAGACCAGACTTGGATAGTTATAAAAATACAAAGAAACCAGACCAGATCAGCAAATTACAGTCCAAGTAAAAACATCCTTACAGTCCAAGTAAAAACATACTAAACCTCGAGTCTTCAAGCATAGAGTCAAGGAAGTGGGTGAGCATTTCGAGGATCGGGAAAACAATATACACTAGAGCTTCGGGATGGATCGGACTAGGATTGGTCGGGCTCTGGGCCGGGACTGGGCGGGCTCGGGTCTTAAAATTTCAGGCTCAATTCCGGTTCGGGTTTATACTGGGACAGGTCCGGGCCTAAACAGTACTGGGTCGGGACGGGACTGGGCAATAAATTACTCCCTCCGGATCTTTTTAAACTTCACAGTTTGACTTCACACAGATTAAGGAAATAAAATTGACTTTACTGTAGAGTACACTGTTGAGTCACTGTTTAGCACTGTTTGGCACTGTTGAAACACTGTTTGGCACTGTTGAAACACTGTTTGACACTGTTTAGCACTGTTTAACACTTTTTTGAAGTTGATTTCTTTGCCAAATAAGGAAATAAGGAAGTGTGAAGTTTATTTTGGACCGTCCAAAAAAGGAAAGTGTGAAGTTTATTTAGAACCGGAGGGAGTAAATAATAGTGCAATCAGACCCAGGACCGGCCGAGTAGACCCCAAACAAATGAGCCTGAAGCCCGCCCTTATAGCCACCGGGCCGGGACAAGGCCTATACATTAGCGGGCCGAACCGGGCCTAAACAACATCGAGACCGGGTCGGACCGACCCGTTCTAGTCCATCCCAGTATCGGGCCCGGGACTCGGCCCGACCCGGTCTTGTGCAGACTAGACTCGGCCCCGTCAGCCGGTACTGGTACCGGAATTGGGGACCCGAACCGGGAGGGATTGGGGCGGGCTAGGGCTTTGAAAATTGTGGACCTGACCCGACTAGTCCGGGCCTATTTTTATTTTTATTTTTTGGCATTGGGCTGCCTGCGAGGTGGGTGGGGCTGGGTGGTTTTGAGGGATGGGGGGGGGGGGGGGTTGGAATTGATATGAAAATACCCAAAAAAAAATTATTTGGAGCCCAACCCGGCTCGGTCCCGAACTCCCGGTACTAACCCGGGCTGGTACAAGGCCTGGATATTTTTGACCCGGAGCCCGGCCCGATCCATGCCTAGTCGGAGCATGGGTAGCAACAACAAGAAATGGCGGGAGGGCCCAACCAAGGGGGAGTTGACACATCACTACGATACTGTCTCATTAGTGTAAACATCACCTTACACTATGATCTTGTAAATAGATAGTCTAGCGATCGATAGATCAGAATAGCCTTAGTTCATAGCAAGTTCTTGAATGTATTTCTGTACTAATGAAACATACGGAGTATTTGAACATGCAAATCGATCGCTCACCTTGCTGCTCGACATCCTGTACTGCTTTATTTCCTCTTTTAATTTCCATAAATTCCATAGAAAATAATCACCAATTAGCATCTTCCTCCTTCATTCGTGCTTTGTATGCATTCTTTAATCAATAAGGCTTCAAAGATTTCCACATTCTCATTAAATAGTCCATTGTCCAGACATGAATGAAGGGCATGATCAATGATGTCCCCCCACCCCCACAGATTGCAAACTGCCAAAATGTGGTCCTAGTCTTCGAAGATTCACCGTGTAACACCCCGGCCCCGCAGGACCCAAGGTAGTTACCCCAGACCTCTAGTACTGTCCTCACAAATCGAAACTTTCCAGGGGTCACTCAATCCAAGACTACTCTCTTGCAAGCACGCTTAAAAAGAGATGCATCTTGTTGGTATGAGTAGTACTATTAATCCATTTCAATTAAATCTCGAGTATTACAATCACCCCCACTTAGGAATTAGGATCATAACGTCCTTGTTGCGCCCTTAAATCAATCTTAATCGAACCCCAGAATCTTGCCCCGCTAAGTGCCCGTCCGATGTCCAACGGATCAGAACCCAAGGTAGTTACTCCACACCTCTACAGACCTCTAGTTAGGGGTCGGCATAAAACCCGAACCGAACCGGTACTGAGCCGTCTCGTAATGGTACCGAACCGAATACCGGGTATTTAAACGGTTCTATAGATTTTTGTCCCGTACCGAAACTGAACCGTTTGAAACGGGTACGGAACCGAAAAATACCGGACCGAACCGTTTGAAAATAATGCATTTGAATTTTTTTATAATTTTTCTATATCAATAGATCTCTTTTATAGACAAACAATTTTATAGCCCAAGTATGTATTCACGCGTTCCTAAACTAACTAAATGTGCGTGTTTATATTATATATTGTTATTTTTTCTTTTTTTGGGTAATTTATGTTTTATATTTTGATATGTATTGAAAGAATATTAAAATTATCAAGGACTATTCATTTTTAGTAATGTAGTGTACATGACTTTATGTAGTATCATGCTTGCACAATAATTTTACAACTTAATTAATATGGTTTAAATTTCAGCTCTCAAGTTTCAACTATAAATTAAATTAGAACTACGGAGACATATTTAACTTAGAACGAAGAAAAACATTGAAGATTTATATTATATTCATCAATTTGATGATATTCTTTTTTATGTTTTCACATGAACTTAGTAAATTAAAGATGATATTTATCTTTTTGCTATACTTTTTCTTAGTTGTGTTGCGCTATTTGTGTATTTGTGAGCTTTAGTACTACATACGGAGTATGAAATTTCTTGTATTTATATCAACATTTCATGTGAGTTGGTTGGTGTGAAGATATCTACTAATTGCGAGATTTGTTCAAATTTTTTAGCATGTGTTTGGCATTGTACCGTACCGTTTTGTACCATTCCGAAATGTCATGGTACCGAACGGTTCCATCCTTGAAACCGGACCGTACAGGACCGTTTCGGACCGTTCCAGACCGCACCCACCCCTACCTCTAGTACTGTCTTCACAAACCGCCACTAGCCTTTTCTGCGCACTTTGTCCTCACTCGTGCGCGCCCTAAGAAACTTCCTAGCGGGTCACCCATCCCAAGACTACTCTCATGCAAGCACACTTAACTTTGGAGTTCTTGGGTGATGAGCCCCCTTAAAAGGAGACACATATTGTTGGTATGAATAGTACTATTAATCCATTTCAATTAAATCTCGAGTATTACACACCGCCATAGCTAGACACCTATTCATGGCCTACCAGAAAAATATTTGACCTTAGAAACAACTGGAAAATTTCACATGTGAATCGATCTGCCCCGTATTGGGTTACCCGAGCTACGAGTCATGTACCAGTAACAATTTTTTACTCAAAACATTCCATTTCTTTCTCCATTCCACCAATAGGTATTTGGTCTACTACACATACTAATCATTATATTCATTATCTTATTGGCATTTCCTATGGAGATAATCGATATGAACCGGACCTAGTCCCAATTTTTTAGTCTTCCAATCGCAGCGCTGCACCATTCATGTCTCTTATATTTGTTGATTTTGGTTGTTGTACCCTTCCCGAATCAAAACCTGGGAGCAATGTATCTCCCCAAACTTGGAGGTCCAAGTTTGGACCTTCGCTCCACTAACCACTCTCCTATGTATATTCTGTGAAACTACCTATTGTGCCTCTAAAATGCTTCCCCATATGAAAAATGGGTTAACACCTAATTGCCCCCCCCGCCCAAGAAAGAAGTGTTTTGGAAATATGGAGCCTAAAAAATCCTGCTTGCCAAACTCGACTTGCTTGTTGTTAATCTTCATGCCCGTTTAGCTAGATATCTGAATCCCATTCCACCTTCCCCCTTCGGCTAACATATCTCACCCTAGGCTCTCCAACGAATACATGTATGTTTAACGTAATTACCCTTCCACCGATATATATTCATACCTTTTTCAATCTCATCACTTAGCTTCCTTGGCAACAAAAAAGTTTATGACATAGTTAGGCATAACCTGGATTATATCCTTTAAAAGCACCGCCCTACCAACTCTTGATAAAAACTTGTGATTCCAACTCTTGATTCGATTAATAATTCTCTCATGAATATAAGCTAAGTAACATAGCTTTTTTCCAACGGTCAATCAAAGTCGGAAGGCCAAAGTACTATACATACTATCCATCTCTAGCAACCCCAATGAATTACATAAGTACTCTCACATAGCTCCATCATATTTGGGCTAAAATAAACACACGATCTATTGAAATTAACCACTTGACTAGATTCCTTGGCATATTGAGTAATGATTTTTTAACAACTTCACATTCCTTCACCGATGCATAAAAGAACAACAAACTATCAACAAAAAATAAATGAGATACCTTCGGTGCTTCTCCACACACCGCCACTCAATCCAAATCGCCTCCTCTTTCCGCTTGAAGAAAATGAGCACTCAATCCTTCCGCCACCAAAATGAATAAATAATGACATAAAGGGTTGCCTCGATGCAAAAAAACCTCCTTTTGCCATGCAAAATTCTGCGGCAATATAATGAGAGTTTGCATCCGTGATTTCTAGCTCAACGTCGTACTTCCATCCCATCACTAAACCTTGCCACTACTGCCCCTCACTTTCGCTCACTCTCTCCCTTCAAACTTTTGTCTCCACCAACAAAACAAATCCTGGATGGTGGTTCTGAGCCAAATCGGACAGAACTTGTAAGATACCCTAGCCCTCTGCAATTCTAAGTAATGACATTGATGCTTTCATATCGGAGAAAAATCATCACCAAAACAAATGTTTGTGGATAATGTTTTCTGTATTCATGGCAATCGTTTGTGAATTTCTACTTTTCTATACTGTGACTAAAGTGAAAAGTTAAAGACAAAATTTGCTGCATTTCTCTAAAACTAACAAATTTTGGTAAAAAAAAATTTGGTATAACAGATTTTGGTAAAAAAAAAAATGAATGCAAAAACTTTATTTTCTGAAGAATATAAAGAGACTGAATTGTTTTCCATTGTCAAATTTGTTTTCAAAAGCTCTTATTTGGTTTGAATAATTATACCATCACAAGTAATTTAGATAAATAGGGGGTCCACAGTCTTTTAACAAAGGTTAGCAATTGAGTAATGGCCTCTTGCCATAGTGTATTTTGAAGAACAAAACTAAAACTCTGTTTTCTTCAAATCTGTAAGAAAGCAAACATTTATAGCTCATAGTTGTAAAACAAACACCAAGAACATCATATCATTAACAAACAATCTTGAAGAATAGCAGGGATTGTAAATAGAAAATGTGAATTCAAATGCCAAACATCATTAATAAAGATATTGAAAGTAATATAGACAAATATCTTAATCTAAGTTGAATGTTTGATGAATCTATAGGGTGTATACTTTGTAGGAAAATATTGAGTTATAAATTGACTTTCGCACCATTTGTGTTGATGCTGATGCAGACTAACAAATTTTGTATACTCAAGTTGAGATCTAGAAACTGTCCAATGTATGGAGTTATATTGTGTTTGTGTATACTTCGTATTATATAGATAGACGGACTTAACACATCCTTCATTACAGTGCACATATTATAATTGATTTATTATATTAAATTATTTCAGGAAATGGATGACAAGTTAACCACAACAATAAATCATTACATAATGAAGTTCGGCTAGGATGATTGGGTGGATACCCGAACCTAATCGCTCTCGTATGTCAAAATGGAGAAAATCACATTGATCGGATAATGGGTACAAAACATTGAATAATAGTCTTGTTTTTACATGATGTAGCATGACAATTACGATTTTATACCTGCCCATCTCATTATCTGCTCCATACTATTTAAAGCATCATGTAATTGGCCGCTGAAAATAAATACCCCATCCGTCCCAGAAACAACTTCTCACTTGGAATTCACACATATTAAAGAAATAAATTTACTATGAGGTAAATTTTACTGTTTTGACACTGTTTTGATGTAGATAATTTGCCAAAAGGAAGTAGGAAGTTAATTTCGGAACTGCCCGAAAAGGAAAATGAAAAGTTAATTTGGGGACGGAGGAGTAATATCGAGTACCCTCAATATCGATTATATTGAGTATACTATTAACTCCTATAGGCCTATGTCTCCACCCCAGCCCAATTTATTTTTTATTGTAGGTATAGTTTAAACTTAAATTAATGTCAAGCCCAGTCCAAATCCATCTAACACACGTTCCAGACTGCCTATTCCACCTGGTCTGCTATCTGCGAAGCACGCAGCTGAACTGCGGAAGCGGCGAAGACACGAAGCCTGCCCAGCCGACCGCCGCCGCCGCCCTCCGTCCAGGGCCCTGCGTAGGCCATCGGAAATAGGCGTCCCTCCGGAATCTAGCTCTCTGCCAGACTCACTGACTGCCTCTTTCCGACTGACCACCTTTTGCTAGTAGATATTAATAGATACGTATTAATCAAATCTTAGGGTTCTTTATCGTCAAACATCGCAACTCCCTCATGGCGGCAACAGTCAGATCTCTCCGGCTCCGTAATAAACGGCACCAAGCCATTTTTCTCCTGGATTGTTCTTTTTCCAGTTCGGATCAACCTCACCCTAAATTAGACTACTTGAAGAATATCCATAACAAACTAGTAAATTTGCCAATCCGGAATGCTCCTCCGACGCCGCATTCTCCCCCTTCACCTTCATCAACGAACGTGACATTTCAGGGTATGTACAATCGAAGTTTTCTCTCCCAGGAGAAAGAGTCCAAGCCCGATGCCTCAAAGCCCGCCACCGACAAGACGCCCTTTGGGGCTATCGGTAAGTGTTTGGCTCAGCTCCAGCAAAGTAACCGGGGTGCTGCTCCTGGGAAAACGGGGTTTCCGCGTTCACTTCCTAACTTGAGGTTGAGGTCTGGTGATATGAGCATACAAGAACAGGCGGCACCAATTGGTAGTGAAAAGTTACGTACATCTATGCTTAACAATGGTAGCAAGGATTCAAAGGGCAGGAATAACGTAGGACTTGTGAAAAGTTCATTTGAGCTTGGGTATAATCACAATGAGCTGGGTGAGAAGCTGAGATCATTGAGGCCGGATCACGTGGGAAAGAAAAATTGGTTTTCGTTTCAAGAATTGAATGATAGGTTGCTTAAGGTTAAGGAGATTGCGGATAAAGAGTATGCCGCTAAACAGGGTCAAGCTTTTGCAGATATGAGAAAAGCTATCAAGTCAATATCAAACCCTTCTAAAGATGCTAACAAGCAGACTAATACATGTGAGTGCCAAAATTGATCTTTAACTATATGTATTACGTGCATAATTGCATTATTACTTTGGTTCTCAATATCTAATGCTGTAGGCCTGTAGTCATTGGAACTAATGCTCAATGACCAATCTTTGGCTAAAATATGACATTGCTGTTCTTTGTGAATATGATTGCAACGAAAAACTAATCAGTCCCTAGTTTTCCTTGGGAGTATGGAATCTTAAATTATTCAGATGTATTTTGAAATGGCATAAATTACTGTTTTTGGAAAATATTCGCTCTATTGAAATTTCCATCCTAATGAAAATGGCAGTGGAACCCTGTTTTTATGTAGAACCACACAAGAAATCTTTTTTTTTTGTTTGCAAAATATGTTCTCTAGTACTAATGGTTTTTTTGTCTTCCTTATATTGGTTCACACAGTTCAGACTTTGAATCTTATTGGCTTACATGGAGAAAGGTATGAGTACTTATCAAGTCCTCCCAAGGAGCACTTACTTGAGAAGGTGAGTTTTTTATGTGTTTTCCTTAACTAATAGTTTATCACGCCCTCCCAAGGAGCATATAGTTGAGAACATGACTAACCTAATCTATTAAAAATGAAGATCCTACCATATAATATGAGGACCCATATGAGGATTGTATCATATAATTTGAGTATCCATGTAATTGTATTCCAGTAACTTGTTCATTTGTGTTCCTGTTATTGCTTCCGTCGTGTCTTCCATTGTTCTCATGACAAGTTTAAAGCATTTTTACTCTTATAGATGGAGTGTTAATTTTGTGTCATTATTTTGCAGTATTTTGATCCAGCTCTCATGTCATCTGCAGAGAAAATGAAGTTGGAGCTAAAGAAAGTCAGAGATGAATTCAAATTGACAGAGTCTGATTGTGGCTCTGCTCGTGTTCAGGGTAAATGTTTCTGAATTCTGTTTCTTGTTAACTCTCATCGCAGGATTGTTTGTTGTTTAGCTTTATCTCATTCTATTCCTTGTATATTTGTAGACTGTAGAGTGTAGAGGCTTTTTCCTATTCCTTCTCCTCCACTATTTAAATGCTAAAGCTCAAGTGTTTTTAAAGTATTTTGTTGGTTCCTACACCAAGATGCTGTTTCGCTCTCAACAAGGAATTTACTCGCAGCTGTGCCCTTACGAGTTACGACCAAATAATTTATTTTTCATTTCTTATGCAGTTGCTCAACTTACAACCAAAATCAAACACCTATCAGGTGTTCTTCATAAGAAGGTAAGTTATATCTTGACAAGTAATCATATCTGCTATTACATTGTTTCAAAGATGGAAAGATGCTGAATTGTTAATTACTACAGAGTAGCAAAGATAAATAAATAAAATAAAATTCTTAAAGGTTTACCTGTGAAAAGACTTGCGTTTACACTATGCCCTTTGTTTTGTATGATTTTATTTTCAAGAATGAGTCTGGACATTAAATGGCTAGCTATTCTTAATCGTGCAGTCCTTGTTATATAAGGAACTCTAGTAGGATCTTCTCAACCACACACTCCTTGTTATATTGCTGACCAATTGACCATTATGGAACTTAATGAATTGGATTTGGTTTTCTATAGTCCTTCGTTCAGTGCATTTGGTTTCTTTACAAAAGATCCAATGTTATGTAGGACAAACATTCTCGAAAGGGTCTTGAAGCGATGGTCAAGAAGAGGACAAAGATGATGAAGTATCTCCGAAGGACTGATTGGGACTCGTACTGCATGGTGCTATCTAAGCTTGGTCTTCCCGAGAAAGAGTACTACAAGAGCTAAAGCGGCACATGGTCAAATGCATGTAACATTTGGAGATATGCACTTTTCTGCAGATTCTCTATGTTGCTTCTTTTCCTATCCCCTCCCTTTAATGGTGCCATAATTACTTCTGTGCTAGTAGTGCATAAATGCACTTGCTGCATACATACATTAGAAGTACACATTATGAGTTTGTCATGTATCTTCCCGTTACAAGTTTTTTTAATTTTGATAAAATAAAGTTGTGTTGTTTCATTAGCTAGACATAAACTGAAGGACAATCATTTTTGTTAGGTTTTGTAACGGGAAATGTTAGGGGGAAGACATCAAATGAAGGACAATTATTTTTGTTAGGTTTTGTTTTACACTTTTACCTCTGAAAATTCCAAGCAACATAAGTTTTCTCTAATGAAGTGAAGGCCCCCCCCATATAAATCTCTAGAGCTCGATATTAGTTTTCTCCAATCAATATCTAGTGATTGTCTCCTCAATCACTAGTTATTATGTTTTTCTCTATGCTTTGTCTCATATTTCGATATCCAGTTGTCCTAGGCATATCGTAAAGTTGGTGATATAAGTCATATAACTCTACTGTAGGAGAAGTTTTGCGAAAAAATAGTATTAGAGGCTCAAGAACTCTCATTCTTTTTCTTTTTTTAAAAGAAAAAAATAAAGCCGACTTATTCACAAACCCAATGACATCCCCTCCTTCTCAAGTCCTACCCGAATCTTTCACTCTTTCAGTCCTTTGTATTACGTATATAATTTTACATTTCTCTATCAAATTGCATAATTTTCTTGGAGATTATAGTCTATTACACACTTTTACAGTGTGGCACAAAATCTTGTTTTAACTTGATTTGTGGTCTTTCGAGTTCGCTTTGTCTTTAGAATGAAGATTGAACACCGCAAATGAATCCATTTCGAGCATGAAATTCCAATACCCAGCCATACTTGCCCATATCACCTATATGAGGATATCAATGAAGCACTCGGGTTCCACGGAAAGCAAGCTGCTAGTCGAGACTAGTGCTGGACTCGGCCCGGGCGGCCCGGCCCGGAACCGGCCCGGCCCGGTTACTGTTTGGCCCGGCCCGGCCCGGGGCCCGGTGGGTCCACCGGTTCGGTTCGGCCTGGCCCGGCCGGTTCGGGCCCGGTCCGGGCCGGATTTTAATTTTTTTTTTTTTGAAATTTTTTTAAGTTTTAGGTTGGATTAGGTATTTTGGGCCATTTGAGGTGGTTTGGGATGGTTTGGGGTTGAGGGGGAGGGGTAGGGGATTAAATTGGAGAACAAAAAAAAAAAAATTAATTGGGCCGGTTTGGCCCGGCCCGGCCCGGCCCGGTTTGGCCCGGAACCAGGACCGGAACCGGCCACCGGCGGTTCGGGCTCGGGCCTCCCTTTTCTGGCCCGAGGCCCGGCCGGGCCCAGGCCCGAACCGGGCCCGAACCGGCTCGAGTCCAGCCCTAGTCGAGACCGGCTGACCGGGCAACTGAGAGCAAATAGCATTTGGCCAAGATGATTTCTAAACACCTCTCCACCTCTAGAATTGAAGGAGATAGCGGTGCGGGCGATAGCTATAGGTGTCATGGTTCTGGTTGAGCAGCGAAACAAGGGCTTGAGAGGAGAGTCGGTGGCTTGAGGCAAGTGATTGGAGGGTTAAGCACTTAAGCGGGCGTTCATGTATCAACCGTAGCGCCGCAGTGATTGAAGCATGATCGGGCCATCTTCCTCCTTAGCTTTCTCCGCTTTCTCCCATTAGCTTTCATCTTCTCGATCTGCGTATCTCTCAACCCAGTGATGCAGTGATCCAAACTATCTGATGGTGATATCGATGCTCAGGGATTCTCAGTAAAGGTATGATCCAATTGGATTGCTATTCTCTTCTGATTGTGTTGATTTTGTTTTATGGCGGTTTCTTCCCGTGCACTGGTTCTCTGGGATGGGTTGTCTCTCTCGATGTGGGAAATTCTGTTGATGTTCCCAGCTAGCTTAGTATGGTCAGGGTTTCTATCTGCCTTCTTGTAGAGTGCGTAGACATTGATAGAGCTCGTCCTCCTCCAGAAGAGTTTTGTGGAAAGACTTTACTTCAATTTTATTTTTCCATTAGTATTACCTGTTTTTATTTTAGTTTCATTAAGTTTGGCCCAGAAATTTGGACTTCCGGCATACATTTGATAGACAATATTACAATCCCGATTGTTTTAGGCTTTAAATCGTCAGTTTCGTGTCTAACGAATCATGTTGCTTTGTCATATAAATGTCTGGATGTTATCTTGTATCTTTTCTTTATTTTGATCTAAAAGCCGATCCTTTTTATTCAAAAAGAACTGAATTTGTGGTCTAGTTCATATTTTGTTTCAAGTTGCTTTAGGCATGTACCAAATGAAAATATTGAGAAATAAATCCTAGGGTTTAGGAATGGTAAAAAAGCTATTTTAAATAAAAAGGAAAAACACAAGTAAGAGTAAAGTCGTAAAGATTGCAGACATTAAATACTTGGGAATGTGGAATACATAGGAAATGACGAATATGTCCACTTATTTGTATTTTTTTTTTAAAAATCATATTTTTGTCGTTTGAATTAATTATGAATGTACGCAATGATACCCATCAATGTGTGATCGAGTGTTGTGTGTTCGTAGAAAGGAGAGATGGTTGGCATCTCCCCTGAGAGGGACGGGACTAGCTTTCGGGCTTTTCTTGTTACCACACATCCGGTTAAGGCTACCCACTTCGGTGCATCTATAACCAAATTTAAAAAAAAAAAACAAAAAAAAAAGTGTGATCGAGTGTTGTATTTTCTGAAAGCTCATAGGTACTACTGCCATAGTGGCATCTGAACAATTAGGCAAAATAATACAGAACAAAACGCATTTGTGACTACAAATAGGAATAAATCTTGTGATGGCAAATCAATCATATATTCATATTTAACAAGGAATCTTAAATTGAATCGTAACTAACATAAAACGAGCATAAATTCAGTCGGCGGAACGATTCACAGCTTCACTGCATAGAGCACCTCACACCAAAATTAAGGCCCCGTTTGGTTGGAGGGTTTCAGAGGGGAGGGGAGGGAAGGAAAGTCAGGAATTTGTGTGTGTTTGGTTGAAGGAAATAGGGAGGAAGGGGAGGAATGTGGAAGGAAGACTTCCAAAATCCTCCACTTCCTCCCATTCTAAACCCCCCAAATCGGGGTATTTCGAAGGAAACGTGTTGATAATGTCAAACTATCCATCTCCTAAATTGAATCGTAACTAACATAAAACAAGCATAAATTCAGTCGGCGGAACGATTCACAGCTTCACTGCATAGAGCACCTGACTCCGGCCAAGCCCCTCATTTTCTCTAGTCTCACACACCAATACCATTAGGCCCTGCTTGGTTGGAGGATTTTGGAGGGGAAGTGAGTGATTTGTGTGTATTTGGTTGAAGGAAATATGAGGAAAGAAGAGGAAAGTGGAAGACTTCCAAAATCTTCCACTTCCTCGCATTCTAAACCCCCCAATTCGGGGTATTTCGGAGGAAACTTGTTAATAATCACATACTTTCCATCTCCTATGGGAGTGGAAAAAACTAGGGGTGGGCATAAAACCCGAACCGAACCGGTATCGAGCCGTCCCGTAATGGTACCAAACCGTATACCGGGTATTTAAACGGTTCTATAGATTTTTGTCCCGTACCGAAACCGAACCGTTTTGAAACGGGTAAGGGACCAGTCCTAGATTTTGAGAACCGAAAAATACCGGACCGAACCGTTCGAAAATAATGGATCTCTTTAATAGACAAACAATTTTATAGCCCAAATATGTATTCATGCGTTCCTAAACTAGCAAAATGCGTGTTTTATTTATTTTTTGATCGTAAAGCGCTTATATCATTAAAATAGCAATCAGCAGGAGTACAAGAACGTGAAAGGACCGCATGTAACCATCCGCCCATGGCCGAGACTCTGAGTTAATCACCTTAAACAAAGCAATATAACTCGCTAGACCGAATTTGGGCAAATTAAAGCTAACGACGCCTACCGCAGACCTTTCAACCTCCAAACATAATGCTAAAGTTTCACAGTAAAACGAAGAATAAAACCAAAGCACAACAGAAAATCCGTGGAAATAAAGCCTAAAACAAAGAAAGAAATAAACCCCAACACTCGAAAACTTAACCAAAAACATCCACTGCCAAACCGGCGGGTCTAGGAGTTCTGACCCGACGTCTTGCCATTTTTTGGCACATCAAGTGCCATGTCTTCATCCCCTATATTCTCTTTAAGCTTGTCCTCCCATATTCTCCTGCGTTTAGTCTCTCCTGGTTCCCCTTCCACATCACCCGTTCCTTGCTTAGCTGCGCTAGCCCCTGTCTCAGCTGATTGCTCCTCCTCGAGTTCATTCTTCCTCTGCTGTCCGACTCCTTTGAAGCTTACAGGATCTTGTACAAGCCACTTATTAGGGCCTGCTAGGCTAGTCTTTGCTCCTCCACCTGCCCTAAGCTCAACTCCAAAAGATTTTTCAATAATAATTCCCTCCTCATAGCGTAGCAAGCAAAACTTATCCGAATGCCCAATCACCCCACATATGAAACAGAAATTGGGTAGTTTCTCATACTTGAAATCAACCCAATGTCCCTTTCCTTCCTTTTTCAGAGAAGTGCCCTTTTTCAGGGGCTTCCTAACATCCATACATATTCTGATTCTCAAAAAAGACTTTCTTTTGTCTCCATAACTATTTTCATCAAACTTTTTAAAAGAGCCAATAAAATTCCCAATACGCCTTGCAGAATTCAGGTTTCTAAATTTTTGAGGAACATTATGCATCTGAACCCAGAAGTCTGCCTCAAATAAAATCAGTTTTTCAGGGATATCATCTGGCTGAACTGTTTTCAACAACACTAAATCTCTCTCAAAAACCCAAGGACCATCTTCTAGCACAAATGTGTGTTTATATTATGTATATTTATTTATTTATTTATTTATTTATTTATTTATTTATTTATTTATTTATTTATTTATTTATTTATTTATTTATTTATTCTTTTTAGATAGTTTATGTTATATTTTGATATGTATTGAAAGAATATTAAAATTTTAGAAATCTTTAATGACCATTCATTTCTAGTAATGTAGTGTACATGACTTTTTGTAGTATCATGTTTGCGCAATTTTACAACTTAATTAATATGGTTTAAATCTTAGCTCTCAAGTTTCAACTATAAATTAAATTAGAACTACGGAGAAATATTTAACCTAGAACGAAGAAGAAAAACATTGAAAATTTCTATTATATTCAACAATTTGATGATATTCTTTTTTATATTTTCATATGAACTTAGTAAATTAAAGATGATATTTATCTCGTGTGTCATCATTTTGCTATACTTTTTCTTAGTTGTGTTGCAATTCTTGTGTATTTGTGAACATTAATACTACATATGCAATTTCTTGTATTTATATCAACATTTCATGTGAGTTAAGTGGTGTAAAAATATCTACTAATTGCAAGATTTGTTCAAAATTTTTAGCATGTGTTTGCATTGTACCGTACCGTTTTGTACCGTTCCGAAACGGCATTGTACCGAACGGTTCCATCCTTGAAACCGGACCGTACCGGACCGTTAAAAACATAGCGGATACATTACGGGTTTTACTAGTTTACCAGACCGTTCCGGACCACGCCCACCCCTAGGAAAAATGTTAAAATATAAAAAAAGTAAAAAAAATTACTAAGTAAAAAAAATTAAAAAATTAAAAATTAAAATATTAAAAGATTAAAAAATAAAAAAAGGAAAAAAATCAATAAAAAAATATTATGACTCATGAAGTTAGGAGTAATATTTACAATAGTTAGAGATGTATCTATTTTTTTAGGTATGTTATCAAATAAAGGTAAATTGAGACAATATTTTCACTATGGATGTTTTTAATTGGACTGTAATTCATCTCAAACCAGATCAGACCAGACTTGGATAGTTATAAAAATACAAACAAACCAAACCATCAAATTACAGTCCAAGTAAAAACATCCTAATCTTTTCCTCTTATACAAACAAACCAAACCATCATATTATACGTGTACTTATTCATTCTTATTTTTAGTTTATCTTTCATTTACTAACATTTTTCTTCTTTATTTTACCGTCAATAAATATTAGGAGTACATATTATAATTATTACAGATTATGGTTATAATAATACTACAACACACATGTTATTATATTTGTAATTATTACTACTATAATATATTTTGTGACAAGTATTGAAAATGAAGTCCTAAATTAGAATATATGTTTCAATAAAAAATACATATATAATTATTACATACAAGTATATATTTATTATATATAATATACTCCCTTTGTCCCGTTGGAATGTTCCCGTTCACTATTCATTGGTCAACTTAGGTCACTCCTAATCTTTTACTTTATATATCAAATTTTTATCAAATTGAACTTTTCTTGATCAGGCTTTGTAGCGGTTTTAATGTAGTTTCTGAATATGTAAATTTTATTTACTAAAAATAAGCGGAGTGTGAACAGGGATCGAGTTGCTTTATCGTCAGTCAAGCATCGTAAACCGAACGGGAACGTTCCAATGGGACGGAGGGAGTATATTATTATATATATAATATATGACACAAAGGCTCACGAACCAGCTCACGAGTCATGAGCCTAAAATAAACAGGCTTGAATTGAGCTTGTTAACAATTCGAGTCGAGCTTAATTTGACGGAACTCGAGTCGAGCTTTTCCCCAGCGATCCACGAGCAGCTCACGAGCGGCTTGACTCATTTACACCCCTAATATAGAGGGTGGGGAGTAGTCCTAGACTCGGTTCGGGCCACCCGGCCCGCTACTGTGCGGGACCGGCCCGGCCCGGTGCTGCGGGCCCCAAACCGGTCTAAGGCCCGGTTAGCTAGGAAAAGCGGGATGGGCTTGGATCAGTGAAAAGGAGGCCCGGGCCCGGTTCGGGCCAAATTGATTATTTTTTTTTTTCATTTTTTTGGGTTCCACCAGGGTTGGGCTTGATGTTTAGGAGGGGTTTGGGGGTGGGGGGTGAGAGGGGGGGGGTCAGGGATACTTAGGAAAGCAATGAAAAAGAATAACCACACCCGAGGCCTGGCCCGACCTAGACCCGATAGCTACCCAGGCCGGTCCCGGGCCTAACTATTCAGAACCGGCGGCCCGCCCGGACCTAGGCCCGGCCCGGACCCGACCCGAATCCAGTCCTAGTGGGGAGAGAGTGTTGAGGGGATGAACAGATGGATGGTTTATTAAACTATTAAAGATATATACAAATAAATAAATAAATAAATAACTAAATAAATAAATAAATAAATAAATAAATAAATAAACAAATAAATAAATAAATAAATAAACCGGGACGGTGGGTGAACCATCGGAAATACAAGTCCGATTCACAAACCTTGCAGTTTTTTTAGGACTGGCTAATCCAGGACTGGAACCAAACCCTGTCCATGAGATCATGACTACAGTTAACCATGCAATCGTTCCAAACTCCCACTTTGGACCCCTGATTACAACTAACCTAACCCCACACAAATCATTTGAAAAATGATTTTGAAAAATTCTTCCCCTATCATGGAGTAATGCCACCCAGTACAACCAATTCCAAGCTTACTCAACGGCCTTCACATGAACAGATCTGGAGTCTTTGCCTTGCTTAAGAGCAAGGCATGGTGCCCGACCATTTGGAGTTGTCAGATCAAATCTTCAACGACCAGAGATCTTGCGGATCACATCTCGAAGCTTCATCTTCCTCATCGGACGACCCCCCTACGGCAAGGCACTATGCCGTGCGGTAGAGGATCACAATCCCACATGAACTGCCGCCTTTTTTGGCCTTGCGAGTTCCTAAAATCCCCAGAGTTTTTCCAAGTCATGAGCTGCCATGCCATTCCAAAAGCAACAGCCCCATAAGATAACCAATTGCTATTTGTTGGGAATGGAAAATAACTATTCATGTGTATTTATTTATACGAGACTTTGGGATAAAGTGTTGATCATTAACAATATCTCAATGCCACAAATCCTACCTACCATGGAGTATGGGAGAGTCAGATGTGCACAGTCTTGTAAGACTGTATTCGGATGACTTGAAAGTCACGTAAAAAATTGCAGAGACCGACTGTTGTTTCGTAATAAAGAAACGCAAACAATTTAGTCAAATATTTTACTTTATTCCATCATAAATCCAAGCCAAAATATAGTGAGTCTTTAGATAAAATGTTAATGTGTAATCTAAAAACCAGAACAATAATCACATACTCTATATCACTTTCTTATTGCCAAGTGCCAACACCATCACATTGGGATACCTACAAGCTTAGGACCCCCCCCCATAAAAAAACAGAACCATAATAAACAAACGAACCAAACAAAAGCAAAACATTGCAACTACAACAACAAATCACGAATGAGACATCCATGCTGCAAGAAGATCCTTTTCAACTTTTCAGACAGGTCAGAAGGAGATGTTACTCTTCTAAGTGTCTGGCAAGACAAGATAATCCGTTCAACAGCTCTGACATCAACATAGTCACACCTGCCCAAATCAATTTCGCGCAATCTTCTACACGTTTTCCCTAAGTCCTCCACTCCAGAACTCGTAACTTCTAAGCAGCCCTGAAGAACCAATTTTTGGAGCCCAGAGCATCTGATCCCCACCATTTGAAGACCTTTGTTACTGACCGCAGAGTAAGCGGCACTTAGAACCTCTAGTTTTGGTAAATCACATCCATAACCAATACTTTGGATCCCTGAACAGAAATCAATACCTAAGCTTTTGATATCAGGACAAATATGGAGAACATTAGCAATCCCTTCTTCAGATATACCCGCGCAAGCGGAAACATCAAGTTCCTCTAGCTTCGGGCATATGCAAGCAATTTTTAAAAGGCATTCGTTAGTGATATCATCATTCCATCCCAATTTGAGAGTCTTGAGACTCGAGCTTTTGGAGCAATGGAGTGTGATGTCATTTCTTCCCAATCCAGCGTTCTCCATGTGAATCTCTTCTAGTAAATGGCAATTTCTTACAAGAGCAGAGATTGTTGAGATTGTCAATCCACTACAAGAATTTAACTTGATAGTGACTAGACTGTGTAGGTACACGGACAAGATCTCCATATCCTTATCAGTGAGTAAATCAGAATCCCCGAGAGCAAAGTACTGAAGTAATGGACTCGCACGAACAAGGAATGAAAGCCCTTGCAATGTGAAGGTCGTACAATTCACAAGAGACAGCCTAACTAATGGAAGATGAGCTAACGAACATAGAAAAGCATCTGGGACTATTGAGCTTCCTAGATCAATCACATGTAATGTTCGACAATAACTTTGATAGACTAATGAGTGGGTTCTTGGAAAAACAATGCAGCTAGCAGAAACCGAACACAAACTTATACTTTTCCTCATCATGGAGAGAATCGCATTTGCAGTGATCAAAGGGCAATCCAAAATTTCAATGCTTTCAAGGTTCAAACGATCAACTAGGGATGCAATGGAGCTATCAGTGATGAAATGATTCCCAGAAATACTGATTTTCCGCAAATTAAGCAAACTAGAAGATAAAGCCTCAATTCCTTTATCTGTCACAATATGTTGAGATGCGGTCTGTCTCTCAGATCGAAAGACCATGTTTGGATCACTAATATCTAACTCTTCTAAACAAGGAAAAGAACAAGCTATAGCAAACAAATGAGAGTCGCCCATAACTGGCACACGGCGGCACTTCAAAACCTTCAAATTTTTAAAAACTAATCCGGAATAGTTCGACAGATCAAATTCTATTTGATGCCTAGATATATCAAGTTCTTTAAGGTTTATTAGCGAGGCAAAACGCTCGATTTCAGAGAATAGCGGACGGAGATCACCTTTACATTTACTGAGGTTAAGAGAAACGAGGTTGGGGAAACGGCATAGGAGTTTAGAAAATGTATCACTGCTGATCGGGCCGGTCACCGATAATCGGATCAGGAGAGCGTTTGAGAGAGCATAGAAACGCTTGCAAACCAAAGAGAGGGATTCAAGGTCCCAGCCGCGATTGAGATGCCTAAATATCAGATCCCAGCATTCTTCCGGCAAGTCAAAACATGGGCCATCGGCAGCCATGTTTGAAGAACAGGAAGCAGCTTCGAGCGATTGGGGGGATTAAGGGAATTTTATAAACTGAGGACGACAAGTTAAGAGTTGACGGAAGCCTATATTATACATCTATCTCTACATTCGGCTTCTTTTGAATGAACGTTAAAAGCCTGAATGAGCACGAGCATCGGTGGTCTATGCAAAATATGTGCTTTATATCTTTTAATTCGTTTTCTTTTTATTATTTTTTGTTTATAAAAAGTCTTAAATTAAAAAGTTCGTAAGGGAGTGCAGATCGTTTCTCCTAGCCTCCTAGGACAGCCGTCTCTAGGTTTTTTTTTTTTCGAATTCGATCATATTGATCGAAGTTCGGCTGTTCTTGTTCGCATATCTGGCCGCGGAGCAGTGGTCTGCTTTTGGCTACGGTAGAGCGATCACAAATTTCTCTCTCTAGGGCTTTGACTATGTCGGCCGCTGGAGCCTTTTTCCGATTTCGAATTTATCGAAGATCGACTTTGTTATCCCTTGGTCGCTGGTGCTCGACTGGAGTCCAGGTCAGACGCGGAGGGCGGAGATCGGTGGAGGAGGGCAGATTTGTTGTCATGGCTCGAGGAGATCGGTGTTGTGGTCAAGGTTCGAGGATGCGGCGTTGCTGTCGTCGTTGGAGAAGATCGGCGCCGCCTGTCCGCTTACTCTAGTCGCACGGAGCAGAGATGAGTTTGGTTATGCAGGGACGGAGGATTGATGCATGGTCTTTGGCAACCAAAGGTCATGGAGGATTAATTAGCATGGTACCAGTGGTACGACCTCCTCCTGAACCACCACCATGGGATGCACGAGGTGCTAGAATTCGTGAACGTTTTTCTTATAGTTTTTATCTGTTTGTTATTTGTTTTCTTGCGTCCATTTTTGTTGTTGTGTTTGACAGTTTGTTTGAGTTTTTTTGTCTCTCTTTATGTCATTGAGTATGGTTGGATCTATGGGAATAGTTTTGGCTGTGTCAAGCCCACTACATGGTTAGCGATTCGTGTTGCTCTCTCAGGGGTGACCGTGTCAAAGTCTCACCATAGGGTTACAGTTGTTGGAGTTTCAGTTGGTGTCTGTTTTATTTTCCCTTTGTTTGATGTAATGATCCTGATGAATCTTTTGATGTGAATAGAGGCATGTTTTGATGATAAAAAAAATAAAAAGTCTTAAATTATCTCTGTAATCAATTTCAATTAATTTCAATATGTGAATCTAATGTAGTATCATACGTTTGAAATGTGCAACATTTTAAAATGAGTATAAAGAGGTACCAAATGAAAATACATAACTTACAAAATGTGTATTAAAAAATTCAAAAGCCCATTTGTGTATGTTCATTCGTTTTGGGCTTTATAGTCATTTGTGTTTAACATAATGTGGTATGATACGATTAAAATGTGCAACATTTTAAAATGCGCATAAAGAGGTACCAAATGAGCATACATAACTTACAAAGTCAACATCAAAAAATTCAAAAACTCATTTGTGTATGCTCATTCATTTTGAGTTTTATTCTAATTTGAGTATAACATAAAACTCATTTCTAATATGCTCAATATTTATTTGTGATGTTCATTCTTTTTTGGTATTATTTCAAATATGTCCGTCCAATACTCCAAAAAGCCAAAAACCTGATTCGTCCAAACAAAAGGATTCTACCATTATTATATTATACTTGGAAATAATGGCATGTTCTGAATTGCGAATTAAGGAGCACTATTATTTGCAAGCATGATTTTGCTTCCAATAATCAATAATATAAGCCGAGCATTATCCCACGTCATCATCCGGTTCCTCGTCGTGTGCTTCAGATTTCATTCGCATCACTCATCTTCCGATCTGTTGTCTTTCCCGATAAGTTGCAGAGCCTAGATTTAATCACTCTACATAATTGCAATACTTTATGGAATGCCATTTTCCCGCCCAAGATATTTCCGCTTTTCATTTTCGCTATTCCTCTTTTATTTTATTTGGGGCTTTCATATTCCCGTCTTAGAAAGCCTCACCCTCTTTCATCGTTCTTCCTCTCCCCTTCACAAAGCAAATGAGTCTCAACTCATGGCTTCATTTCACACAAACAGATCTAGGGCTTCTCAATTCTCTCCCTTCTCAGTCTCACAGAGTACATCGATTCTTCATTCTCCATTTGTCGATCCTGTTTTCTTCCCTATATAGATTTTCCCCTTGGCTATGCCTTTTCATCTTTCCTGCTCACCGATTCATTCCATATCATCATGAGAATAGATTTCTCACACCAGATTCAGCCTATTTCTATTCAACTTTTTCCCTAACTCACACGAGTAATGCAATATTATGCCTGGACACATTCCCGCACAAGACATTTCGTTACATCTTACGATTGACGTCCTCATATCCACACCATTCCTCACTTCTCTCATCCCTCTCCCACTCCCTTCACACAGAGAAAATCAATCGGTGTAGAGGAGGGCAGATCTGCGGCTTCTCATCTCTCCCAAGCAAATGGATCCTCATCTCCCCCCTTACAGAAACATTTCTCGCTTTCTCCATTTCAATTTTCATTCGAAACATTCTTCAGCCTCTCCAATTACAATCCTGACTCATCACAGAAACATCCCCCCTTCACACCATTCGTCGGTGACGTGTGCATCATCAGCACAGACGTGAACATCATTTTCCGGTTCCTCTGCAATTTCGATCATTGTAACCAATAAATGTCCGTGAATGTGACCTTCGACAATTTCGTTGAGGTCGAAGCACCTATCCGGGATTTTCATGAATACCAAAACCAAAGGCCTTAGACAATGAGAAATGAGAAGCCGAGTGCGATTGGAGGGGAAAACTGATGAAGTAGGCGATCAGACAATGACAATGAAGTACTGCTCCTAATTTTTTTTATATTATTAACTACATTTATCAATTCTATTTTCTCAATTTAGTTATTCTATGATTTAATTACGATTTCTATTATGCTTTAATAATTTAGTTTCTGGAATTATCTTAAAAAGAATTGTTCACAACCGTTTGAAAAAGGTCATTGGATAGAAGAATATGATCATAGTCACATGTACGAAAAAGTCCAATGTCTTAGTGTTTTATAGGTAGA
Organism: Cuscuta epithymum; assembly: GCA_945859915.1. NCBI lineage: Eukaryota > Viridiplantae > Streptophyta > Magnoliopsida > Solanales > Convolvulaceae > Cuscuta > Cuscuta epithymum. The sequence continues at coordinate 119,618 of CAMAPF010001019.1, forward strand.
TTAGTCAGTTTTTCATCTTCTTCATAGAGTTTGAATTTCATTCTATGCTTAAAAACTAGGTACATCATGTATAACTAGAAGTCTAAAACCAGAGCATTTCTAACCAAAAGAGCCAGAGCATAGATCATTTCGAATTAGGCATGTTGCTAAGCTGAAGGACAATTACACACTTACACTACCTCATTACCTCTTCTTCTTGAAAAACTGCACTGCATTTGAAAATTTTCCGGATTGTAAAGTGTTTTACAGTGTAATGAAATTAAGCCAAAGGGGAATTGACTTATAATTTCAAAGGAAAATTGTGCAAAGATATGAGTATGTGTCTGTTTTTTAACCTGTGACTGCCACATTCGACAGAACAACCATTACCAGCTTTTATCACCTGTAACTTAAGCCCTTTCTTATATTTTGGGCCCTTTAGTCTCTATTTGGTTTATTTCATATATATCCTTAACACTATCCTACTTCATTCTTCAGAAGGAAAATAATATATATTTCCTTTAAAGAGTGATTGCATTGATTTGGTTTAAATTTAAACTTTAATATGTGAAGTATTTTTGGTTGGGTTTGAAAGTCTCTTTACCACAGGATCACTGTGTGATTGTTCCATTTGAGATGTAGTAATGTAGTACATGCTCATACCAAAATATTTTAAATTTGGCAGAAGATTTGCTTAATATGGGAATTTTGATGTATATGCCTTTTACACGATATCTATTTTAGGTGTCTTTTACTACATGTTGCAGCGGCCTCTATGGTTCATCTTTATTTGAAACATACATGTATGACACTATGACTTCTTGAGCCTATCTTGACTTTTCACATTTTCTTAATTTATAGGTTTCTCACACTTAGAAACAGCGAGGTTGGATTCTTTTACCGGACACTAAAGAGTTATTTGAAAAGAATCTGGAAGTTCAGTTGGGACTTGGGACAACTTAAGAGTTTTTGTAATTAGTAGTAAAAAATATGCTCTTACTGTTTTCGGATGATGATGTGTTTTTAAGTAAATTATTTGTGCAAAGTTGAAAAAGACAAATGAACCAAAATATCTTACAAATCTGCCCCAATGTTCAATTTGTTATATGTGCAAATTTATCTTTCCTTCATCTGAAATCATCTCACGGTCTTTCCGGAATGGAAATCTAAATGCTTAACCCCCTACATTCTATGCCAAATGTGCTTTGTAAAATTCTTATTTTCTCACAGCAAATAGTTGATTAGCGTTGAGACATCCTAAGGTCCCGAAATCTCCCCTCACACAAACAAAATGACGCCATGTCGCCATGGTTGCAGGTTGCAAAAGAAGAAGGATGTCGTCTGCGCCATCTCCGTCACTCAGCAAGGTACTGTTTGTATTTTCATTATTTAATTTTATTGATATTATTAGTTAATTTTATCAATTCTATATTCTCAATTTCATTATTCTATGATTCAACCAAAGATGGAAACCACAACTTTAAATAGACTAATATATTTATCTCAGGGCTAATCCATTCGTGATTTGAGACAATATTCATATTAGTATATTGCATATTGAGCTGATATTTTAAGTATTACCTCCATATATCAGACAATTTTGTATGAAAGCAGTCATTGGAAATTTTGCTTGGTGATAATTCTATCAGAATCTCAGTTATGCAGGAACTTTTAAGATCTTATCAGAATCTTTAAAATAAACAAAATTATAGTGTTGTACTCGAATGAAAATAATTGATGTTTGAAATATGATATACTATTGTGATATAGAAGTGCACATTTGGGATATCTTGAGGTGTTCCTTACTAAGGTCAGACCGTTTCTGCAGAAAACTGCCCTGAACCATGTCAAGAGTTCAAGACTCTTAGGGGATGGTTTTGGTTCAACTCCAGAAATGTGCAAGAATAATTAAATTTGGGTTGCAAGTAGATGCAAGTTCTGGTGGATTGTAATCCTACTCGGTATGTGGTGCTCTTGTGTTATATTTTCGTGGTTGACGGGTTTGACACTTATTTGGTTCTCACTCTGTAGTACTCCGTATATTATTACTACTCCGTATATAGACATCTTCCAATGTTGTTACTTATAGTGTTTAACTGTGAGTTGTCTTTTACAGGGGTGATGTTGTAACCGGCATATGTTAAATCTCATTTTTTATTCTATCGAAATATGTATGAGGTCAGAGTTATCCATTACAATGGGATTGAATAAGAAAGATTAACTTTCATGACCCTGTGCATTTATTACTTTCATAGGTTGATCAAATTAAGATTAAGAATGTAGTTTTTATGGTAAACAACTCTGCCATTTTGACGGTATCGTTATGCTGTGCTCTTTTTTTTTTTGAATTTAAAACTTATCTCTTTTAATGTAGATGGTGATTTACTATAGTCACACATATAGATAGTATGTGTAATATTCCATATATTATATAAAAAAAGCAAGGAAAATAATAAAATGGTCCGAGGGGGCCAAACCTAACCCGAACCACATACAGAGAAGCACTAATAAATCCGTAAGGAAGGGATATCAAATCGATCCATAAAGTATGCTCTTTAAGCTAAATGAGGAAGATAGTGCGCAGCCCAGTTCGCATCTTCTCGTGTAATAAGCCCGAAAGAAACTCCTTCCTTAATCGCTATGTGTATACTTTCCTGAATCATTCCTCTCCATCTGCGAACCTCCTCACCGCTCAAGAATGAAAAAGCCAACGCTGAATCCGTCTCCAACCTGAAGCTGCCATACCCTTCACGGATCGCCCTTTTCAAAGCGGTGGAAATAGCCTGTATCTCAGCATCAAGAGGAGAAGAGGCTTCCAATTCGAAGCTAATACCCCATACCAAATCGCCCAAATGATTCAAAAGAAGAGCTCCCCCTGCTGCACTTCCAGATAGGTAACGGGCATCCACATTCAGCTTCATACCAACCATAGGCTTATGCCATTTAATTGCTTGAATTTTGAAGTCATGTTTACGAAAATCTCTTCTAATAAGATGTTCCTCATAAAGGATGTTATTAACTGAGCTGGATTTCTTCCCTCTAAAAGAATAGGTCCAAGATTGAGTATAATCTTTATTAGAGAGAATAATTTGCTCAGTTGAAGGTATAGGGTCCCCCCCCCCCCCCCCCCCAATTTGATTGGAATAAATTTTCCAGATTTGCCAGCATATGATTCCTGAAATATTATGTCTGAAGACATCCATCAAGTCTTTAGACCCTGCTTTTAGCCAACAGTTCCTGAAAACTTGCGTGATAGGGCTAAATGGGCTTGGTATAGGAATACCCAACAGTTTCATAAAATAAACCCAGATTGGTTTTATTTTAGTACATTGGTAGAATACATGCTCCAAAGAATCACTGCTGTTTATACAAATAAGGCATATTGAGGGGTTAGTAGCCAGATGGAACCTGATGAGTTTTTCAAGGAAGGGGAGGATTCCTTTGATGATTTTCCACTGCAGCAGCTTTATTTTAAGTTCTTGCTTAGGATGCCATAAATGCTTGAAAGATAATGTTGGCAATAGTTGGTTTCTAACTTCATTATAAGCAGATCTTAATGAAAACTGTCCATTGATTTCCTCATTTCAGATAGGTTCTCCAGAGGGTGATTCAGAGCATAAGGAGGAGGCTAAATCATGGATATGACATATTCTTCTCCAAACTGAGGAATCAGTTACCTTAGGTACCATGTCTCCATCTCTATTATATCTGAGCTTAATAAATTGACTCCAAATGGAATCCCCAGCTTTCCACTTCCACCAAAGTTTTAGAGTAAAAGCCTTTTCAATATCCGAGAGAGATCTAATTCCCAAGCCCCCTTCATTAGTTGGCATACATAAATGGTCCCACTTAATCCAATGGTATTTAGATCTATCTCCAGAGTATCCCCAGAAAAAAGAAGAGAGTTTACTGTTTAGTACTCTGATGACTTTCTTGGGCAACTGATCAACTGCTAGAACATGCATAGGGATAGAATTTAGAACATGCTTAATTAAAATTAATCTGCCCCCTGAGAAAGAATTTTCTGCTTCCAAGGTGTCAATTTTTTCTCAAATTGCTGAATGATATGCCCACAATAATTGAACATGTTTATCCCTTTATGCTGCGTTCTTTATCAACCATTCTACCTATTTCTTTAGTAATAAAGCTAAAGAAATTTCTTTTAGCTTAGGAAAAGAGGTAACTGCTTCAGCTTCTGTTTTGTGTTTAAGAACTGCTTGAGTATTGATATTTTAAGGACTAAGGTTCCATATCAGCCTTAGACAATTAATATTCTCTTTGGCATTGATATTTTAAAACTAAATCAAACTTGAAATTTTCTGGCCAATGACAATGCTATTTTAAAAAACTTTAAGTTTGTTCAATATGTTAGTTAACATAAACTCTGCTATTCTACTCGATCTAAGGTTAAATAAATTTCTTTAGCTTACATACAACAATGATAAAGTTAAGGAAATTTCTTTAGCTTAAGAAAAGGGGTAACTGATAAGAACATATTTTATAGGGAAGCTAAGATGCTCAATTTATCTCTTTTTTCCACTTGGATTTGTGGGATTTTTTTGCTTTTATTTCACATATCTTATCCACTTATTTCATTTTTTCCTTCATTCCAACTCATTATTTCCAATTCTTGGCTTTAAATTATTCTATAGGAATATACAATCTTAGGCATGGATCAAATTCTTTTGCACTAGCGCCATAAGGGCGGTACGGTGTATGGTTTGATTTATTCGGTATTTAAAAGTTGTATGATTGTGTCTTTGGCTTGGTATGTTACCAGTATTTCATTCACTTTCTATATTTACATTTAGATCTACTATAAGGACGACATAGTTCATATTAGTGTGTCATTGATTGCAGTTCCCAGAGCCTCACTGTAATTTGAATATCTTCCCATTTTATTATTTCAATTTTCTCTCACACTTTAAATCTCATCGTGTCTCTTTGAACTTCATCACCCCATGAATGTTTTTAATTTAAACTTTTATTCTTTATTGTGACAAAGGGTTGTTTTCCTCTTTCACTTCTATTTCAGATGTGCTAACTTTTCTTTTATTATGTAAATCCTATCCATTCTTTATCTCAACTTCCTTTCTTTGATATTTCTTATTCATTTAACTTGCAGGAAATATGTTGTGGAAATACTGGGTCGCACGGTCGCACCAACCACTTGGAAATATGTTTTGCTTAATGCTTCAATTAGTTTTACTTTTACGGTTTCTTTAGTTTGATGCATTATGTTGTAAGAGTATATCTTTCCCACTCTTTTAAATTAATACGGAGTATTTGTTTATTTTAAAAATTCATCTTTTCATTTAGTTTTCACTTTTGTATTTCTTTAGATAATACAGTGAAAATGTAGCCTTTGTGAGCTACATTTTCTTCACCCTCACATAGTCACATGTACCAAAATGTATATTTTCATTTGGCTTAATATGAATGGATCATTCTACTTTTCACATATGTAGTGTTAATTTAGTTTTATATCTTGATAGAGTTAATGATTTCCTCAAATTAAATTAAGAACTTTTTAAATGAGACGTCCAAAATAGGCGAGTGAATATCTTTATTGGAGTAGAGGAAGTAAATTTTTGAAGTGAGGAAAAATATAGAAATGACTCTTATCATAAATGAAACATGTATATACAATACACAGATTTGTATACGTTAATTCATTCATGTATTTACAGTTTTACACACTTATATAAAATTTCAACGTCCCTAACACACTAGCACCCACATGTTATGTAGAATCAATATGTAAATCTTGAAATACGAAAAAGATAATGTGATCATTTTTATTTCATTTTCATTTACCCCATTGGTGCAAAGGCTCCCACCTACGGTGGGGTAAGGGGGGTCGACTACTGCTTCATAACAAAGAAGAGGAGACAGTTTAGTGAGTCATTTTGCTTTATTTCATCATATTATCAAGCCAAAAAATAATGAATCTTTGGCTCCATTAGTCCATTGCAAATGATGGAAAGAAAATGTGATGCTTTAAAATAAAAAATAAAATAATATGCGGGCATGTGATGTATTCAAACGTAAAAATAAGACCTCCACACACAAACATCTAATATGTATGCTATGCGAGCGCGCGTGTATAACCATTATTTAAAAAATATTAGAGGTGTTTGTGATTGTACTTATTGCGGGTGCACTATCAAAGATAGATTTAGAGTTGGAGAGATGCCGGCAATATTTTTCAGAAGATATATTGTACAATATGAGGACACTGAAAAGATCTAGATATATGAGTCGTTGTCCCTTGACTCATACAAGCCTTCGATGGAAGTTGTTCTCATTATTAACGAGGAAATGAGATATGATAAGCGTGCTTTGGTCGAGGAGCACAAAAGCTTGATGGCTGATATGAATGATGAGCAACATGTTATTTACGAGGAAATCTTGAAATCTGTAGAGAAAAAAGTTGGTGGTGTCTTTTCGATATGAAAAATCGGCAAAGAAGACTTTAAATGTTAATTACAAAGAAGTACTACGTATATAATTTGTTGGTTTTTACTCTTCATTTACTTTTGTTAAAAATAATATATTCATTGGTGTATCTTTATCACACCATTTTTATATATTCATAAATAATTAATTGTTAATAACTGCATCCCGTGCGAAGCACGGGTGAAAATCTAGTTGCAAAAATGGTCGGATGTACGGTGCTCACCGTACAATCGGCTGCACGGTATAATTTACGAAGTTAAGACTATTAATTAAGGAAGACCTCAAAAATGAAAATGATAAAAAGACTACCCGTCTAATAAAGAGGTTATTATTTACTTTTTTTTAGACGCCACATATAAAAATTTTCATATCCATTTTAGGAAATTATTAATAATCTTAAATAATAAATTATCATTAAATATTAGAAATAATGCATTTATAATATCACAGTTATAACACTAACTCCATTGTATTATATATCATTATACCTATTAAAATTATTTTTCAAATATACATGAATTACCTTATTTAATTTAATTATTGTCTAAATAACTGTGTCACTTTTTAATGAGAACCTTTCAACGGGACGGAGGTAGTATCAATTAAAAATCTAAAATATCTTTTCTAAAGAATCTAAAATATCATAAAACTCTATTTTCCATTTTCTATTTATTTATTTATTGTAATACTAAAGTTTTTTAAAACTTTAGCAATAAAAAAGTCATGATATTTTAAATCTTAGTTATATAGTTTCCCGTCATTCGAATCTTGTATGTATCATCAATATTCATAATAAAAAATTGCTCAGACGTTAGCTAGAAATTTTAAACAGAAATTGCTACAACCAATTACTCCCTCCGTCCCAAATTAATTGTCTTGTTTGCTTTAGCACAGATTTTAAGAAAGTTGTGGGAAAAATAAAATTGTGGTTGAGATTGAGTGGAAAAATGTTGAATTGATATGAGCCACATATTATTGTCAAAAGAGGAAACTGGACAATTATTTTGGCCATTTGGAACATTCCAAAAAGGAAAACAAGAAACTTATTTGGGGACGCAAGTATTGCTTGAAAACATTTCACAGAATATTTTTCCGTTTTGAATTTTTTCTTTAATTTCAACATAATAATGATATGCAGAATTTTTTCTTATAGTCAGAGTGACATGTTCTACGATGATAATGACATTAACGGCAGCGGTAGCGACATACCGAGTATGTAGTAACTATTGGCGACATAATATTCTTTCAGTGACATAACAAACTGACATTGAATTTTTTGGAATTAATTAAGCTTCAATTTAGTCAAATTTAAAGAAGAATAATGCTTGATGTACCCACTCTTATACCCACTTATACCCACTGTGTTTGTGAATGTTTTTTTTTGTCTATGAACCTGATTCACAGACAATATTTTGCCTGTGCAAAATATTGTCTGTGAACAAAAAAAACACTTCACAAACATATGTGAGTACAAAAATGAGTATAAGAGTAGGTACAAAAATCATTTTTGTTTAAACAAATACCACAAAACTTAGACCAGCTTGGAAATCTCCATCTTTGTCACCCATATATTGTCATATCACAACACGTCACTTTATGTAACAAAAAATGAATTTTTAATTTTGCGAAATTTGTAAAGATTAATAAGTTTTATGTTAAATTAACAAGTTAACATAAGTTATTATAGAAAACAATCTCAGCTTTTTTTTACAATATAACTTTTTCTTAGTTTATGCTGTGGTGTGTTTATATTTTACATTTTCGTACTCCTTATAATTTTTCTATATTTTATACATTCAGATTTTATTTTTAAATAACACATAAATTCAATTCAGATATTTTAGTCCTGATAACTTCAATTCAAGAATTTCACTCGAACAATTTTGGATGTAAAAAAAGCTAGAATAGTACAATTGTATATCAATCTAAATAAGTTATAGATCAGTGAAAACACAATTCCGGGTTCCATTATTCTGCCCCACAAAAGGGCTTCAATACTGCCATAACAAAAGAATAACCTTAGCTTAGCTTGAGGTAAATCCAGGAGGAGTTGCATGCAGCTATTCTTGTGGGGGTGAAAATATGGGGACAAGTGGCGGCGCCGGTGCAGAGAAATCTGGCGGCGCGAAGTCTGGAACCGGCGGCGAAACTGAAAAGAATGGCGGCGGGTCAGTGAACACGGGGACAAGCGGCGGGATGGTTGGAGCTACCCACGGGATGACAGGTTTTGGTTGATTTTGTGGCGGCGGGGAGAGGACCAGAGGTGGCGGAAAGATTATTGTCGGCGGCGGAGGCGGCGCCGCTGGTAAGCGCGGGATGGCTGGAGCTACCCACGGGAAGACAGGTTTATTTGGTCGGTTGTGTGGCGGTGGGGAGAGGAGCAGAGGTGGCGGAAAGATTATTGTCGGCGGCAGAGGAGGCAAGTGAAAGAAGGGCGGCGGAGGCGATGGAATAAGAGGTAACAGCGGCGAGCGGCATGGCCTGAACCTGGCGCCGCCAATAATGCCACGGCGGCGGCACCTTCTTCGGCCAATCGTTCCGCCGAGGACGGTGATGCGTCTACTCTTTTCTGGTTCATTGTCTTGTTTTGTGGCGGTAAGAAGGTGATGTATATGCTTTGGGTGAGATCGAGCAGCTTCGGCTTGCAATAACAAGGATGATGTAATTAGCAAGAGTGCTAATAAAATCACTCCCATTATACTCCCTCTCTTCTCCATAATCCTACCTACGTTACTATACTTTCTTCATTTCTACTCCCACACAAATATATACTCCATGACTCCATCTAGGTAGCTAGAAGTCTAGAACCTCCTACTCTCTTTTTTGGACGTGTGTGGGTTAAGGATGTTTTTACTTAATTTGCTGGTCTGGTCTGAACTGGTCTGGTCTGGTAAGGTCTGGTTTCTTTGTATTTTTATAACTATCCAAGTCTGGTCTGAACTGGTCTGGTCTGGTCTGGACTAGTCTGGTCTGGTCTGGGGCAAATTACACTCCAAGTAAAAACATCCTAAATGTATAAATGATACCTTAATTATTGTTTCTATTTACATCATTATTTATTCAATTTGCTCTCCAAAATCACAATCAAAATTAATATATCCACTTTACAACGATGACAAGGACAAAATAAGGTGAAATAGATTTTAAAGTTACTACGTATTTCTTAATTTAATACGGAGTATTTAATAAAATAGTCAATATAGTTTATTATTATTATTATTAAATTATAATAACGACACAATAACAAACAATATAAAACTGTATGTAAACATTGTACTTTGTACTAAAATTTATTATTCATAAAAAATAGATTTTAAAGAAGAAATTCAGTCATTCTCACTAATCTCACAATCATGTAGAGCCGAATCAATGCAATGCAAAGATTCATTATATTAAGGAACAAGAATGATCAGGTCCAAACGTTCGGACAGGACCCTCCGTCCGAACATCCTCGTTTGGGGTCCTTCCCGGTGGAATTTTATGATGAAATTTTTTGAGCACGTTCCTCATCAAGTCTAGTTTGTCCATACCAAATTTCAGCTCAAAATTCGATCGAGAAGGCATTCAAATCATTTTTTGAAGTTGACTGCGTTTTTATATGTATATTTTGACGCAGTCAACTTCAAAAAATGATTTGAATGCCTTCCCGATCGAATTTTGAGCTGAAATTTGGTATGGACAAACTAGACTTGATGAGGAACCTGCTCAAAAAATTTCTTCAAAAAATTCGACCGGGAAGTGTCCCAAACGTCCATGTTCGGACAGTGCTCGGACGGGGAATATTCGGACCTAAACATTCCTCAAAGGAAAATGACAAAACTAAAGGTGCATTTTGACCATCAAAATACAAATCCGTCCATTCCATAATAAACTTCTACTCCATTTTTGACTTTATACAAAGAGGAAGTTGAGGGAAATGTTGTGAACTATCAAATTTTACCCAAAAGAGAACCAAAATTTTATATTGAGACGAATGGAAAAATGAAATATTATTTTAGTATAGAGAATATTATATACTTCTATTATTGAGCCACCGTAAATTTTATAACTTTACTACGGAGTACTTCGTATAACCATTATTACTGTTAAATAAAAGTCAACCATAGATTTTTGAGAACTGTAGACACTAATAATGTAGGATGAAATGGCACGGTATGACCTTGTTTTACGTGCCATCTGGAATTGGAGCCAGAACTGGTCCAACCGTACAACCACCCAACATTTAATGCGCATATATCAATGAAAAATGTTACCGGCTGGCCAGGTTTTAACTTCGAATCAGGCGGGCCGGTAGTGGCATGGCGGCGTGAAAACTTTGGGCCTTGGTTAAAAGTAGTGCGTGCATGCCAATTGTATCTTCGGGGAAGGTCAATGATATGATGGAATTTACAAAAGACAAGTAGATGTATACATTGGCTTTATAAATTTCTTTTAAGACAATACTTTGTATAACTTTGTCCAGACACATATGGTTTAATTTGGATAGTTCACTACCAAAAAACACGGGATTGACAGAGATTTTACCAGAGATTATGCAAAATTCGTGTAAAAAACACTTTGGATCAAGCTATTTGGCACAGAAAGTCGATAATTTGTGCCAAATTACGTGTCAAATCCCGTGTTTTTTTTGTAATGGTTCTTCATTGGTTAATGTGTACAAGTAGATAAGTTGGGTCTCTGAATTCGGATCCTCATGAGGATGTTCGTGAGAACACATTCATCGGTGCCTCATGAAGAGAATGCAGATGGCTGACCCTTTATAGATGCTTAGACAATTAGACGTTTCGTACGTGTCTGGTCGATCTCTTTCATGGTGGTAATGGTCTATTAGACGTTTCAAAAGGAGATGGTTATTTAATCTTCTTTATTGGACCATACACATGATGGGTTGGGCCCAACACAGAAATACCCCAAATCCAATAGGTATTAGGTAAGTATATTAACCCATTACCAACAATGAAACTCACAAAAAAACAATTCAAATGTTTTTTTTTTTGATAAATTTAGCTAAATGCTTAACCTATTTCAAAACAGTTTAAATCTGTAGAACGTTTAATCAAAGTTTAATCCCACATTAAGCATCAACTATGTGAGAGTTAATTAGAAGCTGTTGAAAATGTTAGGGTGTTGATCGGTTATCAAGGCTAAATCTCCATTAACATTATGGTGGACTCAATTGCTTTTAACCAAGACCCAAATTAAAGTATTAAAATATTTTAAAACTTTGGATATTGGTTAAAACCTCATATGCCTTTCTAATGGACTCATATGCATTAAAACGTCATCACCATAATGACTCAATTTTCTAGGGGGCGCCATATTAAAAAAATTAAATCACTATGGTAAGACACCTTAGTTACATGAGTCAATAAAGGATTCATATGGGGTTTCTTGATTTTTTGCTTTGTTTATCCCATTCTTTGTTTTTATTCAAGTTACCTCATATAGAGTAATAGAGTATTAAAACTTTTTGTTAACTATAGTGTTTTACAAATATATTTATATGTTATATCAGTATTAAGTGTTTTATCACATATGATAGTACTACGTATGATTAGAAAAGAGGAGCAGCAACCGACAAAAGAAGAAGAAGAAAGAAATGCAGCCATAGATAGAAATAGAGAAAAAGAGCAATCACACCGTCTAGAGAGTTTTTTAGGCCCTAGACAAAATATAACACCGACACTTAATATTGACATATATTAATATTAGTGTATTTTCTGGATAAAAATAGTATGAACTATTTCAACTATGTATAACGAAAAAATAATTGGACTAATGCTAAAAATATGTGCCTAAAAGTTATCTAAAATGTTGAAGGATATACATTGTGTACATTATTACTCACAAATCTTTAAAAAAATAAAGACAACTCAGTCCATAAAACTAGATACACACACAGTCTCACCTTACACTATTGTACCAACATCAAGAAAAAACAAAACAATTAACATAACATCAAATAAACTAATAATATAGGAAACCAAGAATACTTATTAAAATAAAGGCCCATAGAGTGATAAATAAATAATAATGAGTATTGAAATCATTACATAAATATTACATCATCCGTTTGACATCCCGCTAAGCTTATCTCATCTTTTCATTTTATTCATCCTACTAAAATTGTCTCATACCAAATTCGGTAAAGTTTGTGTATGTTGTTTCAAAACATTCTTACATTATTGATTCAATATCAACCACATAAATCCGTTTTTTAATAACCGCACCACTCTCTAATGTTCCAATGTTAGTGGGATGGAGATACTAAAGATGAAAATAAAATAAATCATGCGTTCCTCACCCAATCACCCTATATCCTATATCCTTCTTTCAATCATCAATAGTTTCAACAATTCTATCCGTCTATGGGCCTATGGCGGTAAATGGCTGCTTGGATAAAAAATGCAACAAAGAAGCTATTGACAACATAATGCAAAATGAAAATTGGGGAAATTGTCGAACACCGAAGCACGTCTAAACTCTGTTTTTCATTCGTTCAATCTTTTCTCCTGAGGTTTCTATACTCTAGTCGTGTATCAGGTGTATGTGAGGTACGTTGAAATTAAGCATCCGAGATACCCAAGTAATACTTCTATATCGTTGATAAAAAATAATTAACATAAACCAAACAATACCATGTAATTTAGTTTACATACTTCTAATAGCTTACTTTCTCAAATATGAGGCCCCTTAAAAAATGGGGCCCTAGACAACTGCCTACTCCCCATATAGCCGGCTGTGAGAATATATACCTACATTTCATCCGAAAAGAGAAAAAGAGCAATCCTCACGCAAAATAGAAAACACCAGAGGAAGCAACTTGCGAGATTTCACCAATAGCAAATTCGTTTTACCTTTTATCATCTTTCAACTTCAATCCTTGAAGCTTTGTGTTTAACTTCTTCCCTAATTAAGCTTAAATATGAACAAGTCTTTAGGCTTTTTTAAAGGAACAAGTCTTCGATCAGTTATGTTTCTAAATTATTTCATATCTCGAATTGCCTTTTAGTTTGAACTTGAAGTTATGTTTTTATTATGTCCATGAACTATTTTAGCTTTTTCATTAATTGTGTTAATTTCTTGATTAATATGCCAGGCTAATTTTTTTGGGATAAGTTGAGGTCAATTGATTTTCTTGAATATTGGATTTGAGATTTTTTTTTCCAATTATTGGAACAAGTTGTTTGATAGATGAAACTGATTGAGTTTGAAATTAGTTTAGTTCACGTCTCACACACCTAAACCTGACTTACAAATAGGTCATGTTAGGGGAATTAATTCGAAATCTAAGATCTTTAATTCGAAACCTAGATTTCGAATTAAAGATCTTGGATGTCATTTGATTATAGTGATATATTACTCCGTCACTATTTGATTATACTGATATATTACAACCTGACTTAGTTGTATTAGTACTTTTATTGTTTATTTTGATTTGCTTAGCCGTTATCACTATTGATCCTTCAAAAAAACTTGCAGCAACTCATACTAACCGGTGACCAAAATTGAAACCAACACATCCTTTCGTCACTCTTCAAAGATACGATACTCAAGTACCATCTTTTCCTTTCGAAAAGATTTAGCTTTGTTTTATTATAATGCCGGGTACGCGATTTATGAGTAGAAGAGTCTATTTTATCTTTTCCTCCGTAGTAATTAACATGTATTTTTGCTGCAACGTATATAATACTATGTAATAGAATAATCATTATGTATCACTATATAGCTTAACTTAATTTATCAATCCAACCTTGAGTCCTTGATCAACCTCAAGTAAGTTGGGACCGTGTATTCAAGTTCAAGCGTTCAACCATCCACCTTTTTTCCATCATTATGAATAATACGAAGTACTCCGTATATTATAAGGTAGTTCAAGTAAGAGGTGAACTTCAATGCCATGAAGCATAAAGATATGTACTGTTCTGTTGAGCAAAATTATAAACTTCATTGTTGTTACTAAAAGTCTAAAACCTAATCCCATAACACATTTAGAATATATACGAGTAGATCATAAGATGCCCTGATAAGATTATCTAGAGAAACTTCTTTTTTATAATGGAATAACGGGCTAGAATAATCCCAACTATGAATGATCTGCTAAAAGGCTAAAAATAATCTAAAATATCAATTATCTCAAAATAATCTCAACTATTGAAAAGTTTTCTCAAAATACTACACTTACACATAAATATTACTTCCTACGTTCTTTTTTAATTGCAACAGTTCACTTTTCGCGTTAGCTAACGCACGAGTTTGACCATTAATATCTTTCATTTCTTATTGGTAACATAATTTAAAATTTTAGATTTTGAAAATTTAAAATGAGAGAAATTTAAAAATATTTTTTTTTTAAATTTAATTTGTAATACATTAATAAATAAAATAGAGTTAAAGTAGAACATGTTAATAGTGCAAAAAATTAATGTTGCATTTAAAAGAGAACGAAGATAGTATATGTTATCTACAGATAATTATAAGTCACCCGAGTATTTTGAGAAGATTTATCAATAGTTGGGATTATTTTGAGATAAATGATACTTTGAGTTATTTCAAGCAAATCACTAATAGTTGAGATTATTCTTTTCCATTATTTATTTTATAATTCATCTATGTTATGATTGATGTTTCTATAAAGAAAATACAAATGATATTAATTAAAAATTTGTTATTTAAAAGTGACAATGCGTTTAGGATCGGATAATTATGAAAACTTGTTAAAGATTGGGACGGATGGAGTCTTTGTTCTTTTAGATCCTCAATTAATAAAATGAATAAATGATGTGTTTGTTTTCATAACTGCCCTTTATGTTACTACGTATTTTCTTTATAGTGCATCTCCCACACTAGCAATTTACTGCAGAAAATGATTGGTAGATGGAACATCCAGATAATTAGGATCCCAAAGATTTATTTCTAAAAGTGTAGAGCTAATCACAAAGAACCATAAATTGTGTGCCTAAAATAGGAGCAGGAGCAGAAAATGTGCATACTAAAAACATTAAAACATTGTGGCAGAACCATCTCTATCTAGTAGTTTTTCTTTAAATCTAGAGTAACCTTTTCTCACACAAAACAACACTGTTTGTCGGATTTATTACCAACCCCTTTTTTATTATTCATCTCAACAAATAAAAATGAGATAAATAAATAATGAATGAATAAATCAATAAAAGGAGAAGGAATTAGCGATGGGAAGATTCCCATTTCTTATTCTCCTGGAAATCATCTCTGTTCTAATCTCTTCCTGTTGATAGTGTACGAGAGCCCCCTTTGGTCCTCTTACCGCCTCCTCAAACAGTGTATGACTGCTGAATTGCATCAGCATCAATTCCCTTCAGTTTCACCACTGACTCAACATGCCCCTTTAATGTATGCAGCTCCCTTAGCCTATTATGATGCATTAAGTAACGCTATTAAGAACTCAAACTCAAGATTGTTATAAATAAGTGTTGGGCAGCTTGGACCTAACTCAAATTCTAAAATCCAAATGAATCCTAAAATAAAAGGCGGTAAACATTGTCCAATGCTTATTAATTAGTTTATTTGTTGTACTCGTCTCCCATTAATTAGTGTTAGATACATCCTTTTTATTCTGTCCAGAATTTCTGAAAATTTTACAAATTTGAATCTTACTTTCCACAATTTGTTCTGTATGGATCATTGGATCCATATTCCATACTAGTTATTCTTTCTTTTGGATGGGTATATAGTAAAGCGTGATGTTGTTATTACCTGGCAACTTCAGCACGGCGCTTAGCCTGCTCAGCGATTTCAGACAATTCTCTATAGCTTTTGTTTTCATTAAAGAGCTGAGATATGTCTGGGTGCTGAAGACCGTGCAATGTTCGTTGAGCCATTACCCATTGAGCCTCTCTTTCGCCTCGTCCATAATCCTTCTTCGTTGTGAAAGCAGTCTACAACATTTTTTTTAAGAAATTGCACAAGTAGGAGGAGTAAAGTGTGAACATAATAAAGACATACGGAATATGTAGTATAACTAACTATCCTTTATTCCAAAATATGATTTATTTATTTAGTAAAAAAAATGGAATAGAAACAATAAACTTTATTTCTTTAGGGTGAATGGTTCTTGTTTTGAAAAAAAAATGGTGTCTTATTCAAACAAATAATCCTATCTAGGGAATTCCCCTCTTTTTTTTTTACCATAAATCACAAAAAACACATTCTTTGCTACATAAACTCATATGGCAATAGTTTAATTTAAAAAAAGTTACCTTGTTGTTTAGCATAGTATCCCAAGCTCTGCCACTAAGAGCATATCTGATGGCAAACTTCAATATGTCGAGTGGAATGTAGAAAACGATGCTGTAAATCCAGATCACACCGGCCCAGCCCCACCCAATACCGCTTACTCTAGCAAATCCCCAGTTTGCGTAAACAGCAATTAAGGTGGCAATCTTGGAGGAACACATATAAGAAGACGTGGTCAGTTTACGGGGTTTCACATATAGTCAATTGGAACATATACGGAGTATATTATTATGTTAATAAATTAGAAGCTTATCATTATTATTACCAGTTGGGCGACCACAAAAGCAGCAACAAGCAAGAGACCAGGTCGTTCTACAAAAGACCAACTCCTGGACCTAGTGACAAAGATGAGTGCCTGGCTCACAATGCTTACTTGAAGATACAAAGCTGAGTTGAGCTCGGCGTAGTTATCCCTGATCGGTCTGACATGGAATCTCTCCTGTCACGTACATAATCATTAGGAGAAATAATTATTTATTATTAAATTTCATAAGATTTGAGGTTCGTGGTGGCGTATCATTATAAAGTGAGTAAATAAGAGTAGAATCTTATATGTGAGTTAGTATGATTTAACATGCCCACAGGATCATTGGAATAAACAAATCTAAATGTTGGGGTCATATTGATGTTTTGAACTTTTGATCTTATTTGGCTCTCATATCATATTAAAAAGTCAATATAGAAATATAGCTCAAAAGACTTAAGATTTCTTGTATACCGTGAAGAAGTCAGACTGATGAGCAGCCCAGAAAAAGATGACAGTCATGACTGCTAGGTATGTGCCAAGAACAATGCCGGTGGCAAATATTTCCTTAAGTTTCCAAGAATCGGGCATTGGGGAAGGCTTCACTTTATCTTTGGAAATGGTCATGATGGTACCATCGTTGAGAATGGCAATGATGAGAACCATGAAAGGCGAGAAGTCAAATTTCCAAATGAGGGCAATGAGCAAGAATCCAAGAACGATACGGATTGTAATGGAAACTGCATAGATTGTATAATTCTTCATCCTCTGGAAAATGGCTCTGCTTGTCAAGACAGCACTCACAATCACACTCAGCCCAGGCTCAGTCAGGACTATATCTGATGCACCCCTGGCTGCATCCGTCGCATCCGCCACTGCTATTCCTATGTCTGCTCTCTTTAGAGCCGGCGCATCGTTCACTCCATCTCCAGTCATACCACAAATGTGCTTTCTCTCTTGAAGTTTTTTCACGATCTCATACTTGTGTTCTGCATTTATATATTTTTACATCCATACCTTGTCAAAAATTAAAATTCATAGATATACTCATACACAACGATAGAATTCAATCAATTGACTTGTCTAACACAATGCTTTATAATTAGTAAAGCGTATATTGTTATATGACTCAAATCGGGCTATAAGGTTTAAAAGGCTCAGTTTTAATTAAATGTATTTCTCTTATATCCACTAAATTAGTCAATTAGTCGCTTACATCAATTTTTGCTATATGTATTTCCATATGATTGACAAAAATACATTTAATTACAATAGTGCCTAAACTTGTTGCAGTAAACTTATGTGTCAATCTTTTATATTTCCATCCGTTCTTGCTTACATATAGTTGCTAATATGTTTTACCTGGGAAAACTCCGGCAAATCCATCTGCCTTCTCAATGAGCTCCTCAACCTGAAGGTTTTCCATGTTTTCACCCTTCTGACCTCCAAGGAGGGAAGAAGAAGGATACATGTTGGTTCCCATTCCAAGTCGTCGCCCTGTCTCCTTAGCAATGGCTAGCTGATCTCCTGTGATCATCTTCACGTTCACACCAAGGTGAAGGGCACGCTTGATTGTTTCTCCACTGTCGTGTCTCGGTGGATCAAAGAGAGGCAAAAGTCCTACAAATTGCCATGGACCTCCTGAGCCATCCTTAGTTTTTTCAGGCACTTCTTGTTGACAAACCGCGAGAGACCGAAGGCCACGATCTGCAAACTTGTCAATGATCGAATGCACTCTTCTTTGCATTTCGTCTTTTAAGCCACAAAGCTCAACAATCTAGTGCAATAAAGAAACATTTGCCATGAGTTTAAGCAAGATTATTAGGCTACTTGGTATTGGTAATGATGGATCGAAATTTCTGAAAGAAAAAGCATTTGCTAGTCCATAAGCAAATTAAAAGCTCATTGTTCTACTTATTCAGATTCTTCTGTTTTTCAACTGATAAGTAGAATAAAGCACTTCAAAATAAGACGAAAGCCTATATTGGAACAAGAAGGTTTAATAAATAAACTTCAAGAAACTTTATAGTTCACCTGTTCTGGTGCTCCTTTGCTGGCCCTGTGCCAATTCCCGTTGGAGTCTATGTATGTAATAGCAGTGCGCTTCTCCACTGGATTGAAAGGGAAGAAGTGCACCTCCTGAATGCCTGCTCTAGCCTAAGGTATGTATACAAGGGGGTAAATGGATATAAGCAAAACAAAACTTTTAGATCAAGCATGATCGATTGATTGATTGAAGTGTTGAATTGTACCTCCTTAGGATCAGCTAACATTCCGACGATACACGCATCAATAGCATCCTGATTCTCAACCCTTGACGCCCGGGCCGCCAGGAGCATGACAGTATCCTTGTCAATACCCTTGGTGAAAACCTACAACCACCAAACCAACAAGAAGCATAAAACATCAGTGAACAAAAAACATAAAAATCTTATATGCTAGTTAATTTTTTCTAATGAATAAAACCCCAAAAATGTTTTATATGTAAGTTTACTACTTCGTACGTAGTATTATATAATGAATAAAAAGCATCAAATGTATTTTAATGTTTGAAACATTATATGTTAGACATTCTTCAATACCCTTCATAGTGCAATTTTTGTTTATAAGGGCCATTGTCATGGATATGTATTGGGTTGACTTTAGGACTTAGAAATCCTTTTAAAATTCTGACATTTTAGAACTGAACACCAATCTTGGTAATGTTATTTGATTTGTAATTTAATCAAACCTCAATAAGAGTTTTGTCAACAGTGAGCTTGTTAAGGGTGAGAGTTCCAGTCTTGTCACTGCAAAGGACGTCCATTCCAGCCATCTCTTCAATTGCAGTCATTCTCTTGGTGATGGCACCTTGCTGCGACAGTCGGTGAGAGCCAATTGCCATAGTAACTGATAGCACGGTGGGCATGGCAATGGGGATCCCTCCAATAAGTAGAACCAAAAGATTGTCAATTCCATCTCTGTATCTTCTGTGCTGGATTGGGTACATCACCACTATCTCTACTACAATCCCCACAGCAATGGAGCATATGCAGAAGTTTCCGATGGAAGTCAACACCTGATTCAAGTAAAAGTTTTTCAAACAGATGGAATTCTTATATATACTAGCTAGCTCACTGCTCACATAATATATTACTCCGTAACAATTAGTTCTGAAAAAGTGAAGTGCCATATGGTAACTTTTTTGCTTTCTGTTTCCACTTAATGCCTGAAGAAAATACTTTGGCAGTACAGAATAAAATTTTCAATGTTATTATGAAACTCATGTTTTCATTGTTTCTCCAAAACATGTTTCCGATCTCACTGTTCTTTATAATACATTTATTTATAAAAGAAAATATAATTTATGGACAAGAATTTGATTATATGGTCACTATTGTATTCAGAATTCAGAAAATATCATCGTGGTCACTGCAATGCATGTAAAAACAGGACCTTATTAAAAACACTATGCACTACAATCACTAAAAAAATGCAATTATGATGCAAAACACTACTATGGCTGTATTAAAGAATTCTTCTCATTTAGTTATAACTAGGTCATATATTTGTCTAATTATATTTATCCATTCATTATAAAAACAGAATAAAGGAAATCAGAAACCAAAAACAAATAGGTAGTATATGGTTTATGTACTACCTTCTGGAAGTGGCCAACTTGATTGGTGCTGTCAACAAGATGGGCAGCCTTGCCAAAGAAAGTATGGAGACCAGTGGCAATAACAACTGCTTCGATTTCACCCTGTTTACAGGTGGAACCAGAGAAGACTTCATCTCCAGGGTTCTTGGTCACAGGCAAAGATTCACCAGTCAAGGAAGATTGGTCAATCTTGAGAGGATCCCCTTCAAGAAGACGGGCATCAGCAGGCACAATGTCTCCCAGTTTTATGCTGATTACATCTCCAGGTACCAGGATTGCAGCTTCCTGCTCACTCCATCTCCCATCTCTCAAAACCTTTTAATTAAATTTAATTTCGAAAATAAAAAAATAAAACATGTCAATTAGTATATATAAAATCATTTATCTGCAATTCAAAATGAAGAAACATAATGTCATCTTAATTCGACTAATTAATTACTTTAGTCTTTGGTGCAAGCCCAGCCATTAGTGCAGCAGCAGCATTGCCTGCATTGTTTTCCTCAATAAAGCTTACAGTGGAATTGATGATCAAAAGCAATATTATACCGACGAAGTCTTGCCAATCCATAGGCTTGCCCTGAAATTTAAAAGAAATAAACATCATATTACATTGATGGTCCACTCCACATGATGGTTAGTTGATAAAGTAGCTGCTTACCCCTCCATGCGCAAGACCAATGGCAATGATGGCTGCACTCTCCATTACCCATGACAATGGATTCCACATGAAACCCAAAAACTTCAAAATCTTGCTTTCCTGTCACCACAATATAATACGTAGTAATTATTAAGACTAGTGGTTCCTCTCTGCCTTCTGGTCAAAACTAGTCCAAGGCCTATGTCACTTTTTATTGTAGGAAGTCCGCAAGATACTAGCTCATTAGATCAAACTAATCTTACAATTTTGTATACTGATCCTGAATACTGTGATGCGTACTCAGAACAAATCAATCTCAAAATTTATGTATTCTTTAGTCTTATTTGGATCCTATCACATTAATACATGTAATTTCATCCTAAAATTTCAAGATCTAATATGGGAGTTTGTGACTTTACATTTAGACTAGTCCATATTGGTGAAAGTGATTGGATACGGATCCAATCGACAGAGTATTACATTATTCAACCCTAAGTCCGATTTTTACTGTGTCAATGTATGTACGTAAACAATACAACTGTTTAGAATAAGATTGAATCAGAAAGATAACAATGAAGAGAAACAAAATAGTGAAAAGATCGAGCACTTATTGTATACCTTTTTCTCTTCAAGCTTGTTGGGCCCGAAGACATGGAGTCTCTGCACAGCATCCTCGGTCGTCAACCCCTCTTTGGTGCAGCGCAGCTGTTGGAACACCTCGTTTATTGGGATCCTTTCCTGGACATTGTTATTTTATTTTGCACAAACACATTTAATTAGAATTATACATTGCACGAACGGATTAAAGTGAAATTAAAGTTCCTACATATATCTTCAGTAATTGAAGCGATCAAGCGAACGTGAGAAAGTATCGATGAATACAGAAGAAAGAAAGCAAAAAGTAGAAATTCGGAAAAGAAGAAAACGTACAAGATCGACGTTCTCGTTCTTAATATCCTCCAGGGTGATATTTGCCGCCATGATGATCTGCTTCCTTCAATCCAAGACTCTGATTTGAAAAGTCGAATCAATTATTTAGTGTAATGCTATATATGGATCATATTTATATATTAGGATCGTCGACTGAAGATCAATCGAAATTGAATTGAATCCTTTCGGGACTAGGCTACTTTAATTTTGGCAGCAGTATTCACTAGCATGTGGGAGATCGAGCAACCTTCAATGGCAATTTTTTTTGCTCTTAATTTTATTGAATTTTATTTTTGGGAAATACGGACTCCTTTTCTACTGGGGAATATTGCTTTTTGTGGAGTTTGATTTAGGGGATGTGATGATATATGAGCAGAGTGGAGAGAACGAATGAAGGAGCGAGAATTTTGTTGGCTGTGGTTCACTCTCTTACTAGAGCTGCGCTGGTTCTGTTATTTTGCCCTTTCTTGCATGGCCTAATATGGATGCACGTTTTGCATGAACTTTAAATATAATAAATTAATAATGATGATTTGACTTCTTTTATGTATCTAGTGGTAATTATTTTAAAATTTTAGATACACGTATCCTAACATAGCACATACGGAGTATCAACTTTTTTTTATAAAGAAAACACCCAAGAAATTGTGTAACACAGAGTAAGTCTTAAAAAATACTCCTTAAAAAAAGAAATTTCACTTTGGTTTTATTTGGAGTCCCTAATGGTAATAGTAGCTCAAACGGAAATATTTATTTTAGAGATATTACCCAAAATGGGACTAAAAAAGTTTGGAAATTCCAAAATAGGACTTCCATGTTTTTATTCCCAAAATAGGACTAATTACTGTCATGTTTTGGCAGTATCAGACTTCAAACATGGCAGTATTTTCCAAATTTGGCAGTAATTAGTCCTATTTTGGGAATAAAAACATGACAGTCCTATTTTGGAATTTTCAAACTTTTTTAGTCCCATTTCGGGAACTTTCCCTTTATTTTAACTTTTTCCTTTTTTATGAGAGTGTTGTTTTCTATGTTCATTGAGAATCTTTTATTCGAGGAATTTGAGTATGTGTATTTTAAATTTCAAAATTATGATTGTTTGACTTATTTTTCATATCAAATTAGTTACATACGGAGTATTATATACATTTATATTTTGAGATGCGCTAGCATATACTCTATCCGTCCTGAAAAGGTTGGTCAAATTTCTTTTTTTTAGATGTCACACAAAGATTTGTCATTTCCATTTAAAGTAATGAATATGTGGTTAAAGTTAATTCTCTCTTCTCTGCAAAAAATTCAACAATACAGTTTTTACTTTATTAATTCACGCGGAAATCAACTTTTGTCAACCTTTTCGGGACGGAGTAAGTATAAAATAAGGTGTGAATTAATTTCTAACTATCTTGATAATTTAATGTGACCAAAAAGTCATACTAACCCGTAACCAGCCATGATCAGAATCAATGCCTCAATGGTACCATCACATATCAAAGAATAGTGGCGATATTGCGCCACTTGGAGAGTTGGAGTCCATTATTATATACTCCGTACTACATAAAAACACACACGTGTACAATCAAAGAATAGGAAAGGATAGGGGTCGGCGCAGTCCGGAACGGTCCGGTAAATTGGTAAAACCCGTAATGTATCCGCGAGGTTTTAAATGGTCCGGTACGGTCCGGTTCCAAGGGTGGAACTGTTCGGTACCATGTCATTTCGCAACGGTACAAAACGGTACGGTACAATGCCAAACACATCCTAAAAAAATTGAACAAATCTTGCAATTAGTAGATATCATCACACCAACCAACTCACGTGAAATCTTAAAAAACTATAAGCACCAATGATGGTAAGGTTGCATTGGGAATGAAAAAATGTTAGTGTAATAAAGAAGCAATAAAAGTTTGTTCAATATGCATAATAAGTTGTACATTTTGAATTGATTGACCTTTATAACCCACTTCTTCCGTTTCTTTCCGTTAAGTTGAATACAAATCCAATCATTTCCGCT
The DNA here is from genome assembly GCA_945859915.1 of Cuscuta epithymum. Classification (NCBI taxonomy): domain Eukaryota; kingdom Viridiplantae; phylum Streptophyta; class Magnoliopsida; order Solanales; family Convolvulaceae; genus Cuscuta; species Cuscuta epithymum. Next base: position 143,796 of record CAMAPF010001019.1, read on the forward strand.
GCCTTTGTGGCTTTGTAACTCTTTATGAGTTTAATCTCAACTCTAAAAACATTTATTTTGGTTATTAATAAACAATATTTTTCCTCTTTCCAATAAAAAGAATATTCTGTGGGAATCAGTCAAAATGTACAACTTATTATGCATATTGAACAAACTTTTATTGCTTCTTTATTACACTAACATTTTTTTCATTCCCAATGCAACCTTACCATCATTGGTGCTTATAGTTTTTTAAGAAACATATATGCTCGTAGTATATATTAATATTTCCGACTGATAATGGCTTTTAAACTGTACAGATAAAACTTGTACTCTGGTCTGGTGATGTTTGACTTATGTGTATTTTATAACTATTGAAGCTCGATCTGATCGGGTCTGTTTAAGTTTGAAGTGGTCTAATTAAATTTGATCTGGTCTATTTTGGTTTGGGACTGCAATCAGTCCCAATAAAAACATTCTTATTTATCAAAAGTTATACGATTGTTGGCAGATCTTTTTCACTTTTCTTGGGCCACAATTGCTCGTGTGTTTTCTCCCGAGCTAATTAGCAAATCAAATATTAGAAAAGTGGATCCGGTCTATTTTTATATACGATGTATGACTCCTTCTCCAATATATAAGTTGGTTGTATCGCAATCACAAGAACATCAATATCGAATTGATACATAGGAATGACAATTATATTTATGGTCATCAACACTTAAACGATCTACTAAAAACTACAAGAAATGTCTAACCCAATAGTATGTTGGGTGAAAATGGATTGGGTTGTGTACTTCTCTCTTCAAGGCAACTAGACCTAAATCTAATTTGGTAGTAGAACTCTTCAGGACATATGCCTAATAAACATGCTCGTAGTATATATTAATATTTCCGGTTGATAGGAGTATTAATCCTAGAGAGAAGTGAGAGCTAGAGAGAGAAAGTGAGTAATGATATTTCTCAATTTTGGAACCCCCCATAATTAGCCCCATGGGGTCTATTTATAGGAAAAAATGTGGGTTTGGGCTCCTAGCCCTGGGCTTAGGAGGCCCATTACAATAATCATGCCTTCTTTGGGCGAAATAGGGCCACTAATGGGCTGTGTACAACACTTAGTAAATAAAATAGAGAGAAGCATTCTGCCCGTACGAAGCCGAGCCGATGCGGTGCCTTTTGGCCGATGCGGCCCATGGCCGATGCGGTCCATGGGCCGATGCGGTCCCGGGAGTCCATGCGTGCTTCCTGGGCCGGTTTGGTTTTTGGCCGATGCGGACCTACTGGCCGAAGGGGGCCACGTGGGTGTTCTTCTGGCCATCGTTGACTTGAGTATGTGGGCCATGGGGTCCGGGCCCATATACTCTATCAGGAGTCCCCCACTCTCTGAGCTGAGGCGAAGCCGAAGCGAAAGGGAGTATTTGTTCCTTCTTGGCTGGCCGTCGCGAGAGTTTGAGGCGTTTGGTGGCCGAAGAGTATCTGCCTTGATTTTGGATGAAGCGGCTTCTTCATTTGATGTAGACGTGGCGCACTTGAGGATCCACAGTCTTGGTGCGGCCGATGCGCTCTCTGTGAAGTGTCTTGAGGATGATGCGCTTTTCTTTTTTGTAGATGATGTGATGAATTCTGGTGTGGACAAATTGGCATGCTTTTGCCGTCATCTTGTTGGGGCCGAAGAGCTCGCCATCTATTCTTTTGGCCGTAGCGATGACATATTTTCATGAGATGGAGATGGTTGATTCCATTTACGTAGACGATGCGATGCACGCCTTTGACTTGTCATGTAGCCGAAGCGTTTGATTTGTGGGTTCTTGCTCTGATGAGCCGATGCAGTCCCCCAGTGTACGCAGCCGTGCGCTGTATTTTGTATTAGCCGATGCGATCCGCAATGTCATAGAGGTGAATCGCAGCTGATTGGTGAGCCGTAGCGCATCCTTTTTGCACTTTAAGGCCGTTGCGCTCCCTTTTTGTTTCCTTTCTTGTGGCCGATACAGTCCCCCCAGTCCCCCACTCCTTTGGCCGAAGAGTATTTGAGGCACAAGGGAGTCATGATGTTCTCGAGCCGATACGGTACCCCCATGCGTTAGTCGTGAGTCCAACCCTTAGGCGAACCTGTCCAAGGTAACCCTGTGGGAGAACCCTTGGACGAAGGCCGCAATACCAGGGTCATCATCAAACGATGTGCGCGTGAGTGGCCGTAGCGGTATACGTGGTTCTTGGGGTTGCTTTGGGGCCGTAGTGTGTCTGCTAATGCGGCCATGTCTTTGGTAAAATTGGGCCGTAGCGGGTTTCTCCTTGTTTTTGAGTGAGTAGGCCGGTGCCAACCCTAGTCTCAGGGCTTGTTGGGCCGTAGCGTCGGTCTCAAAGTGGAATGTGAAAAGGCAAGCGCTGATTGGCTTTGGGAGAGGTGCCGTTGAGGTGACCAGTTGGAGTTTGCCACGTGTAGTGACCGTTGGAGGGGTGTCTATAAATACCCCTAAACCCCGAGGCGATACCTCATTTGTGCTTTTGCTGTTTGTCGAATTGCTGCCCAATTTTCTAGAGAGAGAAAGCTCCCAAGGTTTCTTCAAGTGTTCATCAATCTCCCTTCGGATCTTCAAATCTTCAAGGTCAGATTCTTGCCTGTTCTTCTTTTATTTTTTTATACTTTGCTTCCTAGGGGGTTAGATCTAGTGTTTGTAGGAAAATCACTTTGATCCGAGAAACCGCCCTTAGGAATAGGTGTAGGTGTTATGCCGTTCTCTAATGGCCGTAGCGCTCCCTCCCCTATTGACTTAACAGCTTCGTTGGACGAAGAGGACTGGCCTTTTGACGAGGACGATACCTCCCCTAGAGTTGACCCTCGGATAGTGGAAGCATTTGAAGCTGAGATGGAGAATACAGCTGACTACCGCACCTCCGTAGATGAGGAGAGGATGAGTGCCGATGCGGGAGCGCGTCATTCTGGTGAAGACGAGGCGATATCTAGCTCGCCTCTGAGAGGGGATGAGGCATCCTCTTCTGCTAACATTCCTTGTCCTCCGCCGATATCGGCCGTTGCGGGTGAAGGTGCCCCGGTTCCTGGAATGAAGAAGCCGTACCGGCGGAAGAAGCGTAGAGGGGTGCTGCAGGGGCATTCGCAGTTGGATCTTACCAATCTTTACATTATTCGTCCGGAGGGGTCCCTCGGCGACTATCATGTCGCGCAGCTGTACGTTGGTCCCTACGGCCGTGTCAGAGCCCCCCTGCCGTCAGATCATGTTCTAAACCCGCCTTTGGGCTACTTTGGTGTATATCCGATGAGTTTTGCCAAGGGTTTGAGGTTCCCTCTTCATCCCTTCATCAAGGAGTATCTCGACATGGTGGAGCTCCCTCCGGCCCTATTGACTCCCAACAGTTTTTCGCTCATCATCGGCTTCTTGATCCGGTGCAAAGAGTTGGAGATTTCGCCGACGACTGCCCTTTTTATGAACCTGTTCCGGATAGGTCGAGGGAGCCATCAAAATTGTGCCGGCTACGCAACCCTGCAGCAGATCAGTGGGAGGAGGTCGTTTACGGATCTCCCTACGTCCATTCATGGCTGGAAGGCTAAGTTCGTATTTGTCACTTTGGGCCGAGGCGGGTTCTTTCCTTCAAATGGGCACAGTGGCATGTTCCAGTTGCATTCTCCCCCGTGGAGTGCTGAAATAAGCAACCAAGTAGAGGCCTTCATCAAAGGGGGGCCGAGGAGCATCAAGACGTATGTTACGGAGTACAGGATGGCTGCCCTCGGCTTCGTGCGGTATTATTGCCCCGGGGATGTGGACGATGACCTCTGGCCGAAGATGGATGGGTCTTATGAGCAGGCCGACGGGCCCCGCCTTGGTGTGCCATCCGAAGCCGAAGGTTGTCCTTCGTTTTCTTAACCCTCTCGTCGAATTTTCCTTTTCCTTTGCTAATGTCTTTGTTTTGTGCAGGTTTCGAGATGGATCGTATATCTTTTATGGCCCGTGCCGCTAGGAAGGCCGATGCGGAGCTCAAGGCCGCCCAGGCTGCTGAGGCAGCGAAGAAGTCTGCTGGCAGCTCTCAAGGAGGTGTTGAAGCTGCTAAAAAACCTGTTGCTAAGAAGGGCAGGAGGGCTGCCGATGAGGGGCAGAAGACCCTGGCCGAAGCGGGGCTGAAGCCGAGCCATGCTTCGAAGAAGACGAAGAGGGCTCCAACGACTGATGAGGCCGGCGCCCCTTCTTCTCAGGTTGTAGCGGATGTTCAGCCGCCGGTGCTCCCTCCCGTGAATGATCTGCCCTCCTCGGCCATGGTGGCCTCGGCTTCTCGTGTGCTTCCCTCTACGGCCGCTGCTGCCCGTCTGGAGGAGGCTCTGGCCAAGGGGTCGTACGAAGTCACCGTACGATACCCCGTGAAAGGTGGTCTTTTTAATGAGACCGTCGGTGGTGATGACATGCTTGCTCAGGCTATGCCTGAGTATGATCGCCAGTATCTCGGCCGACAAGGCCAGCATGTTCGGCTGTACGACGGAGGGATGGACTATGTCGTCCAGGTAAGGTATTTTCCTTAGTGATTTTTTCCTTTGTTTTCATTTTTATCTCTGACCTTACTTTGCTTCGTCCAGGGTGCGCTGATGCTGAGGGAGCAGCATTGGAGGCAGGAAGCTGAGGTAGAGCGCCTGAAGAAAGTGGAGGCTAAGGCTGCTTCAGCCGATGAGGCCCTCCAGGATCTCAAGGACAAGGCCAAGGCTGCCGAGGATGAGATGAGGCTCCTTCAGCTCCGGCTTGATGAGGCCGATGCGGCCCGGAAGAAAGCTGATGAGGCCGTTGCCGCTGCCATCAAAAGAGCCGAGGAGTCGGAGCGGCTCAAGGCTGACGCCGAGAAGGCCGCCGAGAAGGCCGTGGCTGATTTCAAGGCCGAGGGATGGAGGGCCGATGATCAGCTCCCCTTCTGCTATGAGGTGGTTGCTGAGAGGCTGAGTGACTGGACGACGAAGGATCCCGCCGGCGAAGCTTTTTGGATGAACGAGATGCAAGCTTTCTACGATTGCGGCCAGTATAGGATGCAGAAGCTTATCTATAGGAAGCTGCGTCGTCGCTTCCGGAAGATGAGGCCGAGGGGCCTGAGTCTCCCTCGGCGAATGAAGAATCCCGATGAGGATTTGAAGCTTCCCCTACCGGAGAGGCAGCCTCCGATCTTGAGTTCATCCGAAGGGGAAGAGCCGTGGAGTGACAGTGACGACTACTTGCTCGAGGGGCCTGCCGATTCCCAGGCTGATGAGGATGGTGGTGGCGATGATGCTGGTGGCGGCAGCGGAGAGGACGTCGGCCAGAGCAAAGAGCAAGCCGATGAGGCAGCGTAGCTTGTACTTAGCTTTTTTATTACTTTTATAGCTCTTAGCACCAAAGTGCATGTAATGGCCGAAGCGCCCACCTCTTGTATCTTTTCATCCATTAATGATAAATCTTTTTGTCACCATGTTTCCCTTGTCGTCTTTGTAGTTAAGTATGTTTGCTCTTGTGAAATTTTCTAAGTATCAAGGCTGTGTCTCGAGGTCGTTGGCGTCCCTTGATTGAGACGTAGCGATTTTCTCGCCTTTACTGTCCTTGGGGACGATGCGTCTCCTCGTCCCTTAGTGAATTTTTATTTTTTCCTTGCCAAATCTTGTCCACGCCTCAAGTTTTGGGGCTTAGTCTTGAAGTGTTGAGGACGAAGCGGTACCCGAATATAGAATGGTAACGCATCGTCTCTCTTGTACTATGACTTAAAAAATGTTCTAAGTGTCAAGCTTGCCTTGATGGAGCTGTTTTACCTTGGTTCGTTCACTTGGGTTTTGCTACGTGGAGACGATGCGCCCCATCGTCCAAGTAATGGACCGTGGTTTTGTATAACCGAAGCCGAAGCGATTTTCTTTTGTGAAGCTATGGTTGGGGCCGAAGCGTGCACCTCGGATTCCTGTTTGGTGAAAACCTGATATGTACTTAGCCGATTTTGAGGCTTGGTTTTTGTGGGGATTTTATTTCTTGCTCGAGGCCGGCGAGTGCGCGGTCCGTCGGCTTCCCTCTTTTTCTTTTTCTTTTTTTTTTTTTTTTTTTTTTTGTAGCCGAAGGGTTTGTCCCTGTGCGGTAGTTTGTCCGCTACGCTTTTCGCGTGGATTAGTGCGAGGGAGTAAATACGCCCTCGGCTTGGTGTGTCAGTGGCATCTTTTTTGCCTTTCCACGTCTATCGGCGACGAGGGACCGGACTAGGCATCGTCTTTTGACGGCCGCCCTTTGTGGTCCTGAGCGAAATTTTACTGACGGGTGGAGTTTTTGTAACCTCAGCCTTAATTCGGGCTTGTCGTCCTGCGGTTTCCGCGCGGACGACGCGGTATGCTTCTCCGTTTGAAGACGTCGGACCATGCACACAGGTCCTTCGTCCTGCATATCGCCGGCCGATTTGGGTGTTTCACCGCTTGTGCCGATACGATATTTTAGGTGCGTTGTCTATGCAACGGCTTTGCAGGCGCGTTGTGGATCGCAACGGCCTTAGGTGCGTTGTGTATTGCAACGGCTTTGTGTGCGTTGTTTATTGCAACGGCTTTAGGTGCGTTGTTTATTGCAACGGCTTTGGGTGCGTTGTTTATTGCAATGGCTTTAGGTCGCATCGGACCCGGGTGATTGCACCGCTTAGGCCGATGTGGTCCTTGGGTTTCTTTAGCTCGAATCTTAAAAGATTGGATGAAACATGAATTTTATTCAATAAGTGGCGCTAGGCCGAGGGTGTTTTATTCAACCAATAAGCCGAGGGATGGGGGACGCTGCCCGCTTCACCGCTTCTCGAGTCATTGGTAAAATTTCACCAGGTGGTGTACATTCCACAATCGTGGTACATCTGACCCATTAGGGTTCTTTAGTCTATAAGTGCCGGCTTTGATGACAGCGCTGATTATGTAGGGCCCTTCATATTTGACGGCGAGCTTTCCTCCTTCCGTCGGCTTGCTTGCTTCCCTTCGGCAGAGGACGTAGTCCCCCACCTGGAATTCGCGAGAGCGGACCTTGGCGTCGTAGTAGGATTTGACTTGTCGTCTGTAGTTCTCCGCTCTGAGGTAGGCCATTTCTCGTCTCTCGTCGATGAGGTGTAGGTCCACCTTCATTGTTTCTTCGTTGGCCTCGGGATCGTACTGTGTGACCCGTCGGCTGGGGAGGGTGACTTCAGTGGGAGCCTTGGCTTCGAAGCCGTAGCACAAGGAGAATGGTGTCTCCCCGGTGGCCCTCCTCGGCGTAGTGCGGTAGGACCATAGGACGTTGGGGAGCTCGTCGACCCAACTTCCGCCTTCTTCCTCGAGTTTCTTCTTCAGCCCCTCCAAGATGGTTCTGTTGGCGTTCTCAACCTGCCCGTTGGCCTGAGGGTAGGCAACGGAGGAGAAACGGTGCTTGATACCCCATTCTTGGAGGAGGCTTTGGAACGGTTCGGCCTCAAACTGGGTGCCGTTGTCTGATATGATCTCCTGCGGCACGCCGAAGCGGGTGAGGATGTTCTTGTAGACGAACTTTCGACACCGCGCTCCGGTGATGCTTGCGAGTGGTTCGGCCTCGACCCATTTCGTGAAGTAATCGATGGCGACGATGATGTATCTGTTGTTGCCCGCAGCTCTTGGTAATGGGCCGACGAGGTCGATGCCCCATCTGGAAAATGGGATGGCAGTGCTGACCGGGGCGTAGTTGACGGCCGGCCGACCAGGTGCCCTTTGGTAGTGTTGGCATGCGCTGCATTTGCGGGCGACTTCAGCACAATCGCGTGCCATCGTCGGCCAGAAGTAGCCTTGGACGACGAGGCGGCGTGACATGCTGAAGGGCCCCTGATGTGATGAGCATACGCCGCAGTGGACTTCTTCCATGGCCACCTCGGCCTCATTCTGGTGGAGGCACCGGAGGAGGGTGCCATTGTATGATCTTTTGTAGAGCTTGTCACCCTCAATGACATAGCTTGGCGCCCTAAGTTTGGCGAGTTTGGCCCTCTCCTCGTCTTCAGGTAGTGTCCCGGAGGCGATGTAGGTTGCGATGTCAGTGATCCAGTCCTCCGGCTGGTGTTGTATGGAGAGTATGGGGCTAGCGTGAATGCTTGACATGCTCAACTCCTCCACCTTAGCTATCTTGGAGATGTGCTCAGGGGTGTCGGAGCTGAGTTTGGAGAGGATGTCGGCCTCGGCGTTCTCCGCCCTTGGGATCTGAGTGATCTCGTAGGTATCGAATGCCTTGAGCAATTCCGCAGCGGCCTCCTTGTATTGCTTCATCCTCCCTTCTTTGGCCTCGTAGGAACCCTCCATCTGGCTCACTACGAGTTTGGAGTCGCATTTGATTCTGACGTGGCGTGCTTTAAGGCCAGCGGCTAGTCTGAGTCCGCTAAGGAGCGCTTCATACTCGGCTTCATTGTTGGATACTTTGAAGTTGAAGCGGATGGCGTAGTACGCTCTGAAACCTTCCGGGGAGATGAGGACGACGCCACCTCCACAAGCTTTGGTGGCCGAGGACCCGTCCGTGTAGAGGGTCCAGGCTTCGTCCGGTTCAGCTCCTGTGGTGGTAACGGCCGTCTCCCTTGCCGTGCACTCGGTGACGAAGTCAGCTAAGGCTTGCCCTTTGATGGATGGCCTCGGCTTGATCTCAATCTGGTACTGGCTCAGGAATATCGCCCATTTGATCATCCTTGGAGAGCTGGTTGGGTTCCTCATGAGGGCGCCCAACGGCTGATGCGTGAGGACGTGGACGGGGTGGGCCTGGAAATAGTGCCCCAGTTTTTTCACCGTGTGGACGATGGCCAGCACCGTCTTCTCAATGGGGGAGTACCTGAGCTCGGCCTCCCGCAACGTCTTGCTGACGTAGAATATTGCCTTTTGTACTCCGTCATCCTCCCTGATGAGTACGGAGCTGACGGCCGACGTGCTCACTCCTAAATAGAGGAAGAGAGTCTCGCCGGGTTGGGGCTTGGATAGGACGGGTGGGGAGGCGAGATATTGCTTCAGTTCGTCAAAGGCTTGTTGGCACTCCGTCGTCCATTTGAAGCTAGTGGCCTTTCTCATTTTTTGGAAGAAAGGGAGCGACTTCTCCGCGGATTTTGAAAGGAAACGGTTCAGGGCCGCAAGGCGTCCCGTCAGCCGTTGCACTTCTTTGATGTTGCGGGGTGGCTCCATATTGATGATGGCTTGTATTTTCTCTGGGTTCACCTCGATGCCCCTTCGGCTGACTAGGTACCCCAAGAATTTACCTCCTTGGACGCCGAAGGTGCACTTCTTTGGGTTGAGCCGGAGTTTGTACCTCTTCATGATTTCGAAGATGCCCCGGAGGTCGTCGGCATGGGTTGTGGATTGTTTGCTCTTGACGATCATATCGTCGACGTATGCTTCCATCGTCCGACCTAAGACTGCTCTAAAAATCCGGGCTACCATCCTTGTGTAAGTGGCGCCGGAGTTCTTGAGCCCAAAGGCCATGACGAGGTAGCAAAAAATTCCCTCCGGGGTCATAAAAGCAGTCTTCTCCGCGTCATCTTCGTGCATGGATATCTGGTGGTACCCTCTGAACGCGTCGAGGAACGACATCAACTCGCACCCCGCCGTCTCATCCACCAACTGATCAATGTTGGGGAGAGGGAATGGGTCCATTGGGCACGCCTTGTTCAAGTCAGTGTAATCAACACACATTCTGAACGTAGGCGGCTTTGGTGCGAGGACGACGTTCGCCAACCACGTGGGGTACTTCACCTCTTTGATGTGCTTGATGGAGAGCAACATGGCCACCTCGGCCTTGACAAATTCCCTCCTGTCGGCTGAAAGGTAGCGCTTCTTCTGCTTGATGGGGGAGGAGGCCGGGTTCACCGATAGCCGATGTGTGATTACCTTCGGGCTGATGCCCGGCATGTCCTCTGGTCCCCATGCGAAGACGATGGCGTACGCTCTCAGGACAGAGAGGATGTCCTTTCGGATCTGTTGGGGGAGCTGTGTCCCAATCTTCAGTGTGCGATCCGGCTGGGAGACGTCCAACGGAACATCTTCCACGTCTCCGACCGGTTCAGCCTTCGGTGTGTCTTCTTCGGCCGAGGCGGTGGTGATAGTGTCTATCCGCTCCTCGGCCTCATTAATCTTTCTTGTGAGCTTTAGGTAGCAAGCCCTGGCTATCTTCTGGTTCCCTCTGGCGTAGCCGACGCCGTCCTTGGTGGGGAACTTGAGGCATAGATGTTTCATGGAGATGATGGCCTCAAGGTCCTCCAAGGCCGGTCGTCCCCAGATCATGTTGTGGGCGCTGTCCAGGTTGACAACCACGAACTCCATGTCAATCTTCGCCTGACAGGTACCGTCACCGACCACAACGGGAAGCACTATCGTGCCCTCGGCGTCGATAGAGTCCCCGGTGAAGCCGGATAACGGAGTCCGTATCGGCCGGAGCTCGGTCTTCTTCAGTTTCAATTGTCTGAAGGTGTCAACGTACATCACATTGACAGAGCTGCCAGTGTCGATGTAGTTGCGGTGGATGATGTTGTTGCCAATCTCGCATTTGACGACGAGGGCGTCCCTGTGGGGCAAGGGGCCGAAGGGGAGGTCCTTGTCGGTGAAGGTGATGGCCTCCACGTTCCGTCGCTTCGGCTGAGGGGGGGCGTGGGACACCTCACCAACGTATAGGGACTGAGCCCATTTTTTCCGTTGGGTAGCCGAGTCCCCCCCTGTGTTCCCGCCGACGATGATGTGAATGTGATGCTTCTTCTGGCGGGGCTCCTCTTCGTCCTCATCTTCACTGAGGGCGCCGATCTCCCTCTTTTTCCCGGAGGATCCTTCCCCCCTTTTGCCAGGGTTAATCCAAGTGTTACTCTTGGGGGCGCCCTTGACAAATTGGGAAAGTTCCCCCTGTCGGACGAGGCCGTCGATGTGCCTCTTCAGGGTGGTGCAATCCTCGGTCCTGTGGGATGTCTGGCGGTGGTATTTGCAATATGTCCCTCCTTTGTGGACCGCAAATATCTCCTCCTCTGACCTGGGGTCCTTCACTATGAGGCCCTGCGCCTCGGCGTGGTCAAGGACGACGCTCACCGGGTGGGTGAGGGGGATGCGTTGTGCCTCCAATTTTGGGCGCCATGAACGATCCTCTCTACGCTGTCCGGCTGGCTCCTGGTGTGCCTTCTTCGGCTGGTTCTGTCCCTTGTTGGCCGGCGGGTGGTGGGGGTTGGACGAGGAGTCCTTCTTTTGTTGCTTCTCCCCACCCTTCTTCTGGTTCAGGAGCTCGTCGGCATCAGCGTGCCTATCTCCGCGTCGGAGCGCCGCGAGATACGATCGCGGGGGCTCTGTGAACAGACTCCGGGCGAAGTGGCTCGGTCGAAGTGCTCCACGAAGGAAGGCTAGGAGGGTGCGTTCATCTGCTCCCTCACATTCGTCGGCTTCCCTCGTCCAGCGGTCGAGGAAGGCGCGAAGGGTTTCCTCCGGCTGTTGTTTGATGGTTAGGAGATGGGCGAAATGCTTCTTCGCTCGCTTCCTCCCGGCAAAGTGGGTGAGGAAACGCTGGGCAAGGTCCTGCCATGAGTCGATGCTCCCCTCCGGAAGGTTGTTGAACCAATCGTACGCCGGTCCCTCCAAGGTGGAGAGGAACCAGCGGCACATGTACTCCTCTGAAGCATTGGTCATCATCATATTGTTCTGATAGCGGGTGAAGTGCTCCTGGGGATCGGTGCGGCCGTCGTATGGTTTGATCGGATTCCCCTTATACTTCTCCGGGATGGGAGCGGAGAGCACCCTCGCAGAGAAGGGGGTTCTTGTTCTTATCTGGATGACGGGCTCGTCGCGCCGGTCCGCCAACTCCCTTTCCAGAGCACTGACCTTGCTTAGGAGTGCGTCGTAGTTGGGATGCTGGGATGTGTGAGCCGCTGCGCGTCCCGCGGCCTCTCGGGCTTCCATATCAGCGAGGCGCTTCTCCAGGCGGGCGATGATCTCGTCCCTTGGGTCCGTGTTGGCCACAGCGCCACCCAGAGGGGTCTGGATCCGAGCCGCGTGGGCCAGGTTGATCTGGTGACGCGCGTCATCATCATTCAGCTTTCCTTTGCCCTTGTCTGGTCGGGGCCGATCCGTTGTCCGGGAAACGGACCCGAAGCTTTCCTTTGGCGACCCCGGCTCGCGGCCACCCAACCGACCCGCCACCCCTCCCGTAGGTACCCGACGGCTCGCGATGTCACCCAGCCTGTTGAAGGCTGAGATCTTACCGCGAGGTTGGGCCGGTGTATCCCGGGTAGGTGAGGCAGTGTGGGAATGGGTGTCCACGGCGAGGACGTCCTCGTTGTCATCGAAGAAGGTGACGCCTTGCGGACGAGGTGGCGGTGGTGGCACCGTTGCGACCTCTCCAGTTGCCGGAGTGTTGTTCTCCCCCTGTCTTTGCGACGAGAGCGCTGACCACGTTGGGGTCCTGGAGAATGCTCGCGACGATGGCCGATAGTGCGGCCGGGTTGATCTGGGGGGCAGCAGGGTGAGAAACCTGCTGGCCCGAAGCGCGATCAGCATTGCGCCTGTCCTCGAGCCCGATGCGGGCGTCTGGGGCAGTCTTGTTGAGCTGGACGCGGAGGTCAGCCGCTGCGTGCTCGACCTCCTGAGCATTCTCATCCTGGATGATGAGATCATTGGGGACGTTGTCAGCAACGTTTCCCTGCCCTTCGTGGTTCAGAGGGGCGTTCCTACCGGTGTTCTTTGACCTAGTTCTTGTCATTCTGTTGCGTCTAGTAGCGACGAGGGGTACTCACTTGATCTGTTCTTAGGCTCTCAACGAGAGCACCAAATGATAGGAGTATTAATCCTAGAGAGAAGTGAGAGCTAGAGAGAGAAAGTGAGTAATGATATTTCTCAATTTTGGAACCCCCCATAATTAGCCCCATGGGGTCTATTTATAGGAAAAAATGTGGGTTTGGGCTCCTAGCCCTGGGCTTAGGAGGCCCATTACAATAATCATGCCTTCTTTGGGCGAAATAGGGCCACTAATGGGCTGTGTACAACACTTAGTAAATAAAATAGAGAGAAGCATTCTGCCCGTACGAAGCCGAGCCGATGCGGTGCCTTTTGGCCGATGCGGCCCATGGCCGATGCGGTCCATGGGCCGATGCGGTCCCGGGAGTCCATGCGTGCTTCCTGGGCCGGTTTTGTTTTTGGCCGATGCGGACCTACTGGCCGAAGGGGGCCACGTGGGTGTTCTTCTGGCCATCGTTGACTTGAGTATGTGGGCCATGGGGTCCGGGCCCATATACTCTATCACCGGTTGATAATGGCTTTTAAACCATTCCCATAAAACATAGATCATTTCTAGGCTATTAAGATGTACTCCGTATTTAACTGGATTGTGATATTCTGGCCTCATTTGGTTTGATCTGGTATGACCGGGTTTGTTTAGGTCTGGTCTGGACTGGTGATGTCTGCCCTATCTTATTGAAGCCTGGTATGATCAGGGTTGGTCTTAAATATGGATTGGTCTAATTAAACTTGATCTGGTCTATTTTGGTCTGGTTTGGGACTGCAATCAGTCTCAATAAAAACATCCTTATTTATCAAAAAAATTATCATACATTTTTACGATTTTGGAAGATCTTTTTCACTTTCCTTGGGCCACAATTGCTCCCATGTTTTCTCCCGAGTTAATTAGCAAATCAAATATTAGAAAAGTGGGCCACAATCGTTGCCATTCTAGGATGTATATCATATCATTTGGAAGAGTGAATGGTCTTGCTGGATTCAAAATTATATTGTCAATGGTATTGGGCACTATCCCACACGCGCAACGCGCGTTGAAAAACTAGTGTTGATATAAATACAAGAAATTGCATACGTAGTATTAAAATTCACAAGTACACAAATAGTACAACATTACTAAGAAAAAGTATAGCAAAATGATGACGCACGAGATAAATGTCATCTTTAATGTACTAAGTTCATGTGAAATTACAAAAAAAAAAAAATATCATCAAATTGTTGAATATAATAGAAATCTTCAACGTTCTTCTTTTTCGTTCTAGGTTAAAAATTACCCCGTAGCTCTAATTTAATTTATAGTTGAACCGAACCTTGAGAGCTAAGATTTAAACCATATTAATTAAGTTGTAAAATTACACAAACATGATACAATAAAAACTCATGCACACTACACTACTAGAAATGAATAGTCATGAATGATTTCTAAATTTTAAAATTCTATCAATACATACCAAAATATGACATAAATTATCTACAAAAAATAACAATATGTGTGTGTAAACACATTTAGCTATTTTAGGGACGCATGAATACATACTTGGACTATAAAAGTGTTGGTCTATAAAAGAGATCTATTGGTATAGAAAAAATATAAAAAATTCAAATGCATTATTTTCGAACGGTTCGGTCCGGTATTTTTCGGTTCTCAAAATCTAGGACCGGTCCCGTACCCGTTTCATACGGTACGGTTTCAGTACGGGACAAAAATCTATAGAACCGTTTAAATATCCGGTATTCGGTTCGGTACCATTACGGGACGGTTCGGTACCGGTTCGGTTCGGTTCGGGTTTTATGCCCACCCCTAGGAAAGGATTGTCGTCTGGGGAAGTGAAGATTTGGGAAGGGCAACATTGAGAATGGATTACGTATTCACGATCCGCCAACTTCAAACGCTCCAACTTGTAGCGTGTTCCTTTTCGGCGTTTGGGGCCAAAAGGCCATACTAATCAGTCATTTGCCAAACACTTAACTTTAGCGTTTTGACCAATTAAAACTACCAAGTTTGGTCTAATCAGCCAATTTTAGACTGAAACGCCATTTACCGGCCAATATTGCTATTTCTGATTAAGGTTACTGCTATGTATATCAGACTAGTCGTCATAATTTATTTCATACTTTGTTTCAAGAGCAGTAAGATTTGACTGAATTATTAAGTGAGTTTTTATACGTTCTTCACTAATGTTTTCCCGCCTCTTTCTTTCTTTTCAGGGCTCAAGGAACGATCAACCAACAACCACTAATTCACTGATTTATGGATTTCATATTTTGGGCTCTTTTAAATATGTTAGAATCCACTTCTTGTTGGAATTAATGTGTTTATACGGTTATACCATGATGTTTTAAATATGCATAACAGCCAGAGGTGATTTGTTACGGTATACCTAATATTTTCTCTCATACTTTTGTCGTACCGAAACTTTCAGTATACAAAATTTATATAATGTTACCTTACCGAAGTTTAATGCGGTATACCGAAGTTTGGATTCGGTAACAGTACGGTATCGGTAAATTATCATGCATGTCTAGGCTTGGACTCGGGCCGGGTCCGGGTCGGGCCTAGGCCCGGCGGGCATTTGAAGGTTGGGATGAAGACCCGGGACCGGCCCGGGTTACGACCGGGTCCAGTTCTTTTTTATTATTATTATTATTTCATCCCCCCCCCCCCCCAAAATTCCCCCATCCCCCAAACCCATCGGAAACACCCAGCCCAGCCCCAACAAAACAAAAATAAACAAAATGGCCCGAACCGGGCCAGGAACCGGCCGGACCGGTTCATCTTTCCCTAAGCCTGTACCCGCGCCCGGATACCCCAAAAACCGGGTCATGACTCGGAACCGGTACCCGGTTTCCCGGGCCGGGCCCAAACAGTGTCGGGCCGATCCGGTTTCCGGGCCGGGTGGCCCAAACAGGGTCCAAGCCTATGCTTGTCTCTCAATACAACAAATTATCATATACCAACAAAATATACTAAATTGGTGTTACTAGTGACGTATTTAAACCATTATTAGAATGTTACAAAATACAACTAATAATCTATTGATGTCATATTCAATATTGAACAATAATTATTATTGGTATTTTTAAGTAGTTCAACATGCCACGTATTATAAAAAAAACACATTCTCCTAAAATAACTTGAACAATATAGATATAATTAAATGAATAATGATCTCTAACAAAAATAAATTAAATTATTCAAACATCATGGATATAAAATCATTTATCCCTAATATACTCCCTCCGTCCCTTAAAACTTTGTCATCTTTATTTTTTGGAACGTTCCAAAAAATTTGTCACTTTCCCTTTTAATCAATATTTTGTAGGTTCTGTCATTTCCCTCTTCTCTGCACAAACCTCAACCACACAGTTTTTACTTTATTGTTCTCCGTGCCGGTCAACTTTGACAAACTGGACCGGCCCGACACTGTTTGGGCCCTGCCCGGGAAACCGGGTACCGGTTCCGGGTCATGACCCAGTTTTAAGGGTATCCGGGCGGGGGTACGAGCTTAGGGAAAGGTGAACCGGCCGGTTCCAGGCCTGGCTCGGGCCATTTTTTTTTATTGGGCTGGGTTTAGATGGGCTGGGCTGGGTGTTTCCGATGGGTTTGGGGGATGGGGGAATGGGGGGTAGGAGATGAAATATAATAAAAAAGAACCGGACCCGGCCCGGAACCGGCGGTAACCCGGGCCGGTCCCGGGTCTTCATCCCAACCTTCAAAAGTCCACCGGGCCTAGGTCCAACCCGGACCCGGCCCATCCCGAGTCCAAGCCTAATGTTGATACACTACACTCATCTGATAAGTGTATCCCTATTCACTCGTCAGCTACTCAACGACTCAACCACCGCGACTCGCAAGCTCATGGAACAAGATGAACTGGTTTCTGGACATTAGTACATTAGTCATTAGTCATTATGGTTAGTTTGTTTGAATGCTACGTAGTAGAAGTCTAGAAGGTTATAATGGGTTTGGGAAATTGGGCATTTATTTTTGTATTTTATTATTTGCAACCAATCTAAGTATTAATTTTGAGATTCAAAATTGTAATGGACTTTTACAATATTTTAGAATTTAAAGTAATTGTTGGGTAGGGAGTCGGTACGATATTATACCGGTATACCACGGTATTTGAAAAAGAAATAATTACATATTTATGACTAAAATATAGATTCTTTACACAAATGTGATTAGTTACTAAAGTAGTAATGAAATCATAGTAACTTATGATAAGTTTTTAAACCTAAGTTACTATGACACTACATTGTAGTGACTAATAGAGTAATAGTCATATTCATGTAAATAAGTTTTATTTTAGTAATATTTTTGTAAAAAGTCCTTTGAAAAAACTTACCGTTACCATACCGAAATAAATCGGTACGGTATGATACCATACCGAAAATGACGGTATACCAACAATCCGATATTTTCCGATATTTTTCGGTACGGTAAGTGTGATACACCGATTTTCCTGTATTTTTACCCACCCCTAATAGCAACATAGCCTTGAGGATTTTAACATGATTATAAATTAATTGTATGTCTTGTTTGAGAATTGAGTATTCAACTAAGCAATTATACATGAGTAACTATTACGAGTATTACGTAGAATTTATTATAAATTTTTATTAATAATTTTAGTGAGTTTTAGGTGTCATATATATACTATTAAATTTCGGAATTTTGGTATACTGATACTGTGGTTAAGTTTCGGTATACCGAATATTCGGTATGGCATCGGTATGAAGATTGTGATACCGAAATTTCGGTATACCGAAACTTTTTGGTATGGTAACGGTAAGAAATTCTCATATACCGATATTTCGGTACAGTATACGGTATGGCAGTAAATTTTCCGTATGCTATACCGAACCACCCCTACGGCCCTACATCCCACAAAGGGGTAGAGCAAGCAATCACGAAGTCATAGTACGGAATAATAAAAACTTAGGATGAAAATACCCTAATATCAAACAACTATTCTACCTGATAAATGAAATTATTGTCACTTTCAGTCTCCCATTATTGTGTAATTGACATTACCCGATTATTGTATCAATGACATTTCTAGCATTCAATTTTTATTTTTTCACTTTTAGCTCTCGCCTATTGTGCTAGAAACATTTTAATACCTTTCTTCAAAATTTTCTGTCATTTACGAAAAGTGTCGTTTTTAATAGTCGATACTACGCAAGAAAAAAAATCCAAAAGGGTGAATGACGTAACAGTGGCACAACTAAAAATAGCTTAACGCTCATGACACACAGACAAAATAGCTTAACTTCTTGTTGTACCCATCATGTTTGTGAAGGGTATTTTTTTTGTCCGTGAATCTGATTCACGGACAAAATTATTTACATTTACATATTTTGTGACTTTTTGTGTGTGATAAAAAAAAGTCTGCACAAACATGGTATAAAAGTGAGTTTAAACAGTTTTTTTATGCAATAAAGTGATAAACATCCAATAGACGAGCCTAAGCCTTGATCAATTCTTGTCCACACACATGCGAGTCAGTGACCTTGACATCCCACTGAACTCTCCGGCGGATCGATGCCGCCGCCGCCGCCGCTTCGCTGGTTCTTCTTCTCCATAACTCCAACTCCGCTACTAACCGCCGTCGGAGATTGATACTTTAGGCCGCGGGACGCACCAGCGAGACTTTTAGCGAGATCGACCGATGCCTTTTGACACCTTTGAATTTTAGCAATCAGTTTAGCAGAAAGGAACTTCACTGACGTAGATGATTCCGAATCATCACTAGCGGCTTCGTAAGGGAAATTCTGTTTCGCCTTTTCTCCGTGTATCAGCCTCGCAGCTTCGTCGTACGCCCTCGCCGCGTCCTCTGCTTTTTTGTATGTTCCTATGCATATTTTGTTCTTCCTGCGACCACAAAAACAGAGTATATTGATAAACGCTGATAAGGGGTCATTGGGGAATTCCAAAACATGAGTCAAATTTAGCATTATCGAGTTTTTAAAACACGGCAGTTTTTCCAAACTAACACTATATTTAGAGAACAAAAACATAATAAAAAGAAGAAAGAAGAAGACTCGCAGAAGAGGGTGGCGAATTTCGGCGGTCCATCCCATACGGCGTTGCCGGACGCCGCGGAATCGTTGCTGAGTTTCGGACATGGAAGATCAGGCGGAGAGAGATCTGGAAATGTTTGTCAAAAAAAACGTGGCTTTCTGGAAATGTTTGTCAGCCCACTAAAAAGAGATGATAAAGGGCTTCTTTTCGTGATTTTGGTTTTTTTTTTTTTTTTTTAGAAAAAAACACTTATTTTACTAAACACTACCAACTTTTACTTTCTCGGCTTCCGTGTAGAATTATTACACAAAAAACACTTATTTTACCAAACACTACCAACTTTTACTACTAATCACTTTTTCCCAAAAAGTGCTTTTATTTAAGCATAAGTAATTGCAAACAAAGCCTTTTGTCTGTCAGGAAGAGTTGATTTGTTTTGACCCATGATCTGTGTATGAGAGAGAAAACGTGGCTTTCTTTATTCTCGTAGTGGGAGTATGGGACCCAATAAAAACTCGTAACTTTCCAAATTCTTTTATTATTGAGGAAATTGCTAGACCAGTAGACTCTCACTATCATACACAGTACGGAGTAATACATTACAGATGTTTGTAGTTTTGTACTCATTCTTTTACTCACTCATGAATGTTTTTTTGTCTATAAATCTCGGTTCATAGACAATATTCTGCAGAAAAAAACACTTCACAAACATGACGTGTATAAGATGAGTATAAGAGTAAGTGCATCAAGCAATGTTGAATACATTAATACTCCTTTTTCTTTTTTCTTTTACTCCAAGGGGGTCTGGGGGAGGGGGGACGGGAGTAATTTAAAACTCACTCCTTTGAGTTTCAATTGAGTTCCGAACCCTTATGTGCCTAGCGGGTTTCGAACTTCAGACCTCTCACTAGGCACGATAACCTCACAACCAACTGAGCTAGAATGCTTGGTTAATACTACCTTCGTTCCTTATAACTCTGCCAAGTTTGACCGGCACGTGGATTAATAAAGTAAAAAATGTGTGGTTGAGATTTGTGCAGAGGAGAGAGAATTAACTGTAAGCACAAATTCTTTACTTCAACTGGAAAGTGGCAAAGTTAGTAGGACAACCAAAAAAGGAAAGTTGACAAAGTTTTAAGTGACGAAGTACATTAATACTCCATATGTTCAATAATATCATCTCCGTTTGGCAACACTTTTTTCAGCTTATCAGGCTTATCAGTCAACTTTTACACCAAACATGTAACTTTTAGTTTCGCACGTTGAATTGTGTAGTAAGCCGAAAAAATAAGTTTATAGTTCCTTTTCTGGCTGTATTGGCTGCAATTACCGTATATGATCATTTTAGCTATTTTTACATATAATTTTTTCTTTATTTTATCAATAAAATATATTTTAAAAATACTTTTTTCTTAAATTAGCAGAATCAGCCAATACAGTTACTTCAACCAGAACTTCATAAATTTCTGTAGAATCAGTCAAATCAGCTGATTTTCATGCTACCAAACAGGTTCTAAAGTTATGCCCTAATGGGGAAGAAGTAAGGGCAAATATTGAGAAGTATTTTGACTAAACATCTGTATGCCCTATATCGAGAAATGGGACCCATTAATAACTTGTACTTTTCCTAATTATTTTATTACTCCGTATTACATTCGTCCGATTAATGTTGAAGGATAAAAAAGTAATATGATTCTTAAAAAATTAATTCATGTGATTGTTATTGTATTGATAAAATAAAAATGATTTATAATCACACAAATTTTACTCAATCTTTATGAGACAATCTTCGTGAGACAGTCCAAAAAAATGAAACAATTTTAAGGAAGTATTTTGAGTTAGTTTATTTTTTGATTAAAAATTTGAAGTATACTACGTAACACAAATATTCCGGTCAGGAATTTCCTGACCGGAACCCCGTCCAGCCTCCTCCATTTGGGGCCTTCCCGGTGGTTATTTTTACTCAAATTTTTTGTGTATATTCCTCATCAAGTCTAGTTCATCCATACCAAATTTGAGCAAAAAAATGTGTTTTCCGGACCAGTTAACTAGCAAAAATCATTTGACGACCTTGCCGGTTGAATTTTTTGCTCAAATTTGGTATGGATGAACTAGACTTGATGAAGAACATATACAAAACATTTGAGCAAAAAATACTACCGGGAAGGCCCCCAAATGGAGGAGGCCGGACGGGGCTCCGGTCAGGAAATTCCTGACCGGTATAGCTCTCTACTACGTAATATCCAACGTTCAACCCGTAGATCTTCAGGTGTAGGGCCTTGTAGGCTAGAGGTCCATTTTATGAAACAATTACTGAAATTGCTTCGAATTAAAGAGACCACAAACAATAATAAAATATTACTCCCTCTGTCGTCCCTGATTGTTCTTCCAAATTAAAATGGCACGGTGATTAAGAAAGTGAGAATTGTGTGGTGGAGAGTTGTACAGAGGAGAGAGAAATGCTATGAACCACAAATTTTTTGACAAAAAAGGAAAGTGAAGCTCTTTTTGGGATGGACGAAAAGGAAAAGTTGGAAGTAAATTCAGGCACAGAGGGAGTATTACTTTCATTGGGAGAAGATGATCATTATTAAGACAAGTGAATATATGTCGTTGATATTGAATTGATAAAATTAGAATAAAGTAAAAATGATTTAAAATCACATAAATTTAACCAAATTTGGTATGAAATAATCTTAGTGTGATGAATTGAAAAGGAGTGATGACACAATTTTATCGTTACGAAGAAAGAGTTTTATAAACATTGTCTTAAATAGGCGTTAAAATATTTGTTAATAAGAAATCTTAGTTGAAACTTGAAATAATTACATATATTTGACCAAAATAGAGATTGTTTACAAAAATGTGACCACGACTAGATTAATAATGAAATTTTAGTAACTTATGTTCAATGTTTATACTTAAGTCACCATGAATTGATATTGTAGTAACAATTAGTCATACCTTTGTAGATAAGTTTTATCATAGTAATTTTTTTTTTTGAAAAAACACATCTTAGTTTGACAGTAATTAATTCTCTTTATTAGGGAATAAAAACATGATAGTTATATTTTGGAGTTCTAAAACATTTTCATTCCTATTTTCTCGATTATCCCTACTTTTATTTATGTCAATCACTGGATATTTTCTAGAGACTCAAAATGCAATTATAAAGAATAATAGTGGGATAAGGGTCAGATGGGGCTTCGAACATACAAAAAAATGTCAAATAAGGCCTTATATAAGATGCTCCGTCCGGCCGACGCCTTTTGGGGCGGTTACCGATGGAATTTTTTGATTAAATTTTTTGAGCATTTTATTCATTAATTCTAGTTTAGTAATACCAAATTTGAACTAAAAATTCAATCGGGAAGGCATTCAAATAAATTATTGAAGATAATTGCGCTTTTAACTGCGCAGTTATTTTCAAGAATTCATTTGAATGCCTTTCCGATTGAATTTTTAGTTCAAATTTGATATGAGTAAACTAGACTTAATGAATAAGATGCTCAAAAAAGTTCATCGAAAAATTTCACCGGGAACCACCCCAAATGGCGTCGGCCGGCCGTACATAGTATACTATATATGGCCTTATTTGACATTTTTTTTGTAAGTTCGAGGTCCTATTTGACCCTTATCCCAATAATAGACTTAGACCCGGTATGGGTAAAAACGAATAGGAACCTCTTGATATTACTATAGATGTTTCTTTTTAAACAGTTTTCAAACCCTACCAGACTTAAACAGATCAGACCAGACTAGACCAGACCAGACTTCCATAGTTATAAAATATATAGACATCACACATTTACCAGACTAGACCAGACCAGATCATACCAAACTTAAACATATCAGACTAGGCCAGCAAATTTTAGTCCATAAGACTAAAATATGAAGATGTTATGTATGATCCATAACTATTTAACAAAACACAACTGTAGTCATTTGAGTCATTTTCCTTAGATAATGCACAATGTATGCTAAAGCTATGGTGGGTTGAAATTTAGAATAACTTTAACTTTTTTATTATAAATATAGTAGTATAATTTTTAATTTTCATATTTAGCTCGCCTCGTTAATGTTTAAATCTAATATAACTATTCTTCAATCCAGTCCTACTCATACTTTTGAATCTGCCTCGTTAATGCACTATAGTGACTATACACAACACTTGATATTCAATTTTGATTCCCGCACAGCACCTATCACTCGTGCATCACATTATTTAAAACCGAGTACTCCTCTGTCCCTGAATGATATTCTAAATTTCTTTTTTGTTTCTGTCCCAAAATAATCTTCACTTTCTCTTTTCTACAAAAAATTGTGATTCACAACATCTCCTTCATATGTTTACACATTTCTCTTACCTCTGCACAACTTGATCTACACCAAATAATACTCACTGTCTTAATTTCAGTGTCAAATGTACTTTGGAAGATAATTTAGGGACACAGGGATCGAGTACCATGTATTGCGTTTTCGACCAGTGCAAGTGCTCCCCCAGTGATTCTTTAAATTTTGAGATTTCAAATAATAATGCAAGTACCATACCATATGTTATGTAGCCTATCCCTTTTGTCAATATTATATTGTGAATACGATAACAACAACAATATATAACATCACCCCAGTGTCGCAAAGGCTCTCACCTACGGTGGGGAAAAGGAAAGCCCGATGTATGTAATCTTACTTATGTACTAAAGCACAGAGAGAATGTTTCCGAATGACTCATGATGAAAATCGCGTAAAAAATAATTGCATGGACCGACTGCTGCTTCATGACAAAGAAGAGCAGACAATTTAGTATACATTTTGCTTTATTTCATCATGTTCTGAAGTAAAAAAAAATAGTGAGTCTTTGGATCCATTGAAAATGATGAAAATTTTGTCAACATTGTGAATAAAACAACTTCAAGAATACAATCAACGGTAATGATAATAAGGGAGAGTGTCTCATGCATTTTATCTTTCAATAGGGGATTACAAATAAAGCTTCTCATCTAATCCAAAATCCTGTGACTTTTTTCTATAAAATAAGGAAGAACATTTAACAACAGCGGCTGTCTTAGACTTTTAGTCAAATTTCTAAGATTTTGTTCCACAGAATATGGTGCCAGTTTTTGCTAGTGAAAATAAGGCAAATTATATCCTACATCCGGATGTACATATGTTGAGGATCGATTCCGTCGCCGGATTCCGGCTCAGGCAGTCCGGAGCTCGGTTTCCGATTGTCTCTTGTGCACACCTAGGCTAAGGGAGCAACACACCTTTCTAACCTCGCCAACACTCACACTAACCTCACTAAGGACTCTCACCTCACAAAGAAGGATAATAGCTTCACTCACCAAGAGGAAGATGAAGGGGGAAACACTCTGAGTTTCACTCACTGAACAAAGGGGCAGGGGTGTGTGCTTATAACAGGGAAGCATTTGGCTTTATTAGAAGGGCTCTCAAATAATACACTGCACACACAGCTCACCAATAGCTCAACAAGAGCTGAATTATTTTCTAACGGGGGGAAAATACTGATTGGCCAGATAGATAAATGAGTACAGTGTAGTGGGCTGCTAGAAGGTGTGTTGACCATTATTAATATACAAAAAAACGTTTGGGCCAACAATATATTAACAATCTCCACCTTTGGCCCAAGGTAGTGCACTTAGACAATCACGGAACCGTGGACTCATCATTGCCGGATCATTACAAGTATAATCACAAAGACAATACAAGTAATAGAGAGACACAAGTACTCTCGGGGTAAAATCACCAAGCTTACCGAGTCCATAAAGGACTTAACTCTACCATAAGGTCCTCGAGTTCAAAACCGAAACCATCACAATGCTATTAACAAACACAAGGTATGTTAATAGCCCACGCAAGCAAGCATCCGGGAGAAGTTGGGGATCCCAACTAATCCAACAACCACACAAAGCAAGTACACAGAAAATAAAAGAAACAATATTATTTCTATAACTAGCACAGGTAGAGCTCACATAATCACTTGGTATCACATTTTCAAAACACAAAGAAAATAGCATACCAAATATCACAAAGATTTTAATTAAAAGAGAATTAAGCACATTTAAAGCAGACTCAGAGGAAATATAGTCAAACACATTGCACATATTATTTCTCACATGCTTCCTAATGTCTCTATCTCTAATAACATGGCAATCACGCAACTCAAGCATATTGCACACAACATTCATATCATGCTCCACCTTAATAGAAATATTATTTTCTTTATTTTCACCATGAAAATCATTTTCATTCACAAATTTGGGTTTGGTTTCAACAAGTAAATCAGAATGAACTTCAACAGGCAAATGCTCCACCTCATTTGGAGCAACATCAGGAGAAACAAGCAGGCAAGGAAATTCATTTTCAACAAAAATGACATTTCTACTCATCAACACATTGAAGCAAGTTTCACTCCTACACCAAAGCCTATAACCTTTCATGCAATCATGATATCCTAAGAAAACATATTCCTTAGTCCTAGGTTCAAATTTATCATTCACACGATTCACATAAGCAGCACAACCAAACACTCTCAAATTTGGCAAGTTAAGTGGTTTGCCCATGAACACAGATTCAGGGCATTTCCCTCCTAAGGGAACAGACGGGGACAGATTAACCAAATCAACAGCATAACAAATAGCTTCTCCCCAGAACTTATTAGAGAGCCCAGATGAAGCTAACATAGCCCTCACCCTCTCTAATAAAGTTCTAACCATCCTCTCAGCAACCCCATCCGGTTGGGGTGTGGAGGGAACAGATTTATACATAGAAATACCCCAAGTATCACATAAATCACCAAGCTGATCATCACAGAAATCAAAACTGACAGTGGTCCTTAAAAAATTTATTTTCTTACCGGTTTGTTTTTCAACAAGGGTTTTCCAGTTTTTAAACTTATCAAAAACTTCAGATTTATTCTCAATCAACAAAACCCACACTTTCTTTGAAAAATCATCAATCAACGTCAGAAAATAATTTTTCCCACCATGAGTGGAAACACTATAAGGACCCCACAAGTCAGCATGAATACAATCAAGCACATTAGTACACTTAGGCAGATCAGGAAAACCAACTCTAGACTGTTTTCCTAGCACACAGGGTTGCACACAATTCACAGAATCAAGTACGGGTTCAGCATGACAAACATACAAGTTGTTTTTCATCTCAGCTTTGAAAACAACTAAACAACCCTTCACAACTTTCATGACTCCCTTTCCCCATTTTCCCTTCAAACCCTCATTTTCAAGAGAAGCACAAGATAGCAAATTACAACACAGCTCAGGAATATGCCTAACATTCTTCAAAGTAAGCACATAACCAGAAGAAAACCTAAGGCATACATCTCCTATTCCTAGCACATTGCATTTCTTCTCATTTGCTAAAGACACAAAGCCATGCTCAATCTCTCTATAGTTTGAAAAAACATTTTTCAAAGGGGACATGTGAAAACTACAACCAGAATCTACCACCCAATCTGATTTACCCAAAGAATCAGATATCACAGAACTCAAATAGTCATAATCACATAGATTTTTCATCATAAAAACATCACCTAAATCATCTACACACGTAGTCAAATTAGCATGCTCACTATGCTCATTTTTCCTAGATTTAGGACAGTCTCTTATGAAATGACCACGTTCATGACAATAATAGCAACGCCTCGAATTAGACCTAGACTTAGATCTATGTCGTCTACTATTATTTTCTCTACCCCTCACATGCATAACTTCCTCGGATTTTCTACCCTCACCCATCTGTTTTAAATCTAATTCCTTACTCTTAAGACCATTAACCACAATGTCAAGAGTCACATTATCTCTACCATACTTAATAGCAGATTTCACATCACTAAAGGAATCAGGAATAGCATTTAAAAGAGCAATGGGAGAATAATCATCTATATGCTTATCACCACACAACTTAATATCCGAAATAAGTTTGGTAAAAACATCTAGATTTTCTTCAATATCTATAGACATATCTAGTCTAAATTTGAAGAATTTCTCAAGTAAAAATATCCGGTTAGGCAAAGAGGTCTCAGTATACAGTTCATTCAATTTATCCCACAGAATTTTAGCACTCTCTAAAATTCCAACTTTTCTAATCACAGAGTCAGATAAATTCAAATAAATCACAGAACATGCATTTTCATTCATTTCAGCCTTTTTCTCTTCTGTGTCAGAAATTAAATAGGTTTCGCCAACTGCTTTAAAACATTTTTTTTGTATTAAAATACATTTAATTTTTTGCTTCCAAATGCTAAAATCAGATTTTCCATTAAATGGAGCCATACCATACTGATTATAAGCAGACATTTTCACAGAGAAAAACAAGCAACAAAATAAAATGTAAATTTTGCTGAAAAACAATTTAAATATTTATAAGGCTATCAATATACGAAGCAACTAGCACGAACACGTGGGGAGTATTAATGAGCACCAAACTCAACTTGTCACGGGCATAGAGTCTGGCGCAGCCCACAGCGCCCGTGCGGCGTCCCGGGGTCCCTCTCCCCGCGGACCAGCCTTGCTCTCATACGGAACCGAACTGGTTTCGCCCTGCCTTGGGCTCATCAGGGGAACGGCAATAGCTCCCGACCAGTTGTGCCTTCATGTCCGCCTCCGTCTCCTTCATAGTCAAGCCCCCACATGCCCAACTCGGCCAGACCTCAGCGTCTAAGGCAGAACCCTCCTTGACGCTATTGCCTCCCACATGCCTCACCCGACATGCTAGCCAGTCGGTCCATCCCATTCATTGAGCCTAACACGGTCACGAACAACGGTCCGTGACACTCTCCCCCACTCAAACTCTAGCACGCCCTCGTGCTAGGGGAGATGACTCTGCCCGAGGATCGCCATGCTTAATATTGTCAACGCGCCTCATCACCAGGCCGCTCCTCTCTCAAGCAGCCCGGCCGAGCTGGTGGCCACTCGAGTTCCCATTCCCTCAGGAACCCATCCGCCCCTGCGGACCATCAGGAGTGGAGCCGTCATCAGCACGTACCGGCCCTAAAGCCACCATGCTCGCATAGTCCTCATCCCTCACGAGGACCCCACCATAACCCGCGACAATATAAGCATGACCCGCTCTGATACCACTTGTCACGGGCATAGAGTCTGGCGCAGCCCACAGCGCCCGTGCGGCGTCCCGGGGTCCCTCTCCCCGCGGACCAGCCTTGCTCTCATACGGAACCGAACTGGTTTCGCCCTGCCTTGGGCTCATCAGGGGAACGGCAATAGCTCCCGACCAGTTGTGCCTTCATGTCCGCCTCCGTCTCCTTCATAGTCAAGCCCCCACATGCCCAACTCGGCCAGACCTCAGCGTCTAAGGCAGAACCCTCCTTGACGCTATTGCCTCCCACATGCCTCACCCGACATGCTAGCCAGTCGGTCCATCCCATTCATTGAGCCTAACACGGTCACGAACAACGGTCCGTGACACTCTCCCCCACTCAAACTCTAGCACGCCCTCGTGCTAGGGGAGATGACTCTGCCCGAGGATCGCCATGCTTAATATTGTCAACGCGCCTCATCACCAGGCCGCTCCTCTCTCAAGCAGCCCGGCCGAGCTGGTGGCCACTCGAGTTCCCATTCCCTCAGGAACCCATCCGCCCCTGCGGACCATCAGGAGTGGAGCCGTCATCAGCACGTACCGGCCCTAAAGCCACCATGCTCGCATAGTCCTCATCCCTCACGAGGACCCCACCATAACCCGCGACAATATAAGCATGACCCGCTCTGATACCACTGTTGAGGATCGATTCCGTCGCCGGATTCCGGCTCAGGCAGTCCGGAGCTCGGTTTCCGATTGTCTCTTGTGCACACCTAGGCTAAGGGAGCAACACACCTTTCTAACCTCGCCAACACTCACACTAACCTCACTAAGGACTCTCACCTCACAAAGAAGGATAATAGCTTCACTCACCAAGAGGAAGATGAAGGGGGAAACACTCTGAGTTTCACTCACTGAACAAAGGGGCAGGGGTGTGTGCTTATAACAGGGAAGCATTTGGCTTTATTAGAAGGGCTCTCAAATAATACACTGCACACACAGCTCACCAATAGCTCAACAAGAGCTGAATTATTTTCTAACGGGGGAAAATACTGATTGGCCAGATAGATAAATGAGTACAGTGTAGTGGGCTGCTAGAAGGTGTGTTGACCATTATTAATATACAAAAAAACGTTTGGGCCAACAATATATTAACAACATACATCCGGTATTTTTGTAAATACACTTCTGATTCGGCATGTTCTCTCCGTCATCTTTCCTCTTCCGCTGCTATCTTCTTTTCTTTCCTCTTCTACTGCTTTTATTTTCTTCGGCCGCCTTCCACTTTTGTTTCTTTCTTCCGTCGCCTTCATGTTTTCTTTCTTTTCTTCCGCTCATCCGTTCTCATGGTTACTTTTACTTTTATCTTTTGTTTTTTATTTTCTTTACTTTTAAGTGGTTGATTTCACTATCTTTTCTTTTGTCTTTTTTTCTTTTACTTGTTTTCTTTTCTTTGTTGTTTACTTCTTTTTTTTCATGTAATATATAGCGAACACATTATAGATGAGTTTTACCTTAAACTAAAATGTGTAAAACGCCTAAAAATTAGGGGTATGTTCGGTTCTTGCGGTTCGGTTTTGACCTAAAACCAAATATAGAATCAAAGTAAAAAGTTCGGTTCGATTTCGGTTCGGTTTTACACTCCAAAACTTGGAACCACGGTTTAATTGGTACGGTTTGTTTCGGTTTCGGGTTTTTCGGTTTTTTACCAAAAAAATATCATTTGGTTTAAAATTGATATAATACTTTGAGGGATCAAACATACATTACATAAAGAATGCAAGCACACTACAACAAATAAAATAAAAATAAAAATAAATAAATAAATATGTCATGAATTATATGAGTATGCGAGAGAGAAAAAGTATATATTATTAATTTACATTGTTTGTAACTAGTTCAAAAAAAGTTCATGAGTATATGCGTTATATGTGATATAGTTGAGATAAATATTTATTGTTTCATCAATACGAATTCTTTAAGTTAATAAAAATAAAAGTTAATTAATACTAATAACAAGTAAAAACATACGGAGTATTATCAGTATAACTACATTATTATGTGCAATGAATGTGTAAATGAATTCATAAACTAAACTAAACATAACAAACATTATTTCTCCAGCACAAGAAAACAAAAAACTATTAATGATATTAGGATTAGTTAGGATTAATGCTTAACAATGGAAAAATAAATTTTATATTTTAACTAGTTCGGTTTGTTCGGTTCGGTTCGGTTTTGAAGGGTAAAAACCAAAACCGAACCAAACAACTACGGTTCGGTTCAGTTTTTTACATTCGGTTTCGGTTTGTTAGCAGTTCGGTTTTATTTGGCTACGGTTCGGTATGATTTGATTCGGTTTTCGGTTTTTGATTTTTCGGACCCAGCCCTACTAAAAATGAACATACACAAACGAGCTTTTGAATGTTTGAATACTCATTTTGTAAATTATGTATGTTCATTTAGTATCTCTATTATGCTCATTTTTTAAATGTCTTTGCAATGCACATTTCAAAAGTCTCATATTACACTATTAGGTTTTTATAAGAGTTGACTATAGACACGAGACCACAAATCATTATACTCAATCGCAGATTCTAATACTCAATAACGGGGATTTAATGCTCACTGGAAATTTCTTGATGCTCAACGAATAAAACTTACAATTTTCATATCAATGCTCATCTTGTAAGTTACACATGCTCATTTGTATAGGTCTGATGCTCATTAATAATTCATTAATGCTCATTTAATAGAAGTCATGATTTTCATCAAACTCGATAGAGGAGTTTTGATGCTGAATAAAAATGTTGTGATGTTCAACCAACAAAGCAACTAACAAATTCATTAATACTCATGTGCTAAGTTACATATGCTCATCTCATACTGATCTTATGCTCATTTTCTAAATGTCATATAAATGCATTTCTTAAAAGTATTATCTTATGATAGACTCCTAATAATACTCAACATAATATGTTTGATGCTCATTAAACGTTCATTATTACTCATTCACAAGAAACTGTGATTTTCATCTCAATAGCATATGTTTGATGTTCAATTAAAATGTCGTGATGTTCAACTAACAAACCTTACGATAAAAAATAACAACAAGAAAGTGAATTAGAACATATGAAGCAGATATCACGATTCTGAATATTAGACTCCTAATACTCAACAGAATAGGTCGGATGCTCATTAAAAGTTCATTATTACTCATTCTCCGGAAGTCGTGATTTTCATCTCAATAGTGAATGTTTGATGCTCAATTAAAATGTCATGATGTTCAACTAACAAACCTTACGATTTTCATATCAATGTACACTTTGATAGTTACGTATGCTCATTTGATACTGATGTTATGCTCATTTTTAAAATGTCATATCAATGCATATTTCAAAAATATCGTATTACATTAGACTCGCATATTAAAATTAACAGAAGTGAATTTTAGATATAATTTAATAAGTTTGTATAGCAAAAAAAATATAAAAGATATGAAGCAGAGATCGTGATACTCATTATTAGTCTCATAATACTCAATACAATATGTGAGATGCTCAACAAAACTACATTATTGCTCATTTAGCAGGAGCCATGTTTTTTCGGTTAAATTACAAAACTGCCACCGAAAAAATAGGTTGTTTTAATTAAATGGATTGTCTTTTTTAATTGGGACTTTTTTGTGGGCCTTCCGTTGGATTCATTTAATTTAATTCAAACTGGGTTATTTAATAAGTTTTATAAAAGAAAAAATAACAAAACGAAAATGAATTAGAAGTTATCAAGCAGAGATTACAATTTGAATATTAGACTCCTAATACGCAGCATAATAGGTCTGATGCTCATTAAAAGTTCATTAATACTCATTCACCAGAAATCGTGATTTTCATCTCAATGTCGGAGGTTTGATGCTCAATTAAAATGTTGTGATGTTCAACTACCAAACCTTACGATTTTCACATCAATGTGCACCTTGTAAGTTATGTATGCTCATTTGGAACTGACGTTATGCTCATTTTGAAAATGTCATATCCATGCATATTTCAAAAGTATCATATTACATTAGACTCGCATATTCAAATTAATATGAGTGAATTATAGAAATAATTTAATAATTTTTTGCAAAAGAAAAAATTAAAAAAGAAAAATAATTAGAAGATATGAACCAAAGATCGTGATACTCATTACTCAATACAATAGGTCATATGCTCACAAAAAGTACACTATTGCTCATTTAGCGATCACTAAGTTTTAATGAGTATCAGACCTATTAGGAACCTAACAATATATGATAAAATTATAAATATATTTATATAAATTAATAGTATGATTCATAGATCAAATAAATACTTCAAAAATATGAAATAGTCTTTTAATATAATACAAGTAATAATGAGCAAAAGTAAAGAATAGTTAATATTATAATTACTATTAATAAACAATTGTAGTACGGAGTATGAACATATGTAGGATAAGAAGGATAAAAGAACTCATATGTTCAGTAAGACAAGTTGGTGAGATGGTTTGAAGGACGCGTGCTTTATCTCATGTCTAGGGATTGAATCCCGCTGACCTTTTAAATTTTTTAATGAAAGAATCCAAATCTTAAGGAATCCAGTTTTTAAAAATCGGATGTATGTACATCCGGGTGTACAATATAGGCACTCGTGAAAATAAGGGCATACCAAACATTACTCTTCATTTAAAACTCATTTTGACTGGGGCAGCTTGGATGTTCTACAGAAAAATATGTTATTATTATCATTAGGCAAAATAATAAGATGTGTATTCATGGTTTTTATTCATATTCAGGATTCTAAAAGCAATTGTATAGTCAGAGCGGTATATTAGGTTGGATCGGTATAAATATTTTTTTTTAGAAAAATTACATTAGTCTTTTTTACCTTAAGTATTTAAATAAAATTTAGAGTGTATTCCTAATAGGTTATCCCTGGCTACGCCCCTGCTAAATAGCATCCTATTGCTAAATTTGGTGGCCGGCCCCTTGCCTGAATGTAAGGACTTAACTACTTAGGATGTTTTTACTTGGACTGTAATTTGCTGGTCTGGTCTGGTCTGGTCTGGTCTGAACTGGTCTGGTCTGGTCTGGTAAGGTCTGGTTTCTTTGTATTTTTATAACTATCCAAGTCTGGTCTGGTCTGGTCTGGTCTGAACTGGTCTGGTCTGGTCTGGACTGGTCTGGTCTGGTCTGGGGCAAATTACAGTCCAAGTAAAAACATCCTTAAGATGGATAAAATTAACAGTGTGGTTGAGTTTTGGTAATGTTGATGGTGGTGCAAACTTTATTAATGTGTACTCTAATTACTTTTCAGAGATTCTTTTTCCTAAAAACAAAGTGAGAATTAATTTGGAATGTTTTGAAATTGAGTTGGTGTTAATGGTGTTGTAATGTTATATTATTGTCCCCTGTTTGGTATGAATGACATATTATAGTATAGATGATTTTATGGATATATGTTGTAAATACATGTGATTAATGCGTGCATGTAGTATTCAGGGCCGGTCCTGTCCAATTTTGGGCCTATGGGCGGTATACTACTTTGGCCTTATTTTCAAAACAAATCGTAAATTATACTTACTTAAAGTAAAAATTATGGAGTATAATAAACTATGGGAAACTACTCTAAATACGACTAAAAACGTTTGTATATTCAAAAGTAAGATTATCATGTTTTTATTCCCTAAATAGAAGTAATCACTGCCGTATTTTGACAGTATCATACTTTACACATGGTAGTATATTCCGAACATGACAATAATTACTCATATTCAGAAACTAAACACATGACAGTCTTGTTTTGAAATTCTAAAAAAAACTCCTAGTTAAGGAATTCTCCCAACAACTATCTAATAAACGTTATAAAATAAAGATGAAATTCACCTTCATATTATTTGAATTATATTACATATATGGACAAAAGTAACAACACAAGTATCACAAAAGAACAATGTCAAGTAAAATCATCAATAATTGCTTATCAATCTTTTCCAAGATGACATGTGCAATGTTTAAAATTGCTAATCCATTAAGTTTTTTTGAGGCATAATAGATGATTGGGATGATGTTTGAGAATTGGGAGGCACTGGCAGCACAAAGACAATAATATAAATCAGTAATTTGTAATTAAAAAAAATAAAAAGTCTTAAAGGTTAAAAAGATGTGAAGAGACGTGTTTCTATTGATTCAACAACAAATGTGTTGACTTACACCAAACTCTATTTAAAATCAAAACAAAATTTATATTCTTTTTTTAAACTTGTCTAGCTCCGTTCAAGATTTTTTACTTATGTTTTAAAATTTTCAGATTGTCAACAAAAATTACACATTAGACCTAATTAAATATTTGAAATTATAAATAAAAAAGAAGCATACTCAGATTACATATAAAGAAAAAAAATTGGGCCTAATTTTCTTTCTACTTTTTCTTGGGCCTAGGGCGGTCGCCCCTGCTGCCCTCCCCCTAGGACCGGCCCTGGTAGTATTGTATATAAACTATATATTGAACACGCTACCCTTTTATGTTCTCAACTTATCTTTTCTGTCATATCCTATTTATATCTTTTGTAGACTCACACGATCTTTTCTTACTTTTTGGAGGTTACAATAAAAAAAATACAATAATCATTATTTTGTTAGAGCTTTTGTCAAACTTAAATGTATCTTACATTTTGAGAATGAGCAAATACACTTTTAATGTGAATCTTATTGGGTATGTTTGGCAAATGGCTGTTAGCTGTTGTTGTTAGCTGGTTGTGTCAGCTGTTTCCTAACAGCTGGTTGTGTTAGCTGTTTTGACCGGCTGGTTATGTTAGCTGATTATAGACAATTGTTTGGTAAAATTGGTTGTTTCGAAATGGCTGATAGAGTGTAAATTGAACCAGCCGAATGAATAAGCTGCCCTCCTTAGCTTCTTCAACAATCCATTTTTTCAGCTTTTCAAACTCAACAAGATAATTTTAAAAGCCATTTACCAAACATCATTATTAGCTTCTTTGACCAATCAAACAGCTGAAATGGGTCAAACAAGCTAAAAGCCGGCTGATAAGCCATTTGCCAAACATACCCATTATAAATGTTACACCTACACACGTGTGAGCATATGTAAATGTAACGGATTGTGCGCGAATAAAAGGTGAAGACAAACACAAAGAAAATTAAAATGCAAACCACTATAATTGAAGAAACCTAAGACAACTGTGCGTCTGTGCTCAATAAAATATATGGAATATTGTTCACAACTCTAGTTATTAAGAGATCTTCCATAGTTATATGGAATATTAGTGCACACCTTTAAAATGGACACATCAAAATCATGATGGAGGTGCAGGGATGGGGTGTAACACTTCTCCAACTCATTAATTGATTTTTTTTAGATTTCAACTTGATTAAAACATTTATTTTTTTCCAAACAAAAAACACATTTATTTTTCTTCCCCCCACACTTCTGAAATTCACCAGCTAAGAGAATTTGCATAAGTGCTTAGCTTCAAGTCTTAAAATGCGTTTGGATGATTATAGTAAGCACGCGACTGAACGACACAATGAACTACTCCCTCCGTCCCACTAACAATGGAGTGACACACAAATCTATAAAAAGTGGTTTATGTAGTTGATATTGAATTGATAAAATAAGAATAAACTAAGAATGATTTAGATCCACACAAACTTTACCAAATAAGGTATGAGACAATCTTAGTGAGACGGTCATAAATGATAAAGTGGGACAATCTTAGCGGGACGAAAGTAGTAATTTTTAAGGAAAGATATTGTATAACTAAACAGAGCAAGTATTGTAATGTTCAAATTTAAATGAATTCACGAGCCTGTTTGATAACCTTGTTTTTCGGCTTATCAGGTTTATCAACAATTTTTTCACCAAACACTCAACTTTTTATTTCGCGCGTTGAATTGTGTAATAATAAGACAAAGTAAGGTTGGATTAATTTTTTTGGTTGTATTGTCTCAAACCAATGTTCTAAAAGGCGTTAGGCACTAGTCGGGCGCCAGCCCAGTGCCTAGCGCCTAGTCTGCTAGGCAGGCGCTTAGGCGGGGACTAGTCGGAGACATAGAAATTGTAGTTTTATCAAAAGTTTTGCATAAATATGATTAGTAATATTGTGTTTATGTGTGTATAAAAAATACACACACATATACACATTAACATGCATGAATGATAGAGTCATCACGTTTAATCATATATTATACTGACTCACTAATAGCTTTCTTCATTTGCATTGTCAAAGTTAAAGGTACATATATATCTCTTTTTTGGCAATTCTTTCTAACCTGTTATAGTATATGTTCAATGTTAAGATCAACATCCTTGAACTGTGATGAGATTTGAACCTGTGACCTCCTTCTTGAGAGTGTCACAGTGTTTGTCCTTGTATTCAACAATCAAACAAACAATAATATGATAGAGAAGAGAAGAAGACAACTTTGATTAAATTCAATACCGAGAAATATTTAGAACTACTGAACAAGGTATCGAAATACAAAGCTGCGGCTCTCTCTCTCACACAATGTATGCGTGAATAATCTGAAAGAGTCTTGTGGATCATTCCCTCTAAGGCTATATTTAGGCTAACCGCAACCCTGTTCCGTCAATAAATCAAATTTTCCACCAGTTTATACGTATTCAGTCAGTCAATTCACTTTTTACTGCAATCCAGCACCGTCAATATATTCAGTCATCAAAACTTTTCCTAATTAAAACCTTGTTTTAACTATTATACATTATTTTTTTCTCAATTTTTTTTGCAAATAATTATGATTTTAAAAGTAAAACATTTCGATGTAAAAATAAATAAATTTGAGGTTTAATGTTTTTTGTTAATTTATACCTATTTTCTAAATAAATAACTCAAAGATGTAAAAAAAAAAAATTTACCAATGAAGTCTTAATTTTAGAAATTTAACAAAATATTGAACATAAAAATCTCCAATTGATAAAAACACATATTTTATTTTTTAAATTCTATATAAATAATATTGGTGTCATATGAAAGATAATAAAAAATTATAAATATTGATATAATTTTTATTAAAAAAAATGGATTATAAGTAAAAGGGTTATAATAGATTAAAGATTTTTGGGATTTTTAAAATATTCCTAGCCCACATTTCTAGAGAACCACAAGCCTAGTAATCTGTTCGTGTAGTAGCCTTCTCTCTTTGTGAATGTGCCCTCTCAATTCCCACTCCATGTGTGCTATCTAGCGCAATTTTACACCCAT
Source organism: Cuscuta epithymum (assembly GCA_945859915.1). Classification (NCBI taxonomy): domain Eukaryota; kingdom Viridiplantae; phylum Streptophyta; class Magnoliopsida; order Solanales; family Convolvulaceae; genus Cuscuta; species Cuscuta epithymum. Next base: position 180,839 of record CAMAPF010001019.1, read on the forward strand.
AAAAATACATGGGTTGTAGCAAAAATGGGAGTCAAAACTTCAAAATTATCTTTTCATCCATAGGATTGTGGGTAGCCTTATATGCCTAGAAAATAAGTTGATGTGACCTAAGCATGATTGGACTCCTTTATTTAGGTGGCTCAATAGCACACTTTACAATATTTCGTAATAAGACTAGTCTAATATTAGCTTACAAAGGTGTCAATGGGCCGAAATACATTCGAATCTCATATTAAATATCTAGACAATGTAGTTACACAAATACAAAGATATATAACTAGATTGGACACTATAAAAGTTCCAACATGCAGTGATGTCATCAGACCACAAAGTGCTTGGCGGATGCATATATCTCTTAGGATACTAAAATAAAAAGGCAAAAACAAAATTGTTCGATGAATCTAGACACCTACGTGGTCCATTAAGCGCTCTAGGCGGGCAATTAGGTGCCCTAGGCGGTCGACTAATTCACCTAGGCACCGAATCAATTAGTCGGAGCGCCTAGACTAAAATCGGGGCGCCCGACCACCGCCTAGCACCTAGGCGGGGACTAGTCGAGCGCCTGGAGCGATTTTTAGAACAGTGACTCAAACTACTGCAGATGACAATTTTAGCTACTTTTACATATATTTTTTTCTTTATTTTATTAATAAAAAACTTCATATATTTTAAATATAATTTTTTCATAAATCAGCAAAATCAGTCAATACAGCCACTTCAGGCTTCAGCTAGAATTTCATAAATTTTAGCAGAATCAGTCGATTAAGCCGATTTTAATATCTCCAAACAAGCTTGAGTTGACTTATAAATTTAATGCAATTGTGTCATATGCATGAGTTTTAGACTTTTAGCGTCTATACTCTTGACTCTTGAGGCCAGATGTTGTCTGGGATAAAGGTAAGGACAACATTTTAAGACAAACACTTCTACCATTTGAGATTTTGAGCAGGGCCGTCTAATGAATTTGGAGGCTCTGGTTCAAAATGTAAAAACAGGACCTCACATTAATATAACAAATTTTTGAAAATCTCGATCTAAATACTTATACTCAAATCAATTGAATATTGATTAAAAGAGAACTAAAAGAGTAAAAGAATCAACGGAAAAAATGATGGTTCTATATTTTTCTTCCTTACTTGATAACTATATTTTACTCATTAGTATTAATATATAATACTCCCTCCGTTCTTTTTTAAATGCAACATTGGACTTTTTCCACTATTCACGTGTTCTACTTTGACTCTATTTTATTTATTGATGTATTATAAATTAAATTTTAAAAAAATATTGTTAAATTCTTCTTATTTCAAATTTTCAATATCAATTTTTTTAAATTTTTTTACTAATAAGGAATGAAAGATATTAATAGTCAAACTTGTGCGTTGGCAAACGTGAAAAGTGGACCGTTGCATTTAAAAAAGAACGGAGGAAATATTACTATACAATATTACTAAACTTTTAAAAATTTGTGGCCTCATAAATTTGAGGACTCTGTTCTGGATAACATATTGAACCTCCTAAAATACGACCCTGCATTTGAGGCTAGAATGCCATTAGTTAAGACCTGCGGCCTGCCATTGATAGTTTTTTTTTGACAAGCCTGCCATTGAGAGTTAGTTAATTATGACAATACAAATCATTTTAAAAAGTAGGCATCTTATTGCATCACTCACTGTCCATGCATGGACAATTGTATACGTAGTATAATGATATCTACAATTACAAATCTATCCGAGTTCAAATTTATGATATGTTATGAAACAGTAAACCTAGCGAGTCGCATACAAAAGTGAATATTTTATTAAGGTAAGAGCACATTAGAGTTTACAATTCATGTCTCAACAATTTTCCATATATATGTAAAATATATTGTCTTGCACTATTGTGTAGTTATTGATTTGATAAAATACCAATAACCCACATGTTATAATTTGCATACCATTCTTTACCGGAACAAGTTTCTTACATTACTATAAGTTACATCATCATCATTACCCCAGTGCCTCAAATACCAATAAAATCATTTTATTATATATGTGTAGCCTACGTATTATGACTGCTTTGTTGCATTGAGCAGGCTTTCGTCACTCGTGCTCAGGGCATCATTTAGGAATGTAGTCCGTCTTCTCTGTTTGACGTATCATATATCAATTCATGTTAGTCGATTCCGAATTCTTTTGGGATTAAGGCTTGGATGTTGTTGTATTATGGAGTATATGTGTTGCCATTCCCTAAATTTTGACTGCACAATTTCATATCCATAATCAGTACCGTATGTTAGATGAAACCCAGAACCTTATTTTGAGACAGAGTAGTTACCACTTACCAAAAACCCAACATATGGCTCTGTTACGTAATAAATGGCTTTTAGGTGAGCATTTGGCCTTGCATTTATAATTTGCTGTTTTAGACTATCAAATAACTACTCGAAATGTTTTGTAAAAGCCTACCGAATGACCTAAAGCAACTTAAGTCGTCTGTTCTAAAAAACTTTTTGAACCCCTCATTTATACATTCAAAGAGCTAATAAAACATTTTTGCATAAACAGCTAAAATATAATAAAGGTCAAACAGGTAACGCCAAAGAACTAATCCAAACCGCTAACATGAAAATAGCTGATTGCCGACAACCTTCAGAATTCGGATTGGTTACCGGGCAAATTACTTCCGATCCTAATTACATTGTGAATGACCTACGTAAGCCATAATGGCTCTAACATTGTGTCAAATTAAAAGTTAGCTTGTTAAGGTAAAAAAGGATATAATGTATAAAGAAAAAAATGAGTCTAATGTGACGTCTGGCATTAATCATATCATCATTGTTATGTTGGCAAATTTCCCTCAAACTAAACCCATGTATCATAAGTTATGTTCAAAGAAAATGGAAACAAACAAACTACTTGGACTGACTGGCTGCAAGGTCAAGGATCAGCTGTAGATTTTATAACCATGCGGGTCGTTTCACATTCATGGAATGTTACTTCTTCAGCCCCTTCTTTGATTCATGAATTAGTTTTCTCATTATCCTTGGATAGAGCTTTGCCTGACTTGAGAGTTTTCCCAAGCTTGCTGCCACTGCTTGTACCTGCTTTCTTCGAAGCCCTAAACACATCACTCTTGATGTTTAATAAGCAGATTTCATCTCATATTGCAAAACCGTATTATAGTAAAAGCAAACCTTTTTGAAGATGAGGCACCAGATTCTTTTTTCTTTGAGGTGCCTTTTTTTGCCTTTTCCCCCGCCCTACTCGAAATTACCAGTCAACGTCATAAAACAATTAGGATCATAAAACGGCGAGCAGCTCACGCTTCAGAAAACTTTTCCGTGAATCGAAAATGCTTTGAGCGCGCGCATGTGTGTGTGTGTGTGTTTTCTGGGGAAGAACTGGACTATTAAAAACTTACGTAGTAGACACCAAAGAAGGTGAATCAAATACATGTTCCTGCAAAATGCAGCAAGCAAGTCTTTTAGCAAGAGATATGAACTAATCAGTAATTTTTTTTTTTTAATCAGTAAATCTGTACATAGTTTGTCAATTGGATTAATAAACCAAGAAAGTTTTTAATTCAAGGTGGTCAAATAGAACATATGCCCCTGGAGCTGCACTTCAGAACAGAGAACTAAGATATAGACTAAGGGGAGCTTGAGATAGATTTCTAGAGAGACAATCACAAAGTAAGCTAACATTAGCTCCGATACCATGACAATATGACATGAATCATTATTATCACCCAATCAGGCCATAAGAACCTTAGATCGAAGTATAAGACCACACAAAAAGATTGAATTCAATCTATTAGCTAGTTTAGCTTAAGATCTTATTAACCCATGAGACTCCCTAGAATTTCTGATGTGAGATTCTAAGAAAAGAAAACTCACTTCCTTGACTGAGGCCTCTTCAAGCATTTCCCAGCGTTCAAGGTTGAGGTTCAAGGTTTCAACATCGTTGTCAATGTATTTGATCTGCAGCAGTAGCAGGAATTAAATGAAAATCAAAGAAAGATATCATAGGAAGCCGGCATACATTACACCTGCTTGATATTGTTTCATAAATATTGGGACACCACCCATATGCCCTCTAGTAAAAACGGTTAAGTCATCCAAATATAAAGATACAAAAACACATACGGAGTATTAGTCTTTGGTCTACTTCTCAAACTTGGTTTATGTTTTTAAATGAAACCCCAAATCTAGAAAAAAAAACATCCTCCTATTAAGACTCGGGCTTCCATCCTGAAAGGTTAGTTTAATAAGAGAAGTAGCCTAATACTTTGGTTAGTTTCTATCTTTATACTCGACTGGTGTGGGATAGCTTAATATGCTTCTGCAAGATGGTGGCTCGTTGGAGCAGACCAATCTTGTAGTCCGTGAGCTCATTGTTGAAGCTTATCAAAATCTAATGACTCGTTGGAGCTTAATCGTCTTTGATACCATATTATGAGCCGAAGTTTCATCCTAAAAGGTCAACCTAATAGGAGAAGTAGCCCAATGCTTCATATATTAGTTTCCATTTTTATACTCGGCTGTGTGGGATAGCATAATACTTCAATGGGTTCCATGTACTGTTGAAGGAGAATCTTCGCTATTATTTCAACCGTCTTCTCTATTATCATTAACCCAACACAATACATGCATGGAAAACCTCCACTGGCTATGAAGGATTCGACTCTTACTATTGAAGGCAAGCCCTAAATGGAAAATTGATCTGCTGCATTATTCATGTGAAACCCTATGGAAACATTGATCAAATGCACTTTGTTTCTGTATAATAAGAAGTCATAGATTGTGTCATAAATTTTTAATTACTTTCTTTCTTTCTATTATAATAAAATTGGTTGTCAAAATCTACAGATGATGAAGCGACTTTATGATCCAATATCACTATGGCACATAACCAAACGCCCAGCCTCTCAATTTGTATCCAATGGTCACTCTGGCTAAAAATAAGATCGACAAACCAACACAGTTCCACATCCTAATCACACCCATCACATTCTGACATCCCACAGCCAAACGCTTTCACCATTCACGTTCTCCACACTCTTGCACTCAACTCTGAAAGTTGCTTGTACTCACCAAGTATTAAATAAGAAGCCTACTACACTTTCATAATTCTCTACATGTAGTTGGATATTTGGCTTCTGTTCTCTAAATAAATATATTTATTTATTGAAAAAAATTAAATGTGAGAAACTTGTTACGAGTCAGGACGGGTTGAAGGTTGAAAAGAAACAGGTGAAATGTGATGATGTTAGTGATTTGCCTTAGAAGCTGGTTATATAGAACAATTTCACCCTAAATAACATCCCCCTAAAATAATTGACTTTCATCTTGCATGCAATGAAGGAAGTAGGACATTCAGAGTGTAATATAGGGAATTATTATATTACACCAAAATATTAGCATGCTGGGGATTTACCTTGTGTTTCTTCGTCTCAGGGTCAAAAGAAGAAATTGTTCCCTTATAAAACCTGAACGGACAAAAGGTTAGAACATATGAAATCAAATTGTTGCAAAATATACAAGACAATTTGATAAGCTCATCTTAGCTTATAAAAATACATCATCCCTCCATCCTGAAACAATCTTGTTGGTTGCATTTTCTAACTGTCCCAAAATAATCTCGCATATTTCTTTTTCAGGAAAGGAATGTGTGGTTGATACTATTTCACTCATTTCAACCTATATCTCAACCAGACTTCTTAACATTTATCCATCTTAAGTAGTTAAGTCCTTACTTTCGGTCAAGGGGCCACCAAACTCTTATTATAGCACCAATCAACTCTTCTCCATAATCCTTACCAACAGGGTGGTTTTTAGAATCCTGTATATGAATAAAAACCATAAGCACACATCTTGTTATATTGTCTGATGATGGTAATAACATATTTTTTAGGAAAAGAGAAAATAGGATAAGACACCATCCTTTTAAAATATTTGTACAAATTCAATGCTGAGAGGAAGTTTTTTAACAATTTAAAATCCATCATGGAACAAAGTTCAATAGTGAAATACAATAGGGAAAGTTCCCAAAATAGGACTAAAACAGTTTGAAAATTCCAAAATAAGACTGTCATGTTTTTTATTCCCAAAATAGGAGTAATTACTGCCAAGTTTGGAAAATACTGCCATGTTTGAAGTCTGGTACTGCCAAAACATGACAGTAATTAGTCCTATTTTGGGAATAAAAACATGGCAGTCTTATTTTGGAATTTTCAAACATTTTTAGTCCTATTTCGGGTAATATCTCAATACAATATAGCATTTCTAGGAAGGAAGTTAATGGAAGTCTCGTCGTAGAAATGTGACAGAGAACTGCCCGTATTTACTAAATGCGACTTGAAGGAAACAGTTTTTATCTTCAAAAATGTCCAAAACAAGCCCGTTAGAGATTCCAAATCAGTTTTAGATGAACAATAAATTTAAGTAAAACAACATTGTTTAATAGTGGAATACTACTAAAATATAACATCTGTAAAAAGAAAGTAAATAGAAGTCTCATCTTAAATGCAACTTCTATAAAGGAACTTATTTTCTATTGAACTTCCAAGAGGTCAGCTGCGCACTCATAATGAGTTTTAAATGAAGAGTAATGTTTAGTATGCCCTAATTTTCACTTTCAAAAACTGGCACCATAGAACATCTGTAAAACAAAATCTTAAAATTTTGACTAAGAGTCTAAGACAACCGCTGTTGCTGAGAGTCTAGACAACCGCTATTGCTAAATGCTTCTTGCACAGAGAATTTATTTTATAGAAAAAACCGCACTTTAAAAATCCAGTTTGTCAATTATACTGCACAGGAATTTGGATTAGATGAGGAGCTTTACTTGTAATCTCCTATCGAAAGATCAAATGCATCAAACACTCTCCCTTAACATCATTACCATTTATTATCCTTAAAGTTGCTATATTCAACAATATTGACAAAAGGGATAAGCTACATAACATATGCTACTTGCCTTATTAATTGAAATCTCAAAAGATTAAAAAATCACTAGGGGAGAACTGGTCGAAAACGCAATAAATGATACTACCTTCGTCCCACTAACATTGGGACAAGGGGGGGGTGGCACGATTATTAACAAAAGTGAGTTTATGTGGTTGATATTGAATTGATAAGTAAGAATAAAGTAAAAATGATTTAGAGCCACACAAACTTTACCAAATTTGGCATGGGACAATCTTAGTGGGATTTCCCGAAAAGGTAAAATGGGACAATCTTAGCGGGATGGAGGAAGTACTATTTTTTTATATATATTTATGTACCAGTATTAAATATAATGTGATGCACAAGTGATAGGTAATGTGCGGGAATCAAAATTGAATTTCGAGTGTTGTGTATAGTGCATGGCATTTCTACGCAAAATGACTCAAATGACTAAAGCTCTGTTTTGTTAAATAGTTATAGATCATATATAATCTCATCATAGTTTTAGTAATATCAGGGTTTTCTATTATTATTAGGTTTAAGGTTTAGGTTTCTCAATTCTCTTTAGGTTTAGGTTTCTTACTCCTACCGGGTTTAGGTCTATTATTTCTCAATAGATGCATTTTGATAGTCTGTAGCTATTATCAATTGGTAAATTTAAACAAAAGTAAAAATTTATTCTTGTTTGTGGTCTCTTCAGATTTGAAGCAATTTTGGTAATTGTTTGACAAAATCGGCCTCTAACCTACACAAAAAAATCTAATGTTGTTGAAACCGCCCATGCCACTAGGGTTGAGTGTTGGATATTACTTCAAACTTTTAATGAGCATCACTTCAGGAAGAAGATAGGGAGAGGGAAGGGAGAAGAAGCAGAAGATGAAAGTTGAAGTCAGTAATGGATCCAGTAAATTTAATGTTATATTAGAATTAAGTTGAAATTCAAGTTTAGATACTAAAGTTGGCTCCCCTCCAGTTCAGAAGTTCAAGTTCAAGTGCAGATGGTCAAGTGGACACCAGTTCAGTTCAAGAATAATTAGCAGTTCAAGTTTTTTTAGAGGCTAAGGTCTGTGTAACAAGCTTGAAGCATTTGATGCTCCAGCTCGAGGGGGTGCAAAATTAGAAATAGTAATTCATTTATCCTAGTTTTAGAGGTATTATATAGTTTCCTATTCCTATTGGATTTTAGGTTTAGATTTCCTTATTTGTTTAGGTTTAGGTTTCCTATTCCTACTGGACTGGGGTCCATTAATTCTTTATTTAAGCATTGTAATAGTATCTAGAAAGAAAGGGAATAATAATTAAAATACCCAAAACTTTGAAGGTGAGTGAGATAAACACCCCAAACTTTCATATGTAATTTAAATACCACAAAGTTTTTATAAAAAAATTATTTTAACACCATGGTCATGTATTATCTATTTCAAAAATGCAAATTTATGGTGTTAATTGCATAATTTAAAATTGCAAATTGAAAACGTTGCAATTATATAGAGTGGGGGGGTAATACTTTTTATTTTACAATGGAAGTTTAGAATGTTAATTGTATCTTCATGAATGCTAAAAAATTTAAATTATGAAATTAACATAAAAATTAACATTTTTGAAAGAAAAAATACATGACCATGGTGCTAAAATAACTTTTTATATAAAGTTTGGGGTATTTTAATTATTTTTCCCTATCTAGAAATTATCAACTTGTAAGATTTAAAGTGATGTCACTAAAAGTAGTAGTTTATTTATCATTCAACGTTATGAATATAGCTAATAAACTAAAAACACCTATATTCTATTTTCCCAAACTTATAGTATAGAAGATAACTCTAATTAGTACTCCGTATAAATTTAAACATGTATGGTACATTTGGGAATGAGAATAGGTTTAATAGAGAGAGGTAATGGGTACCTGCCATTTGGGAGGGTTAAGGCTCAATAACAAAAAGTTGGGAATGAAACCCATAGTGCAACATTATCAAGCATAAACTACCATTCCTCGTTCCCAATCCTTCCCACCAAGCACCCCCTTAAATAGTGACATGTCATGTTCTAGCAAGGCGCTCTATGCTCTAGAAACTTTCCTTCTTCAAAAACTAACATGGCATGCTTAGGTGGCACACTATATGCTAACAAAAATGTCCTCATACACAACACCCCCATAAACATTTATTGCTTTTAGGCATGTCAATGGGGGATACTGGTTACTACCAATATGATATCTTCCCTAATATGGTATTAATCAGAGATAGAAGAGAAAGAGACAGACCAAACTACCAAAGCTTATACTTGGACTGCATAAAAAACAAAAAGGATAGGGTAGTTCAATCGTTCACTCCAAGTTAATGTTGTAAAGAAATGCAAACGCAAAAGTGCTACAGGGTTTTAGGCAAAGATGAGTTTAGTTGAGCACACTTATGTTGAAGTACTTAGAAAAATGAAGAGATAGAATCACTTGATCAAGGTTACCATCACCAGCAAAACCTGCATGTACCATTAAGTAGTACCTTTTCTTTGTTCAAAACTTCCTTCCTCTTGCGCTTGGTTCTTGTGCTTGTATTTTGGAGTTCATTTTTTTGAGCATGTGGCTTCTCTAAGTCACTGATTCCTCCTCCTCCTTTTTCTTCTTCTTCTCCTTCTTCCTTTATTTTAACTACACCGGAAGTTGCCTCGTTATCATTGCATGGACTCTTGCCCAGTTTTCCTTTGAAAGATCGTGCACCTTTAGATCCATTTCTCTCTGTCATCACTGACTTGTGCTTTTCAGTTTTGGGTGGCAAAGGTGACACCCCTGAAGTAGCATCCTCAGATTGATTCTCATGTTCCTTGTTATTATTTTCGCTGTCTTTAACACACTTTTCACTTCCATTAATACCCAAACAATCTTGTTCCGTTCTAGGTTCAATTTTCTCTGACATTCCTTCTATAGTAGATATGGCACCACCTTTTTCCGCCTGAACATGAAACTTTAGATTATTACTGTATATATTAGAGAGAGAAAGAGAAACACAACACCACCAATAGAAAATGATTGTTAATCAAGTAGTATATTGAAGAGTTCTTCCTTCCCAACCAAATACTTCAAAGAAAAAAGTAGAGGGCATCGCTAGCTACTCCTTTTAATTGATTAACTATAATGAGCTTATTAGCACATATAGCCTCCAATAGCAGAAATGAGTCAATGGTGTAAAAAAGTAGTATGGCCTTTTAACGCCAAGGCAATAATACTTCCACAAAAATGTATTACAAATACATGTGAATAAATTACATTAATTGACAGAATAGAAAGACAAATAAATTATATGATGCATGCATTTCATAGGCTCAAACTCCTGCAGAAAGTTTAATTCTGAAATTAAAGTTAACTATGAAGACAGTCAATGGACAAAATCACAAAATTGCATGCAATCAAGAATGATAGAACTAGAGTGGTCAAGTTGTTGAGCTAAAGATAAATTAGATCAGACTACAGTTTATTAAGCTGTTCTTTAGCTTAGAAATTTCTCACCTAAAAAGTGTTGAAGTAAACTTGTGTCACTATTGTTGGTGTTATGACCCTAGACATCTTACAAATATAGGTTTATAGGTTAATTGGTCAAAAGAAAAAGAAAGTTGCAGCAAGTAATAATTGAATATATGGAGACAATCTCCAAGGTACACTAATACTACGTCTAAGATCGGTCACCACTTTTGACAAACTTTCAATTGAATCACCCACTGTTAGTTATCATGACCTTCTCAAAACCAATTCCTGATAAATGAGTGAGCATTATCCAAGTGACCACATATGTTTGTAGTCTCAGTTAGAGATGCTTTACAGCTGTATATATGCTACATATATGTTTAATTAAAGGAGATTTTAGTTTATTAGTAACGATTATACACTTTACTGGTTTAGCTATGATACTCTTATGTACTCGATGTTCTCTGTTCAATATAAGAGACAAAAAACATTCCATACATTCTTCTCTAATAACATGGTATCAGAGCCAATGCTCAAGATACAACCCTGATTAAGCCCATCAGAAATATTGTCACCCGTGAAACCCTAGACTAGCATTTAGCCGATTTCCATTCTGTACACGGCCATCCCTATTGTTTATTTACTATACAGATCAAGTAAATCGAAGGCCTCAGTCCGTGGGTTGAAGAATCTGTTCAGGGTTTCTGCTCATCGTGAAAGTCGTCACAGACCACCGCCATCCCTTTGTTCCAGCTCCTGTCAAAACAGATCCCTAGCTTCCTTCTGCTCAGAACCTTCTCTTATTTTTTTCTAAATGGGAGATGGTGCAAAACCAAATGATGCTATAATCCCTAGGCCCCTAGAATTATTAATCATTCTGCTTCTCTGAAAATACCGGTTAAACTAAAATCAACTAATGAGGCACAATGGAGTATGTTTGTTCAAACCGGCCTTAAAAACTTGGATAAAGATGCATATCTGAATCAGGGGTCCTCCAAACCCTAAAACATGGAAGCTTGATAATAGTGGAATTAGAATGGCTTTCTGGAATGCTATGGAACCTCAAATTTTGAGTATTGCTCAAAGAAGATGCGGGAACACTTGCAGTCCTCAGGAAAAGAATCTCTGTACCACATGTACTCTATGTTTAAATCTTATTTCAGATTTAAGCAGGTTGATTCAGACCTTACTGAATACGTAGTATTATACAAGGCTGTCCTTCAGTACAAGTGTTGAACGTTCCAATCTTATTTTGTTCTGTAAAATTCTTTAAAAAACTAAGAAAGAACTGCACGAAGTCAGGTCCGTTTTGTTTTATAAAAGTTTACCATATTAACTTAATTTAAAAACTCTTGAAAAGGGAAAAGCTGCAGAAAGTACCACATTTATTTTAAAAAAACATGTGTTATAAAAATTTAAAGAAACGAGCACAACTGCACAGGAATACCACTTTTTGTTCCTTCTATAAATTAAGTACATATAGAGTTACCTCATCATCCTTGCATGAACCCTTGCCCTGTTTTCCTTTGGAAGACCTAGCCCCTTTAGATCCACTTCTCACTGTCATCTCTGACTTTTTCTTATTCGGTTGGGCCCTTCTGTGAGTATGCTTCTTAGTTTCGGAAGGCAAAGGTGACTCCTTTGAAGTAGCATCCTCAGATCTCTTCTCATGTTCTTTCTTGTTTTTATTATTATTATTCTGAGGTTCTTCAACATAGTTTTCACTTTCACTCATACCCAAACAATCACGTTCCTTACTGGGTTCTCTCTTCTCTGGCAGTCTACTAAGATAAACTTGCTGTTGCAAATCTTTAGTATTTTCGCGGACTTCAGCAGGCTTATCGGCACCTTTTAGCTGCTCAGTCTGACTGCCACACTCTGCCTTCAATGGTGGTCCAATAGGCTCCTGGTTAATGTTGTCAATAATCATTGATTTAGGAGTGACATTAGGTAGCTGAACATCAGATGTTTCTTGTATAGCAGATACAGCACCACCTTTCTTGACCTGATCATGAAACTTTAGATTATTACTGTATATATTAGGGAAAGAGAGAGAAAAACACCACCACCAATAGCACAAGATTATTAACCAAGTAGTATATAGAGAGAGTGCTTCTTCCGAACCAAGTACTTCAAACAAAAAAATAGAGAGTATCTTTAATATTCTTTTCAAAAGGGAATAACCATAATCAGTACATACAGCCTCTGATAGAGACACTAAGTCATACTGTGTAAGTGTGCAACTTTTAAAGGTTAATTCATAAATACTTCTGCAAAAAGAAAATTATTGCAAATGCGTGTGAATCTTTTATACTTCGTATAAATTGGTAAAATAAAAAGGCAAAAGAATTATTAAGATGCACGCACATCACAGGCTCAAAGCCTTATGGCAACAATTTAAATGCGAAACTAGAATTAACTAATAAGACAGTGTGGACAAAATCACGAAATTGCATAGAATCTTGAGTGTTCACATTGTAAAATTCTAAGAAAAATTAGAACACTTAAAGTTTATCAAGTTGTTCTTTTGCATAGAAGTTGAATTTTCTCGCCTAAAAAGTGCAGTTGTATACTTGTACCACTAATGTTGGTAAAAATAAAAACCAAACCTGTGGTGACATTCCCCAAGGTTACACAACTACTGTGTTCTTATAATCTTATGTGTACTCAAAAATAAAAACATAATAAAGTATTTAAGACCATTTATTGAAGTAACTAAAGGTAACAATAGTAGACTGAAAGCATCACAAGGATTAATCTTTAGCTAATGCAAGAGGATTAATCCCAACAATGCTGTATACAGAAGGGCTAGAACTTAGAATGAGTAGGCTAATTACAGATATACAGAAGACTAGTCTATTCTAGAGTGCTTTTTAGGGTGGAATCCTAGTAACAGACCACAAAGTGGGAATAATATAGCTAGCTGACTTAGTTTCGGTGACAACAAAGGACCTCGTTGTGCAACAAATGACTCTTATGTGACCTACAGTAGAGTGACATGTGGTGCAGCAGGATCACTTGACCATTCTGCTAATCAGGATGGTGATAACCTTGCTGTCTATATACTAATTATATGAAATATGAGTACTCCATTTGCATTACCGACAACTATACATAACATGTGATGGGACAGAATCAAGATGATCCCATGTCTATCTACTGGAAACTAAAGTAGGTAATTCCTTGCAAAAGCATATCTTTCTTAACAACTACAATTAATAGGCAGTTTTGGTCTGCCCTTTCATCTACATTATGAAACTACCCATCACTCATTCAACTTAGGTACAAGTGTTGATGTGCCCATCTTATGTTGTTCTGTAAAAATCTTCTAAAGTGCAAGAAAGAACTGCACGAAGTAAAAAAAAATGAAATGAGCACGGCAATGTCTGATAGAGATAATAGGTTTCATACCTCCCATTTGTAAGGGAACAAAAGTTGGGAAAAAACCTATATTGAAACTGTTGAAATATAAACTAGAATAATATTTAAGATGGAGAGAATGATTTTCTGTGTTTTTCATTGAAGGTTTAAGTCCCTATAAATATACATTACAAATAGAATATTCCTATACAAGATTCTATACAATAATAATATCCTAAAGTATATACTTTAGAATATTCTGAAGTATATTATAATATTCTAAAGTATATTCTATATCTTTTATATCTTTCACACTCCCCCTCAAGTTGGAGCATAGATATTTATCATGCCCAACTTGTTACATAAATAACCAACTCGGATCCCATTTAGTGCTTTAGTGAACAAATCTCCAAGTTGTTCTCCAGTCTTCACATATCCTGTAGAGATCAATCCTTTTTGTATCTTCTCTCGAATAAAATGACAATCAACCTCAATATGCTTTGTTCTCTCATGAAATACTGGGTTGTTGGCAATGTGTATGGCAGCCTGATTATCACACCACAATTTAGCAGGCATTGGTGTCTTCAATCCGATTTCACCCAATAAATGGCCTATCCATATGATCTCACATGCAGATTGTGCCATAGCTCGGTATTCTGATTCGGCACTCGAACGAGAAACCACACTCTGTTTCTTACTCTTCCAGGATACTAGGTTTCCTCCAACAAAGACACAATACCCCGAGGTAGATCTTCGATCATCTTTAGATCCTGCCCAGTCAGCATCAGCAAAACATTCTATTCTCATGTGGTCGTGATTTTGATAGACAATCCCGCGTCCTGGTGCTCCCTTCAAGTAACATAATATATGTTCTACAGCAGCCCAATGGTCAATGGTCGGAGATGACATATATTGACTCACTACGCTTACAGAGTAAGCAATGTCTGGACGAGTGACTGCGAGATAGTTAAGCTTTCCAACCAATCTTCTGTACCTTTCTGGGTCTTCGAATGGTATGCCTTCTGAAGTGAGTTGCACATTGGGAACCATGGGAGTTGTGTTTGGCTTTGCTCCCAATTTCCCTGTTTCAGTTAGTAAATCAAGTACATATTTACGCTGAGATAGAAATATGCCTTTCTTACTTCGTGTTACCTCAATACCTAGAAAGTATTTCAATGAGCCTAGGTCTTTTGTTTGGAATTGGCTATGAAGAAAATTCTTAAGAGCCAAAATACCTGCAGTATCACTTCCTGTAATCACAATATCATCGACATACACCACAAGCAATGTGATACCTGCTTTCGTTTTTCTGTAAAAGACAGAGTGATCTGATTGACCTTTTATCATTCCAAACCGTTCAATGGATTGACTGAATTTCCCAAACCATGCACGAGGACTCTGTTTCAGACCATAAAGAGATTTGCGAAGTCGACAAACTTTCCCATACTCCCCCTGAGCAACAAATCCCGGAGGTTGATCAATATAAACTTCCTCCTGAAGGTCACCATGCAAGAATGCATTTTTAATGTCCAACTGGTGTAAGTGCCAATCATGAGTTGCAGCGAGTGAGATAAGTAACCTGACAGATGTTAATTTAGCAACAGGAGAAAAAGTGTCAGAATAATCAACACCATAGGTTTGAGCATAACCCTTTGCAACCAATCGAGCTTTCAATCGAGCAACAGATCCATCTGGATTAACCTTCACAGCAAAGACCCACTTACATCCAATAGACTTCTTCCCTGAAGGCAAGTCTACCAAATCCCAAGTACCATTAAGATCCAAAGCATTCATTTCCTCTACCATGGCATGACGCCATTCAGGATGAGACAAAGCTTCTTTAACAGATTTGGGAACAGAAATAGAATCAATGGAAGCAACAAAAGAACATGAGGCAGGAGATAACTGACTGTATGACACAAATGAGGAAATAGGATGAGTACAAGACCGTGTACCTTTACGTAGTGCTATCGGGAGGTCAAGATCAGATGTAGAGACAAGATCTGAATATGCAGGTACTGGTTCAGGACATGAGATCGAAGTCGGACTAGTATCAGGATATGTAATCACAGGTGTCACAGGTGGAGAGTGATCTTGTGCTTTGTGTCGACGGGTGTAAACCAAGTGTACAGGAGGTCTAGGGTCAGGAACAGTGACATTCGGCATAGTTACTGAAGGTGTGGTCTCAGGTATAGTAACTGTGTAAATGAGTATTTCATCGTTGTCCTCATGAATATCTGTCTTGGATGATGAAAAAGGTGTATTCTCATGAAATGAGACATCAATAGAAATAAGATATCGACCTGTACTTGGACAAAAACATCTATACCCCTTTTGAACTCGAGAATAACCTAAGAAAATACATTTCAATGACTTGGGGTCCAATTTCGTCCGATGAGGGTTAACATCTCTAACAAAACAAGTGCAACCAAATATTTTAGGTGGAATAGGAAAAAGTTCTTTATTTGGAAAAAGACATTGATAAGGAGTTTTACCATCCAAAACAGAAGATGGCATACGATTGATCAAAAAACATGAAGTAGACACAGCATCAGCCCAAAACTGTTTAGGCACATTCATTTGGAATAGAAGAGCCCTTGCAGTTTCTAACAGATGTCGATTCTTTCTTTCAGCAATTCCATTTTGAGGAGGTGTGTCTACGCATGAAGTTTGATGAATAATGCCATGTTGAAGCATAAAAGATTTAAATGGAGCAGATAAATATTCTTGGGCATTGTCTCCCCTTAACATACGAACAGGAACATTAAATTGAGTTTTAATTTCAGCACAAAATGCAGAGAAATGAGTAAATACCTCGGATCGACGCTTCATAAAATACACCCATGTCATACGAGAATAATCGTCAACAAAAGTGACAAAATATTTGAAACCAGGTATGGACACAACTGGACATGCCCCCCCAAACATCAGTATGGACAAGATCAAACGGAGCATTTGCTCGTTTATTAAGTCGAGGACTTAAACTAGTGCGATGATGTTTAGCAAACTCACACGACTCACATTGTATAGAAGACACCTTATTAAACTGAGGATATAATTGCTTCATTAGTGAGAGAGATGGATGTCCTAATCGGTAATGAGCTTCTAATAGATTTCCAACCCCAAGGCAAGAGATACCTTTTGTAATTGATGTATCCAAAATATAAAGACCAGCTGACTCATGTCCTTTACCAATAATCTGCTTCGTTAACAGATCCTGAAACACACAATATCCAGGAAAAAATGTTACAGAACAGTTAAGAGTACGAGTGATTTTACTGATGGAAAGCAGATTAAATGCAAAATTAGGAAGACTCAAAACAGACGATAATGGTAATGTAGAAGTTGGAACAACAGTACCAGATCCAAGAACGGGTGAGGTAGATCCATCAGCCAAAGTGACACTAGAAGTAGGTAAATATGAATGAAATGACGAGAATAGACTAGGATTACCGGTCATATGGTCTGTGGCACCTGAGTCAATGACCCATTTCGAAGAAGATGAAACAAGACATGTGTTTGAGATACCTGAATTGGCGATTACCGAGGTAGGAGCAAAAGAATGCTTTAGAGATTCTTTGCAGCACATAACTTTGGCATCAGATGAAGTGGTAGCGGAAGCAGTAGTCGAATTTCCTTGATTTTTGAATGCCAATTTTCTACACTCTTTGATCAAGTGTCCGGGCTTCTTGCAGTAATTGCATATTATTCCTCTGTCAACTCGACCCGTACAAGACATTTTTTTTTTCTTTTGGATTTTTTTTTCTTTCCTTTTTTTTTTTTAATAATGAGTCAGCAAGTAAATAGAAAAATGAGATGATTAGTGAAAAAACTTACAGCAACTTCCCCCTTTTTTTTTGTGGACTCAATTTCGAAACTAAAATATCTGTACCCAAAATATCCAGCTTGCACTCAAAAGTTACGGCGTTGACTCCAGAGTTATGCGAGACCCCAGCACGTGCGAACAAATTAGTGAAGGAGCGGAGCGGAAGTGAGAACGCCTGCAACGACCAGAAGAATTTCGTCTCCTACGGCGGAGTTGGTGGCATGAGTGGAATCGGAAGTAACGGCCTCCCCTTCGGCGGCTTTGCCAGTGGCGCGGATGTCCACAGATATGCGCGACCCCAGCAGATTGCGAACAACTAGACGAAGGAGCGGATGTCCGTCCACAGATATGCGCGACCCCAGCACGTCAGCGACCAGACTTTCTCCCACTGTCTCACAAATATCCGTCCCTTGTTGCCTTGCTGGAGCAAGAACGAGGGACTCTCAGGCGAGTCTGTGGAAGAGTTCCGATCAAATCTCCGGACAGAAAAGATGTATTAATTGTGGGAATTTCTACGGGAAGATGGTTGGAGGTTCTGGGAAGTAGGAGGTTCTGGGAAGAGGTTCTGAGATTTGGAGGTTCTGAGAAGCTAAAATTTCTGGGCTGATGTTCTGAATAACCGGTCTGAAAACTAAATGAGATATGAAAAACTAGACTAAAAAAAATTGAAAACTAAACTGAATTGGATGGCTCTGATACCATGTTGAAATATAAACTAGAATAATATTTAAGATGGAGAGAATGATTTTCTGTGTTTTTCATTGAAGGTTTAAGTCCCTATAAATATACATTACAAATAGAATATTCCTATACAAGATTCTATACAATAATAATATCCTAAAGTATATACTTTAGAATATTCTGAAGTATATTATAATATTCTAAAGTATATTCTATATCTTTTATATCTTTCACACTATCAGCATAGACTTACCATTCCTATTCCCATCCTTAAACCTCCTTACCAAGCACCACGCCATCAAATAGTGACATGTCATGTTTAGGTGACACAATATATGCTAACAAAAAGGTCCTCCTTAATATATGTATGCGCATATGTATACATGTGTGTGTATCATACACACATACACTCATTTTTTATCATGTCACTGAGGATAGTATTTACTTATACAATATCTTGACTGGAAAACCAAAGAAAAAGACAGGGTAGTTCAATTGTCCACGGCAAGTTAATGTTGCCATGCACTTAAATAATGAAATGCAAACACAAACTGGGTGCAGGATTTAAGGAAAAGATGAGTTCAGTTGAGCAGACATAAGTCAAATTACTTAGCAAGCTAAAGGATAAAATCACAGGTTCAAGGCTACCCTGACCAGCAAAACCTGCAAGCACCATTACAGCAGTACCTTTTCTTTGTTCAAACCTTGCTTCCTCTTGCGCTTGGTTCTAGTGTGTGCATTTTGGAGATCATTTTTTTGAACAGGAGGCTTCTCCTCCACCTCACTGACTACTTCATCAACTTCCTTCTTTGTGTTAACTACACCGGGAGTTACCTCGTCATCATTGCATGAACCATTGCCCTGTTTTCCTTTGGAAGATCCATTTCTCTCTACCATCTCTGACATATGTGTTTCAGTTTTGAGTGGCAAAGGTGACTCCCCTGGATTAGCACCCTCAGATTGCTTCTCATGTTCCTTGTCATTATTATTGGCTTCTTTAATACACGCTTGACTTCCATTTGTTCCCAAAAAATCTTGTTCCTTTCTAGGGTCTGTCTTCTCTGCCGATCGACTCAGATCTACTTTCTGTTGCAAATCTTTAGTATTTTCATGGATTTGATCAGCTGTCTTATCGCCATCTTTTAGCTGCTCAGCCTGATCACCACACTTTGCCTTCAATGGTGATCCAACAGGTTCCTGATTACTGCTGCCAATATTCATTGCCACAGGAGTTATATCAGGTAGTTGAGCATCAGATATTCCTTCTATAGAAGATAGAGCAACACCTTTTTCCACCTGATCATGAAACTTTGGATTATTACTCTATATATTAGAGAAAGAGAACACCACCAATAGCACATGATTTTTAATCGAGTAGCATATAGAAGAGTGCTTCCTTCCTAATCAAATGCTCCAAAGAAAAATTGAGATCATCCTAACCTACTTTAAAATGTGATTAACTATTATTAGCACATATAGCATCCAATAGAGGCACTGAGTGTTAAAAAGAACTTTTTCCTTTCAGTGTTAAAGGCATCTGAAATGGTGATCCAAGAGGTGCATATGAAAATGTTACATAAATCGGTGGAATAGAAAGACAAATAAACTATCTGATGCATGGATATAACAGGTTCAAACACTTACAGGGTTACAGAAACAGTTAAAATGAGAAATTAAAGCTAACTACGAAGACATCAATGGACAAGATCCAAAATTGCATAAAAAAAGAAAAATAGAACTAGCGTGGTCAGGTTGTTAAGCTAAATATAAATTAGATTAGATTAAAGTTTATGAGGTTGTTCTTTAAGTAGAAACACGAATAAAGTGTTATGGTAAACTTGTATCACTACTGTTGGAGTTATAATCCTAAGCATCTTACAAATGTAGATTGATTGGCCAAAAGAACAAGAAAGTTGGGGCAAGTAAAAACTGAATGTATGGTGACACTCCAAGGTAAGGGGTGGTTCAATGACTGAAAGTTTGAAACAAAACCCATATTGAAACTATCAAGCATAAACTACCATCCCTATTCCCAAACCTCCATACCAAGCACCCCGTAAAATAGAGATATGTTCTTGAATAGTGACATGTCATGTTTTGGCGAAAGTGTGACACACTATGTTAACAAAAGGTCTTCCTTAATATATGTATGTGTATATGTATAGATATGTGTGTGCGTGTATGACACATACATAAATTTATTACTTATAATCATGTCATTGGGGATAGTATTTACTTATATAATATCTTGGCTGAATAAAAAACAAAAAGATAGGGTACTTCTATTGCCCATTGAAGGTTAATGTTGTAATGTAATTAAGTAATGAAATGTAAACACAAACTGGATGCAGGGTTTAAGGAAAAGATGAGTTCAGTTGAGCAGACATAAGTCAAATTACTTAACAAGCTGAAGGATAAAATCACAGGTTCAAGTCTAGCCTGACCAGCAAAACCTGCAAGGACCATTACAGTAGTACCTTTTCTTTGTTCAAAGCTTGCTTCCTCTTGAGCTTGGTTCTAGTGTTTGCATTTTGGAGATCATTTTTATGAACAGGTGGCTTCTCCACTTCACTGACTACTTCATCGACTTCCTTCTTTGTGTTAACTACACCGGGAGTTACCTCGTCATCATTGCATGAACCATTGCCCTGTTTTCCTTTGGAAGATCCATTTCTCTCTGCCATCTCTGACATATGTGTTTCAGTTTTGGGTGGCAAAGGTGACTCCCCTGGAGTAGCACCCTCAGATTGCTTCTCATGTTCCTTATTATTATTGGCTTCTTCAATACACGCTTGACTTCCATTTGTTCCCAAACAATCTTGTTCCTTTCTAGGTTCTATCTTCTCTGGCGATCGACTCAGATCTACTTGCTGTTGCAAATCTTTAGTATTTTCATTGACTTGATCAGCTGGCTTATCAGCATCTTTCAGCTGTTCATCATCATTGACTACACCGGGAGTTGCCTCGTCATCATTGCATGAACCATTGCCCTGTTTTCCTTTGGAAGATCCATTTGTCTCTGCCATCTCTGACATCTGTGTTTCAGTTTTGGATGACAAAGGTGACTCCCCTGGAGTAGCACCCTCAAACTGCTTCTCACATTCCTTATTATTATTGGCTTCTTCAATACACGCTTGACTTCCATTTGTTCCCAAGCAATCTTGTTCCTTTCTAGGTTCTATCTTCTCTGGCGATCGACTCAGATCTACTTGCTGTTGCAAATCCGTAGTATTTTCATGGACTTGATCAGCTGGCTTATCAGCATCTTTTAGCTGCTCAGCCTGATCGCCACACTCTGCCTTCAATGGTGATCCAACAGGTTCCTGATTACTGCTGCCAATATTCATTGCTACAGGAGTTATATCAGGTAGTTGAACACCAGATACTCCTTCTATAGAAGATACAGCAATACCTTTTTCCACCTGATCATGAAACTTTGGATTATTAATCTATATATTAGAGAAAAAGAACACTACCAATAGCACATAGTTGTTAATCAAGTAGCATATAGAAGAGTGCTTCCTTCCTAAGTTAGTAATGAAATGGAAACACAAACTGGATGCAGGGTTTAAGGAAAAGATGAGTTCAGTTGAGCAGACATAAGTCAAATTACTTAGCAAGCTGAAGGATAGAGTCACAGGTTTAATGTTACCCTGACTAGCAAAACCTGCAACCACCACTGAAGTAGTACCTTTTGGAGATCATTTGGTTGAACTGGTGCCTTCTCCACCTCACCCACTGTTTCGTGTACTTCCTTCTTTGTAACTACACTGGGAGTTGCCTCATCATCCTTGCATAAACCCTTTCCCTGTTTTTCTTTGGAAGGTCCATTTCTCTCTGTCATCTCTGACATATTCTTTTCAGTTTCAGATGGCAATGGTGACTCCTCTGAAGTAGCATCCCCAGAAGAGCTACCCAATTGCTTCTCATGTTCCTTCTTGTTAATATTATTAGGTTCTTCAACCCAGTTTTCACTTCCATTCATTCCCAAACAATCCTGTTCCTTAGTGGGTTCTATCTTCTCCGGCGGTCCACTCGGATCTACTTGTTGCAAATCTTTAGTATTTTCATGGTTGTGAAGAGCAGGTATGTCAACATCTTTCAGCTGCTCAGCCTGATTGCTACACTTTGCCTTCAATGATGATCCAATAAACTCCTGGTTAAAGTTGTCAATATTCATTGCTCTAGGAGTCACATCAGGTCGTTGAACTTCAGATGTTCCTTCTATAGCAGATAAAGCACCAACTTTTTCCGCCTGATAATGAAACTTTAAATTATAGATTTATACGTTTGAATATTACTTTGTAAGTTTGAAAAAGAAAGAAAAAAATAACAGCATGAATAGCACATATGCATACACACACACACACACATATAGTCCCGTTCCTGTCGTGAGCTTCTGACCGGAACTGCTGTGTGGAATCCTCCATTTGAGGTGGTCCCTGGTGGAATTTTTCGATGAAATTTTGTGAGAATGTTCATGAGGTGTAGATTACGTACTCAAAACTTCAGCTTAAATTTCAATCGGAGAATCACTTAAATAAATTATTGAAAAACATTGCGCTGTTTATATATATAAAAGCGCAGTTCTTTTCAATAATTTATTTAACTGACCTCCTGATTGAATTTTATGGACATAATGTACACTTCATGAAGAACATTCTCACAAAATTTCATAAAAAAAATCCACCGGGAACCACCTCAAATGGCGAATTCCGCACAACAGTTCCGGCCAGGGGCTCCTGATATGATATGAACTGCCCTCCACACACACACACATATATATAATTTATTTAATTATTTATATATACTTATACATAACAAATGCATGTGAATCTGTTAAATAAATTGGAGGAGAAAAGGCAAATACAGGCTTAAACCCATTTGGCAACAGTTTAAATCAGAAAATTAGAGTTTACTGAGAAGACAGTCAATGGACAAAATTGCATATTTGCATGTAATGTAAAACAATTCAACTAGTGTGGTCATATTGTAAAGTCGAGATAACTTAGATTAGATTAAGGTTTACTAAGTTGTTCTTTGCACAGGAAAAACTTCTCGCCTGATAAGTATAGTTGTATACTTTATCACTCTGTAAGTCATTGGTCAGAAGATAAAGAAACTGCTGGCAAGTAGAAGAATTTGACCTAAGAGTGTTTTACAATAACAAAGACCTTGCTGTACCAAAAGAGTCATCTTCTGTGACTTACAGTAGGGTGACTGACATTCTGTACAGCATTATCACCTGGTTGTCTCATACCAAGGTTGCTGAACTCCAACTTTAAGGTCAAGTATCCTAATTCCTAACTACATGGGATATTAGTGCACCCTTTGCATTACCAACAACTTTGCATAACAAGTGGTGGCATAAATTGAAGAAGGTTTCCATGTCTTTCCACTGACGGGTCCTTACAATAGCATATCTTTTCTAACATCTATATATTATAGCAATCTTTGCCCTACCCCTATCCCTATCATCTAGCTGCATAGCTTCTAAAACAACCGAGCACTCATCTATCCAGGTGCATGTGTTGAACGAGCCAAAGTTAGAAACAAATTGTTTTATGAAAAATAAAAAGAAACAAGTACAAGAATACCACTTTTTCTTCCTCAGCAAGTTTACAGCAAAGTGTGAGAAATTGGTCAGTATAACCCTCCACTTTCATGCCCAAAAGCTTAACTGCCTTTAAAAGATGTGGGTTTAGTTTGGCAGCACACTTTTCCAAGACTTGATGTGCCAGCAACGATGACATAGGTGCATCCATCTGGTTAATGAACATAACTTAATTAATAATAAAATGATTAAAAATAGTATTTTGAACAAAGCAGTCGAGTTTTAAAAGGTTTATTGCCTGAGTTTTCTTTCTGAGGCATTCAAAAAGAGGGAAAAGAATATCCAATATTATTTCAGGACTTCCGTCACATTCTTCTATCATTTGGACCATGATTGCTTCCATGTTTTCTTTTTCACGATCGGGATGGTAGGGCCTTGATCAAAACACAAAAAGGTCAATTCAGTGTAATCACGGAGTTCCTTAAATATGGACCATGTTAGACAACAACAAAAGTACTCAAGCAGTTAAGAGAAGTGTGCATGTGTCAATACACATATCAATATAAGATTTAAAGGGATCCCCCTGGAGAGTTACATGATGATTTTGAGGGGCAGTTGGAATATGTTTAGAGCTAGCCAATCGTCAATATCCCACAGAGCCACAAACCCCCTGATGTTTACCATGCGTGCAAGAATTGATACAGCCTTTCTATAGTAGCCGCTAAGCACATGAGGTAAAGATTCAACCGATGCTATAAGTTGATGAAAAACAAGCTGAGAACCAAGAAACATGATTTTAGAAAATCAGGCAAGAAATAAATTATAAAAAGTAATAAACACTTATATAATTTGAAACATGCATGGTCAACCTTCATTTTCTCATTATCATACGGCCGAGATGGTGCTGTTATCCTCATAACTTCGACCATACATGATGCGACACAAGTTTCAATGAATTTATTAGGATGTAACAGAAACTTCCTATCACCCAATAATTCTTTGATAACATTGAAATCAGTTCTGAGCAGCTTGTGGGGACCCGGCACCATTCTACCCAATGCTGATTCAATTTTCTAAAAGAACAATGTAACAGAAAGAGTCAAGGGTTACTCATAAAACAATGATACTCAGGCAAAGTAAGAGTATGGTCCTTTAGTCCCATTTACAGCTAAAACCAAATGGAGAAGGAAATGCCAAAAAATGTTATGGCAAGCAACTACATTTTGAAATCTAATTTCAATTTCAAGTCTTCTTTTGTGCCCTTCATACATGCCAAAAGCCAGATATGCAGTAAAGCATGCAGAACATTACTAACAACCCCATAAACAGAATGACAACCCAAAGATTAGGCATTTCACTCGTTAAGGTGCACATGAGATCAGGAAACAAGTCATCACTTTCCTGGTGAAGACAACCCATCAGCATCAGACCAACTTCTTTAAGCATAAAAGATAATAAAAAAGCAATCTTTAAACGTAAAAAAACACAGGCTCACTTCAAGGAGGCTTAGAAGGTCGTCATTGTCAGGAGAAGTCGTTAACAGCTGAGCCTTAAGCTGTTTAACGTTCTCCATGAATTCAATTTGATGAGGCCTCAATGCAGAAGAAGAAGCCATCACTGTGAGCAAGCAGAGCTCTCAGTCGAGATTGAAAACCCCAGAAGAGAAAAGAGAAAATCAGGATAAAGAAATGCTGAGTAGGAAATGAGCAAAATCCTTGTAATCTTGACTGGATTCCGCTCCTTTTCTGCAAGCAATTAATTCCATTCCATACTAATAATACAAAATCCATAGCCGTTTCTCGTGAAGTCTTGCTCTGAAGTGAGTAAAAATGTGTCTTTGCTGGAATGAGGGCTGAGGAAAATGTGAAATGTGTACACGTGTCGCTATGTGGGTCAACGGGGAACCATGTCCCAATATTTTCCCTGCGGGTCCACAGATTTTCACAACAGAAACCGGCTCACACTGTTTAGAAGAGTATTTTGACTATTTTCTTAAAACAAGTACGGAATACAATACTTTCATTTTTTCAAATAATAATACTATTAATAAGAAATAAAAGAAACATTTGAACTGATATTAATCGGAGTAATTTATAAATATTAATCTAAATAATCTACAAACAGCGTATTTTCAAAAGTTCTCATTTATAATAATACTTTTAATAAGAACTTTTGTGTAATTATCCATTCGTAAATCCCCTTTATGAACAAATTTAATTGCTAACTAAAAAATGATTAGAATTTTTGAGCTACGTATAACTTTGCTATCTTGACAAATTTACGTTCATATTCAATTACAATATTAGACAATTAATTTTCAAATTGTTAAATTTGTTGTTAGAAGAAGTGTTGGGTTAATGGCCCAGGCTGAGGACCGGCCTATTTACCTTTTCTTCCGGACGTACGTCCAGGTAAGATCGCTGAGATAGCGCGGCAAGCCCATCTCATCCAGGATGGACGAACATCTTCAGATGGGGTTCAGTCTCAACAGCCCACCTCGACGAACGTCTATGCAGGGACAAGGAGCAGGACTACGGGCCACCTGAATGGCGACGGACGTCGTCAGAGCGAGCCCATAGTCATTGGAGGCAGTCCAGCCCACAGGGCGAGAATCCACAAGGGCCAGGGGATGAACGGCCGATACCCCTTGGAGGCCACCTGGAGCAATCCAGCTCGCTCCCCTGGCGGGCGAACGTCCCCACTAATTAGGCGGGAAACATAGATTCTGGCGGGAAGTGCATTTAATGCTAAAGATTTGGTGGTTGGGACTCCAGCGGTCCACAGGCTGCCACGTCAGTGTGGCCACCTGCTCATTGGTGGGTATAAATAGAAGCATTTATTTCATTGTAAAGGGTTGGCAACTTTCTATTCTTAGCATTTTAGCTATAGCATTCTTACTCGCAGCACTTCTACTGCCTTGTAAGACGAACGGCCGAGGGAGCCTTAGCGAAAAGTATTGTATTAGGGAGTTATTAAGAGATAATAATACCTAATCACTTGCTTGCTATTTTTATTGTTCTCCTTGATTCTTATTACTTGCTAGTTGGGCTAGTTTATTCACACATACTCCACTCGAGATCCTTGGGCTTACGTGTTGAACCCGAGGGTTGAAGGAATTAACCTCAACACTGGCGCCGTCTGTGGGAAACTGAACTAAAAGTTTCCAAAACTCTCCCAAACAGCTACTAAATCTATCCACAGCAAGCAAGATGACAAGGAACAATCGGCAACGTGACCTCTCCGAGCAGCTGTCCCGCGGGCGAAGCAACCGCGGGCAAACCACGGAACGCTCCGAGACATTGGGAACTACTGGGGGGAAGGTGGCCTCACCAACCTCATCCCCCACGAGGCCAGACGCGACCCCCGACTCATGAGGGAGTTGGCGGAAACAATGCGCTGGATGGCGGACGAACAGGAGGCGGAAGAAGAGGTGTATTCCGCTAACACCATCCGGACGCCCATATCGCCCATCCACCACATGCAATCCCTGGACGAGACGGCGGAGTCTGCCGGGCGTCGGACGCCCATCCACTTGAGGTTGGGCCAAAATCCATCCTCCCACGGGGCTGGGGGGCACACCAGCGCTAGCACCCCTCGTTATGGTTGGCAGGACGATCATCGGGGGCGCACACCGGATGTTCCCTCAGGACAGCAGGGCACCGCCATTACCCCCGCCGCCAGTAACATTGGACGACGTTTCCAAAGGCGTGGTGCCCACATCACCCGAAGGCAACCCGACGCGGTTGTCCCACGAAGGAACGTTGCGCTCGAGGCCGCCCCTCCTGTGTCCCCCGGAAGGGCCGCACAGGAGGCCCGGCTAGAGGCAATGGAGCGGCGAATAGCCGAAATGGACAGACGGGCGGAGGCTACCCCAGCTACGCCTCGTTTCTCCCTCACCTCACCGTTTACCCCGAGGGTCATGAACGCAGAGATCCCGCGGGACTGCAGACTCCCCGGAGGAATAGTATACAATGGGACCGGAGATCCCAAGGCTCATTTGATCAGCTTCCAGGGGAACCTCTTCATGCTGGGAGCATCCGATGAGGCCATCTGCCGACTTTTCTTCAGCACCCTGAGGGGCCCGGCGCAGGAGTGGTTTGGGCAGCTGAGGCCCGGATCTATTGATAACTACGAACAGCTGTCCCAGCAGTTCATGGCACAGTTCGCTGCCAGCACCACCCCCAAAAAGAGCTTCACATCGCTCACAAGTGTGAAGCAGGGGAAGGACGAGCCTCTGGCCAAATTTCTGGTCAGATGGAGAGACGAAGTGCTCCAGGTAGACGACCTGGACGAGCGGCTGGGAGTAAACATGTTCACCAGCGCTTTAGCAACAGGGGACCTATACCGGGACCTTCGGAGGAACCTCAGCACCAGCTACACCGAAGTGCTGGCTCGGGCACAAAAATATGCCTCCATTGAGGAGGAGATCAGGCTGAGGGACGCCGCACCCGCAGCTCCTCCCCGGAAATTGGCGGATAGGCTCGGCCCCGGAGGCAGACCATCCCCCCCGAACAAAAAGAAGAAGACGGACGGCGGTATGGTTCCGTGGAAGGCCCACCCTGAGGCAAGCCGCATACGACCGGAGGAGTACCACGTCCCCTTGGCTTACCCCGTGGGCCAAATCTTCGATGCCATCAAAGACAAGGGCATCCTAAGGGAGCCCCAAGACAAGAAGGCGCTTATGGGTCTTGATGAGACCGCATACTGCGAATACCACCAGAGGGTCGGCCACCTTACCGACAACTGCAAACAGCTGAGGATGGCCATCGACGAGCTGATCCGACAAGGCTACCTGGGCGAGTTCACCCAGCTACTAAAGAAGAATAGCCCAAGGCAGCCGAATCCGAGATCACGATCGTGGCGCCGCGACGATCGGCGCGAGGCGGAACCGAAGGATGTAGACTACCGAAGTGCCGATAAACGTCCGGAGGGGTCCCTCGGCCCGAACGGCGGGAAGAAGAAGTTGGAGATCAAGGTGATCTTCGGGGGCGCTGAAACTGGGGACACACCTGCGGAGCGGAAGAAGTTTGAGAGATCCCTATATGTGGGCTCCATATCAGCTCCCCCCACTAAAAGGAACAAGGTGGAGGCCATCACCTTTGGACCAGCCGACCTACCGATGTCACCGGCCCCTCACAGGGATGAGTTGGTGATCAGCATGGATATCAACAACGCGGTCATCCGCCGCGTCCTTGTTGACACGGGGAGCAGCGTGAACGTCCTCTACTGGGAGGCATTCGAAGGGATGAAGCTGAGGAAGGATCAGCTGGCCCCCCTACGCACCCCTCTTTCTGGCTTCACGGGGGACTGCATCGATGCGGAGGGCACCATTGGCCTCCCCGTGGAGATCGGGGATGGACCTCACACCACCCGCATCCGGATGACGTTCGTCGTGGTCCGCCTGAAGTGTGCTCACAACGCGATTTTGGGCCGGCCCGGCTTGGAAGACCTTGAGGCCATATGCTCCGTGCGGCACTCATGCATCAAGTTCCCCACCGAGACTGGAGTGGGAGTGGCCCGCACGGACCCACATATGGCCAGGGCCTGCTACACTAAAGCCATGGAGAGGTTCAGAGAGCGAGAAGCCCGGGTCAACAGCATCACTGAGAAAGCCAGACAGGCCGACTTCGATGCTCGTCTGGAACCAGCTGCCCTGCTCGAAGAGGTGGAATTGGATGACCCTTCGGACAGGAAGGTGTCCATTGGCGCCGACCTTGAGCCTGAGATCAAGGAGGGGGTCATAGCTGTCCTCCGGAAATTCAGAATCCTATTTGCAAGGGGGCCGGAGGACATGCCTGGAATAGACCCCAACCTCATATGTCACAGACTCGCCGTACGGCCGGATGCCAAACCCGTCCAACAAAAGAAGAGATACATGGCGGCTGACCGGCGAGACTTCATCAAAAAGGAGGCTACTACGCTCCTCAGCATTAGGCACATCCGGCCGGTCATCCACGTGGAGTGGTTGGCCAATGTGGTTTTAGCCCCAAAAGGCGACACGTGGCGGATGTGCGTCGATTACTCGGACCTCAACAAGGCCTGTCCGATGGATCCATATCCAGTGCCGAGGATCGACTTACTGGTAGACGAAACGGCGGGCTGCGAGCTGCTCAGCTTCATGGATGCATTCAGGGGATATCATCAGGTGTTCATGCACCCGGATGATGCAGAGAAAACGGTGTTCGTTACAGCAGATGGCGTGTACTGTTATGTGGTCATGCCGTTCGGCTTGAGGAACGTCATGGCTACTTTCCAGAGGATGATCGGGATGTTGTTCAAGGACGTACTGGGCAAGACCATGGAGGCTTATGTGGATGACATCCTGATCAAAAGCAAGAAGAAGGGAGACCACATCCGGGATATGGAGAGGATCTTTGCCATCATGGAGGGGGCTAGCATGAGGCTAAATCCGAAGAAATGTGCCTTTGCTGTCAAGGGCGGCAAATTCCTCGGCTACATGATGAGTGAGCGCGGGATCGAGCCCAACCCAGAGAAAGTAAAGGCAATAGTTGACATGGAAGCCCCAAAAAACCTGAAGGACGTACAACGACTCACCGGGCGTTTGGCAGCCCTGAGCCGGTTCATGTCAAAACTGGCGGACAAGGCGATCCCCTTCTTTCAGATCATGAAGAAGGCGAACCCCTTTGAATGGACGCCGGACTGCCAGGCTGCCTTTGAGGATTTCAAGGTATACCTCTCCTCCCCGCTCGTCCTCACCAAAGCGGATCCAGGGGAGCAGCTGTACATGTATCTGGCAGTGGCAGACCTGGCCGTGAGTGCTGTACTGCTGAAAGAGGCAGAGGGAGTTCAGCGGCCGATATACTTTGTGAGCAAGGCACTGAACGGCCCAGAAACTAGATACACACTGATGGAAAAGACGGTCCTCGCCTTGATAGCATCCATCAAACGCCTGGCACCGTACTTCCAAGCACACCCAGTGACAGTATATACAACACAGCCTCTCGCCACGATCCTCAGGAATCCCATGGCCAGCGGGAGGATAACCAAATGGTCCCTGATGATCGGCCAGTACAACATAGAGTTCAAACCAAGGCCGACGATCAAAGGACAGGCGCTGGCGAATTTCATTGCCGAATGTACTGCGCGCACAGAGGATGACTCCCAAGGCAACAATGATTTCAACAACTGGTGGGAGATGTACACCGATAGGGCCTCGAGTGCGAAAGGTTGTGGCGGAGGAGCAGTGATTACCTCACCTGAGGGTTTCAAGGCCTATTACTCCATGAAGTTCGAGTTCAAGGTCACCAACAACGAGGCTGAATACGAGGCGCTGATCGCAGGACTGAAATGTGCGAAGGCACTCGGCGCAGCTCGTCTGAAGGTGAGGATGGACAGTCAGCTGGTGGTGACCCAGATGAATGGGACGGCTGAAACCAGGGAGGAGAGGATGAAGGTTTACAAGGAACTCGCGGAGGAACAAACCGCGCAGTTCGAACAAGTGATAATCGAGCAGGTGTCGCGGGTGGAGAACGACGAGGCTGACATATTATCCAAGCTAGGCAATCCCCCGACCGATGATCCCGCGACGAGCATCCCCCGGCACATCAGGGGCTTCGTCAGACAAGAGATACTCCCGGCGCCAGCGACGGACGTCATCCAGGTGGAGGCCATCTCCATCGCCGAACCCAATTGGTCGAAGGAGATCGCAGACTACCTCAGGGATGGAACGCTCCCCGAACCTGAAGATGATGGTGGCTCCGGAAGGGCAGCTTGGATAAAGAGACGTGCCCCCAATTTTGAACTCATTGACGGGCAACTTTACAAGAAGACGTTCGGCGGACCGTATTTGAGATGCCTCCCGCCGAGCTTAGCAGCGGCCGTTATTGAAGAAATACATGAAGGCATCTGCTCCAGCCACCAGGGTCCTCGTACCTTGGCCCGAAAAATCATCCTGCAGGGGTACTACTGACCAACCATCCAACAGGATTGCTTCAATCACACTCGAAAATGTGCAGTGTGCCAGCAGTACGCTCCTGTCCCCGGACGACCGGCAAGCTTCTACACTCCAATGACGATTGCATTACCCTTTTCCAGATGGGGCATAGACCTGTTGGGCTCTCTTCTGACGACGACCGGCGGAAGGAAGTTTGTCATTGTGGCGATTGACTACTTCACGAAGTGGGTAGAAGCCGAGCCGCTTGCCTCCATCACCGAGTATCAATGTCAGAGGTTCCTCTGGCAGAATGTCATATGCCGCTTCGGGATTCCTGAGCAGGTCGTCACTGACAACGGCCGGCAGTTCGTCGGCAGAGGATTCGAGGCATAATTGGCGAAATGGGGCATCAGGCACTCTAAGGCCTCAGTGGCCTACCCGCAGGCCAACGGCCAGGTGGAGAACATGAACCGGACCATCATGGATGGAATCAAAAAGAAATTAGAAGATTACGCGTCCACCTGGCCAGAGCAGCTCAATTACGTACTCTGGACGTACAGGACGACCCGAAGGACGGCGACCGGCGAGACACCCTTTGCCTTAGCATACGGGTTCCAGGCCAAAGTGCCAACAGAGGTGCTAGTGCCCACACATCGCACGAAGCATTTCCAGCCAGAGGACAACGAGGCCAACCTACGAGCGGAGCTCCATTTCATCGAGGAGCGAAGGGACCTAGCAGCTCGTCGCATGGAGGAATATCACCGAGCCACCCAAAGATACTTCAACAAGGCGGTGAAGATCCGCGAAATTGAAGCTGGGGACCTCGTACTCAGAAAAAGAGAGAAGAGCAAACCACTCGAAGGGGGCAAAATGGCCAAAAATTGGGAAGGGCCGTACAAAGTCATGAGAAGATACAACCAGGGGACGTTCCTCCTTCACACCTTGGAGGGGAACCACGCTGGAATCTGGAACGTCGGACACTTGAAGAAATTCTACCAATAGTTAGAGATAGATCGTTTTTGTCATGTTTGGTCGAAGCACCATGTAAACACTACCGATTGTCCTATCTATATTAAAAAGGGTTACTTCCTGTCTTTCGCCTCCTACAGAGAGATTAAAAGCCGAAGTGCTATTGAAATGATTTCCTCCTCAAAAAAAAAGGAGAAGGGGAGATACGACTCCTATGAGAGAGGGAGTCTTGTCGAGGTATGCCTGATCTTCCTTCACCACGTATGACGAATGTCTCCCGACGCGGAGGTTAGTAGGAACGTGGGGGAGGCTAGACGTACCAAAGGGAACTTCGGCAAGATAAACCAGTTCCTCCCATTTCCCGTGGATCGATGAACACCTCCTGCCAAAGCAGAAGGTTAGTAGGGCCACGGGCATGGGACGACGAAGCAGGGAATCGCGATAGGGTAAACCAGTGACCTCCTTGCGATCGGCGAATACCGAACGTCTTCTTCGAACTAAAGAAGGTTAGTAGGGTCCCGACAAGGACGAACGAAGCCTAGTCCTTTCCTCTTGTTGGACGAATGACGAACGCCTTCTGCGAAGCCAGAAGACTAGTAACTCACAACTTGGGACGGGCGGAGATGGGGAATCCCGACGTGGATAAACCTGTTTCTTCTCAGAGTGGGGATGACGAACGTCTCCTGCGAAACCAAGAGACAAGTAATCACGAAGCATGGGAAGGACAAAGACTGATAAAAGACTCCAAAAAAAAAGGAGAAAGCAAGATATGCTAGACGAACATGGAGCAAGAATGATTTTTATTCTTCGGTACTGACGACCGGAAAGTACAATGTGTAAAGTACCATGTAAACAATGAAATAATTGGTACAATGTATAAAGTACAAGACTATGAGCGGAGAATCAATTCTGGTTAGCATCCGGAGATGGAACCTTGAAAGAAACCTGCTTGGCCTTTTCCCTGGCCTCGGCTTCTTCACGCTCCTTGCGCTCTCTCAGCAGCTCAAGGGCCCCCTTATGGGTGTCTACCATTAAGGAATCAAATCCAGCTGCCGCAGGGTCAAAGGGGGCTCCAAAATGACGCTTGAAGGTCGGGAGATTCTCTGCCACAAGGCCGACCATATGTAAGGAATAAATGTAATTAGATTTTGATGATGCTAGGATATTTAGATTAGAAAGTTAAAGTACCCCAATTAGATTTCATGTATTAGAATTTCCATTTGTATGAATTAGTATAGTCGACGATCAGAGCTGCTCTATTTTGGATCAGATCAGAAGTGCATCAGAATTGCTCTACCAGACTTGCTCTATGAGAACTACTCAATCAGAAGTTCTCTTACCAGAAGTCCATCAGAGTTGCACCATGAGAGGTGCTGATAGATTTGGACATCTGATAACCGATGAGAACTACAGATCAGAGGTACTCATCAGCAGACCTATCAGAGTCAGAGTTCTGCCAGAGATCAGAAAGCCATCAGAACTCAATACTTCAGAAGAGTCTGATCAGAGCCCGACTAACACTTAGAAGATTTCAAGCAACATCCAACAGCTCTGAATCCAACGGGTAAAAAACATCCAACGGCTAGAAGACTGTGCATGAAAGGAAAGCATTTAATGCACATTAAATGAGCCTGATACGCTGAAGGATTGATTGCAAATGATTGACCAAGGAATCCGGGAAGATATATTATAAAAATAGAAACCTTCCAAAACGGCGGTCAAGTTAACTGTACGCGCATTTAATGCAGTTGTCTCCTCCTCCAACGGGCAGACAACCCCAGTATATAAGCTACTCACCGAAGAATAGGAAAACAACTTTGCTACAACCTTTGCTCATCATAATTCAAGCTCTCTTGAGATTCAAATTCTACAATCTTCAACAAGACAAAGCTTACGTTGGGAAGATTCTAATATCCATAATCTCAAATCCCAACACACAGCAAAGTTCATCCTATTTCTTCAACACTTCAAGAACTTCAACTACATATCTCTTGTAACGAAGCAAGTTGGAGAAAACTCTGTTTTCAGAACATCTTCTGCAAAGAAGGGCGTCCAAGTAACTGCAGTAGTGAAGTGGTGATACTTCCGGGAAGCTGAGTGAAAGGACCGGTCATCAGGAAGCAGGATTGCATCCCGGGTGACATCTAGACTTGAAGAAGACGAGGAGTGCTTCTTAAGTGCTAGGAATTAGCTTTGTAACCGATCTACTTCAAAGCTAGTGGAACAGTGGACTAGAGGAACGAGTTGTTCCTTGAACCACTATAAAAATATCCGGTGTCATTTACTTTACTGCTATTTATATTTCTGCACTTAGGATATTAACTGATTAACTCTAAGACTTGGAATCTGTGTTCAGCAGATCTTGTTTTCAGAGTTATCAGAAAGGCATTTGCCTTAGTGTGTCTGAGGCTACCCGAACAGATCAGAATCCGCTGCCAAGGCCAGTTCTGATATCAGAACCAGCCCTTCTCTGTCACCAGAATCAGACCTTCTCTCATAAGTCATTTTGGACTTGGAGAAAAGTTGAAAAAAAAAAACCAATCAGTCTATTCACCCCCCCCTCTAGACTGATTACCATTTAATCGGGACCAACAAGTGGTATCAGAGCATCCTTGTTCTTGTAATCTTTTAGGTTACTCTCTGAACAAAGATCCACTTGTTCTTAGCCTCTTTATTTATTATAATGGATAATTCTCTTGCAAAGCATCTTATGTTCACAGATCAGAAGTATGATGATTGGAAGATCAGAATGAAGGCACATCTGTGTGCTCTTCATGATGAAATGTGGGAAGTCTTGGAAAATGGACCCTTTATCCAGTTCATGAAGATCAATCCTGCTCACTCCATTGATAACTCTCAGCCCGAGATGATTGAGAAAGCCCGGTCAGAATGGACCAAGGAAGAGAAAAGGCAGTACAATCTAGATAACATAGCCAAGGACATCCTTTACAAGGCTATTGATGAAAGATACTTCAACAGAATCAAGAAGTGCAAAACTGCCAAAGAAATCTGGGACAAGCTAGATGAGATTGGAGCAGGAGATGAGCAAGAAAGAGATAACAAGCTGACCATTGCAATGAAGAAGTTTGATGACTTCAAACTTCTGCCAGAAGAATGCATTGCTAAGATGCATGAGAGACTGCTGATTCTCATCAGTGAGATTTCTGAGCTAGGAAAGGAGCTCACCATCAAGGAGGTCAATATGAAGATCCTCAGGGGACTGCCTTCAGCTTGGAAGATGAAGGTGATTGCAGTCCAGGAAAGCAAGAACATCAAGACTTATGCCACTGAGAAACTCATCTCTGATCTCAAGGCTTATGAGTTTGAGATGCATGAAGAGAAGGAAGAAGTTCCTGATGAGAGGACTACCACTGCTCTCACTGCCAGCACTTCAAAGGTAAGTGACTTTGACCCTTCTACTCTTTTATCTGATGAGCATATGGCTGCTTTTGCCAGGAAGTTTAAGAAGTTTATGAAGAAAGATGGAAGGAGTCCATCTTCCATCAGAAGACCACATCAGAAGACCAAATCTTCTGAAAGCAATGGAGAGTACCTCTGCTACAACTGCAGACAACCTGGGCACTTCAAAGCAAACTGCCCCTATCCCAGAGTGTCCAAGAAGCAAGGACATGAAGAAGAAAAGAAACCAGATGATCAACACAGAAGAAGAAGAGCATTTGTCTCAGAACAAGCTGAGAGAGATCCACTCTCTGAATCAGAGTCCAGTTCAGACTCCGACTCTGATGAAGCATTCTGCTGCTTGGATGCAGAAACTGAAGACCTTTGCCTCATGGCACAATCAGATGATGAGGTATGCTCCACTTCTGACTCTATTTCTTCTTCGGTAGGCACAGCCTTAAATGATGATCCAATGTCATCATTTTGGGAAGAGTTCCAAACTATCCAAGCCACTTATTCTTCTGTTAAAGATGAGAACAGTAGGCTGAAAGTTGATATCTCTGATCTAAGGAAAGAGACCGAGTGCAAACTTAATCTCTTAACTGAGGAAAGAGATCGACTGAAAGCTGAAAATGAGTCTCTTCTGAAAAGAATAAGAGACATTGAGGAACTTGAGAATAGATATAATAGTCTTCTGAAGATGCAATCTTCCATGAAGAATATTGGTGACTCTCATAACTTCACTTCTGGTCTTGGATATGTTGAACCAGAGTCTGGTGAGCCTTCTGTAAGGCCTAGCACCAAAGTTGCTAAGGCTAAAAAGGTCATAGTGCCACAGACTCTGAGCCCCAATTGCCATGGTAGTACTTCTGGTACTAAAATTGTTCATGAGAAGGCCATACCAGAGAAACAAACTCTAAGGGCCAAACCAAAACAAAGTTTGAAAACTGATGAACCTGGCAGAAATTCTAACAAAAGGAAAAGCTTTCAGAAAAATAATAATCAAAGGCCTAACCCTATCAGACTATCTCATGACAATAGTATCAGAAACTGCTATCAGAAAGGCAGATATCAAGAGAAGATTAACTATAGGCAGAAGAGGTTGTATGGTCAACCTCAGAAGCCTAAAGTTAAGCGCTCCTCTGATCTTGATAGTATATGGGACTTCTTTCCAACAAAGAAGGCTATGCAGAAGTATGCAAACAGAAAGCATGATCCTCACAAGCATCTGCCCAAAGTGAATCATACATCTGTTTACTACAACTACCAGGTGGACAATGGGTACCATCCACCAAGGTTTCAGTTGATGAGACCAAAATGGTACCAACTACCAAGACTGCATTACCCCCCAGGACCCAACATTGCTTGGGTACCTAAATCTTCCTTTTAATCTTGCAGGAACAGTGTGCTGGAGCTATCTCAGAGTTCCAGAAAATCAATGGACCCAGAGTCACTTTCGGTGGAAATGACAAGGAAGGGCAAACAAAAGGAAGAGGGAAGCTGATCAAGAACCAGATAATCATTGAAGATGTCTCATATGTCAAAGGTCTGAAGTTCAACTTGCTGAGTGCTAGCCAATTCTGTGACAAAGGCTACACAGTTGAATTCACCAAAACCTTATGCTATGTCAAGCATGAGACAACCAAAGAAGTGGTTCTTACAGCCAAAAGAAGGAAGAACATCTATGTTGTTGATTGGCAAACAGCAAAAGATGGAACTTGCCTGATAGCTAAAGACAATTCAAAGCTAAGCTGGGACTGGCACAAGAAGCTTAGCCACCTGAATTTCAAAACCATCAACAAACTGGCAAGGGAACACATTGTAGATGGTCTGCCTGACTTTGTCTACAAGAAGGAGACCCTCTGCAGTGCTTGTCAGAAAGGCAAACAAGTGAAGACCTCATTCAAACCCATAGCTGGAGATCTTTCTACCTGTCCTCTAAATCTGATCCACATGGATTTATTTGGACCAGTTGAAACTCCCAGTGTTGGTGGAAAAAGATATACTCTTGTTATGGTTGATGATTACTCAAGATATACTTGGACTGTGTTTCTGACCAAGAAAAATGAAACACTCCAAAAGCTGCCATCTCTGCTAAAGCAACTTCAAACTGAGAAGAACATGAAGGTCAGGACAATCAGATCTGACAGAGGAACTGAATTTGTCAACAAAGTGATCAAGGACTTCTGTGATCAGAATGGCACATTTCATCAACTTTCTGCTGCCAGAACACCCCAACAAAATGGTGTTGCAGAAAGAAGGAACAGAACACTGAAGGAAGCTGCAAGAACTATGATTGCAGAATCAGGCCTGCCCATCAGATACTGGGCTGAAGCTATCAACACTGCATGCTACACTCAGAATAGAAGCATGATCCACAAGAATCATCAGAAGACCCCCTACGAGCTGTGGAAAGGAAGAAAACCAAACATCAGCTACTTCCATGTGTTTGGATGCAAGTGCTACATTCTAAATAATGGAAAGGAGAACCTAAAAGTATTTCAAGAAAAAGCTGATGAAGGTGTATTCTTAGGCTACTCAAGTTCAAGCAAAGCCTATAGAATACTCAACAGAAGATCCCTACAAGTTGAAGAATCCATTCATGTCAAATTTGATTATGGTACCTCTGCAGAAGAATTATCAAAAACCCTGCAGAAAATCAACCTTGAAGACAAGGGTTCAGAACCATCAGAAGAGGCCATCAACAATCCTATATTCTCAACACCTCCTGCCAATCCAATTCTGATAGACAAAGATGAAGATGAAGATAATGTATCAGAAGATGAATCATCAGAGTTACCTAGACAGCAACTATCAGAACCTGATCTAACTTGGTTAAGAGACCATCCTCCTAATCAAGTGATTGGTCAAGTTACCAGTGGAGTAAGGACCAGATCTGCATCAAGAAGAGAAGCCATGTTCACCTGCTGCATATCTCAAATGGAACCAATGAGTGTAGAAGAAGCTCTAGAAGATTCAGACTGGATCAATGCAATGCAAGAAGAGCTGACATTGGAATGTCATTGGAACCAAGTGGGTATTCAAGAACAAAGCAGATGAAGAAGGCAACATTGTAAGGAATAAAGCAAGGCTTGTTGCAAAGGGATACTGTCAAGAAGAAGGCATAGATTTTGATGAGACCTTTGCACCTGTAGCAAGACTGGAAGCAATCAGGATATTCCTAGCCTATGCTGCTTACAACGACATCAAAGTATACCAGATGGATGTCAAGAGTGCATTTCTGAATGGAGAACTTGAAGAGGAAGTCTATGTTGAACAACCTCCAGGTTTTGTCATTCCTACTCAATCTTCTTGTGTCTACAAGCTCAGGAAGGCCCTTTATGGTCTTAAGCAAGCTCCCAGAGCTTGGTATGACACATTGTCCCTATTCTTAGTAAACCATGGGTTTACTAAAGGAAAGGTGGACAAGACTCTTTTTCAAATTTCTGTTGCTAATCATATTCTGTTAGTGCAAATTTATGTTGATGATATTATATTTGGAAGCACTAATCCAGAATTATGCAAGAAATTCTCTCAAGTTATGCAGAAGAAGTTTGAAATGAGCATGATGGGAGAACTCAGTTATTTCCTTGGATTGCAATTCAAACAAGTTCCAGAAGGCATCTTTATCAACCAAGGAAAGTACACCAGAGATCTCATCAAGAAGTTTGGAATTGATGGAAAAACTTCAGTCAAAATTCCTATGAATGCATCCCAAGGAATTGGACCAGATGATGAAGGAAAGGATGTTGATGCTACAACATATAGAGGAATCATTGGATCTCTCCTCTATCTGACTGCAAGCAGACCAGACATAGCTTTTGCAGTAGGAATCTGTGCCAGATACCAATCAAAGCCCAAGGAGAGCCATCTAGTTGCTGCTAAGAAGATTATCAGATATATCAAGGGAAATCCAAATGCAGGCCTATGGTATCCCAAGGGAGGTAATTTTGAACTAATTGGTTATTCTGATTCAGACTTTGCAGGTTGCAGATTGGACAGGAAGAGTACTTCTGGTCACTGTCAATTGCTAGGAGGGAGACTTGTCTCCTGGTTTAGCAAGAAGCAGAATTCAATCTCAACTAGCACTGCTGAAGCTGAGTACATTGCTGCTGGAAGCTGCTGTGCTCAATTACTCTGGATGAAGCAACAACTCAAGGATTATGGAGTGCAAGCAAAGGAGATCAAGCTGCTATGCGACAACACAAGTGTCATTGCCATCACTCAGAATCCTGTGCTGCATTCAAGAACCAAGCATATTGAGATCAGACATCACTTCATTAGAGATCATGTGGAGAAGAAGCACATCTCAATTGAGCATGTACCAACTGAAGACCAGCTTGCAGATATCTTAACCAAACCTCTCTCTGAGGCAAGGTTTAACAAGTTGAGAGAAGAACTGGGAATGATGGATGATCTTCCCAGAGATACATGAATCAGAGTTGCAGAAGTATCAGATGTGGATTCATCAGTGCACCCCATCTCTGATACCTAAGTTCTATCCATCAGAAGCTTGAATCAGAGTTGCAGAAGCACCAGACTTGGTATTCATCAGAGGTCCTCGTATCAGAACATCTCTATCTCTGATACAAGGGCTAATATTTATCAGAGTAGCTATGGACTTAGAAAATTTTCTAAATTTCGGGCGAGACTGTTCAATAAACCGGAAGTTACCATTTTACCCCCGGTAGTTATTACCACTTTTGGAAAACGGCTTTCCGCCCACAATCCATTTAATGCGACCTCGAAACCGCAAATTATGTCAAACGTCCACTAACCCGAACTCATATATACTCAGTCCGTAAACCTAAACCGCCATTGCATCTCATCTCTCTTCGTATTCAAGCTTTCAGAACTTTCAAACCTTCAATATCTCAAAAATTCCTCAATCCCTACTCAAAATGAAGTTCATCAACATCACTGATCTTTCTGAAGCTGAAGCCAAGTGCCTAATGGCCAATATCGTCACCGGCATGAAAGTTGACATGTCATCTCTGCCGCTGCTAGCAGAGAACAGCAAAATCATGCGGAGAATCATTGAAGGGATGAATGATTCTCAGCTGACAAAGATTGTAGCTCACCCCTATGTGCACTTCAGCAATATGGATGTGGCTGAGTTCTACCTCAACGCCTACATCTTCAACAACGCCATATTCTCCCAAGTTCAGGGCAAGGACCTGAAGATAGATGCTGCTGCCCTTAACGAGTTCTTCAACATTCAACTGGACTCTCAGGATGAGGACACCCCCAATCTCATTGAACTCGATGATGTGGACATCTCAGTCACCACATTTGTGCAGACCTACTGCCGGGATGATGCAACTGGAATAGATAGGCTATACATGAAGAAGAACCAGCTCAAGAAGGACTATGAGCGACTAATGAGCATCATGCACAGGTGTCTGTGGTGCAAAACCGGTTCAACTGACCAAATGAACAATGCAAATGCCAAAGCTATCTATGCAGTTCATCGTGGCATGAATATCAACTGGGGTCAAGTTCTTTTCAAGTCTATTTCTGAATGCATTGAGAAGAAGGATGCTGAGAATGGGAAATTCTCTACTAAGATGGGACATGGACTTCTCATCTCCAGACTCATCACTAACGCCCAGATTGAACTCCGTGGATCTGCTCCAGCCAACCACATGAAGACGATCTTCCTCACTGCATCTCCTAAAATGCATGTGGCCATTGCTGCAGAACTAAAGAAAACTAGCAAGCATGAGCAGAACAGGGAAAAAGTGGTTGAAAAACCCAAAGCTGCTCCCAAGAAGATCACTACGAAAGCTGCAACTACCTCTGAACAGCCTAAGGCAAAGCCTGTTCAAACTCCAAAGAAGAAGATCACTCCAAGGTCTAAGATTGCCTCTTCTGAGAAGATTGCATCAGAGGAGGATGCATCAGACAAGGAGGTATCAGACTTGGCTCCTAAGGTCTCACCTCTCAAAAAGCAAAAGAGGAGACGAAGAGCTATTATCAGAAGTGACTCTGATGAATCTTCCTCTCAAACTAGAGAAAAGAAGAAGAAGAAAGAAAGCTCTTCTCCCCAGAAGTCAGAAACTCAGGGGGAACCTGAGCCGGAATCTTTACCAGACTTGCCTCTGATGGACCTATCTACAGACCATCAAGCATCTCCAATCAAGGACACTACATCAGAATTTCATGCTGCTCTGGACAGACAGTTTGAACGTGTGCTAGCTTGGAGAGAGTGGAGAATGGGTCCTCTTCAGAAAATTCTTCAATTCTTCCCCTACTATGAAACTGAGGAAGCTGAAGTCCTCACGTGGGTGGGAACAGATGATGTCTCCCAGTGCTTTGATATTACATTCCTAGAAGCTGTTCTAGAGAAGAAGAAAGCCAACTGCAAAGGCAAGGCTGTTCTGATATCCAGCTCACCAGAGGATAATATTAAACCTCTAGCTGAGCATGAGATTCCGAGCTTTGATGACTGGTTGATGGAGAAGAAGAAACAAGAATCAATGATCAAGATGAAACCTATTCCTGGTGAAGAAGGTGAACCATCTACTGTAAATAATCAAGCTCTGACAATGATGAATCTAATCAGAGAATGGAGAGCCTCACAGTCTGCAGAAACAGTTATTGAGGTAATCCCTAACTCTCCTTCTCCCCCTCTTCAAATTACACCAGAGCCACATATCTCACCTCCTAAATCTCCATCCCCCGAACCCACAACACCCTCTTACACTCCATCACCCTCACCTCAACCTCCATCGCACTCACCCACTCCATCACCCAAGAAAACCCCATCTCCAACTCATCAAAAATCCCCCTCTCCTCACAGAACCCCAACCTCTTCACCCAAGAAGCCCTCACTTAAACAACCTTCACCCTGCAAATCCTTTACACCCATCAGAAACCGATCCCCTTCACCTCCTCCTGCTCCACAACATCTGAAATCCCCTAACTCTCATCAGACTTCTCCTCATCAGCAACCCAATCATCAGAACTCTCCACCAGCTCCTACACAGCAATCATCTTCTCCTGCAAAGATGCCAGTACAAACTCTTGTCACAGGTTCTGCTCCATTTCAACATTTCATGACAGACATAGAGCAGGCTGGGAACCAAATAGCCAAAGGAATGGAAAAGCTTCTGAATGCTGAGTATGAGACTGATGCTCATCTCACCAGAATCAGTGAACATCTCACCAAAGGCATCAATATGCTACTGAAACATGTAGGCATCATTGCCACAGCCTTTGAGGTTCACAAGGACAAAACTGCCGAGAATCTAGGAAACATGGCTAAGGAAGTGGATGGAATCAATGCTGTCCTCTTTCATCACTCCAAAGCCATTGAAGAGCAGGACAAAGCAATCAAAGGCATCTCTGATTCCATAGATGATCTCCAATGGTCCTCTGATAAGCATGCTGAGCACCTCACAGATGTAGAGGAGATCTGCAAAACCTTGAAGGAATTTGACATCAAGCTGATTAATAGTGGAAAGGAC
Organism: Cuscuta epithymum; assembly: GCA_945859915.1. Classification (NCBI taxonomy): domain Eukaryota; kingdom Viridiplantae; phylum Streptophyta; class Magnoliopsida; order Solanales; family Convolvulaceae; genus Cuscuta; species Cuscuta epithymum. The sequence continues at coordinate 224,376 of CAMAPF010001019.1, forward strand.
AGAGATCACAAGCTGACTCTCCTTGAAGCCACTACTAAAGATATTCAGACTGCTATAGATAAACAGAAAGAAATTATTGAGGGTCTGGCATCTGTAACCAAGACTCTGCCAGGTGCTCTTGAAGTCATTAAGGAAAATCAAGCCACTGAATTCTAAAAGATTGAACTCCTACTTGGTGATCTTGCTGATGCCAAAAAGGGGGAAGATAGACATGAACTGACTAGAACTGCAGAAGGACCAAGCACCAGAGCTCTGACTCCCATCTCTGGTACCCCTGATCCTGCAATATACTTTGAGAGAGCCAGGCAGAAGCAGATTGCTGCTGGTATTCAGAGACCAACTCCTCCAAGATCAAAGAAAGGGAAGAAGACAACCACCACTTTCACTCTTGCCCAGTGGCTCAATAGTGACCTGGCTAAACCTAATGCTGCTCAATTCAGAGAAATGAAGAAGCATATGACCCCTACACAACAAGAGAATCTAATTCTAGATAAAGACGGGCTGATAATCATTAATCATGGTGGCTCTATGCAAGAAGCAGAAGACTGGTGGCGAATGAGAGTGATCCCTGGCAAGGACTTTTCAGAAGCCATCAGAAATTATCTTGATTGCAAGCTTGAACCTGCTTGGTCAGGATATCAGAATCCCAGGAATCTTGCTACAATCAGAGCTAGGGTAAATGCTGATCTGAAGGAAATAGAAGTAAAGGAAGCTGAACTAGAAGAGGAAGAAATCTAAACTCTATCCTCTTGTTGCTTTTAATACTCTTCTTTAATAAGATAACCAGCTTGCCTCTATTTTGCATGGCAATTTCAAATTACTTCTATTGCACTCTGATTATTTATGCTCTGATACCTTGTGTTATTTCTTATCTTATTTATCTGATTGATTGTATCTTACTCTTGCTATCTTCCTATGCCAAGTGCCCACCAAGATTTTAAATGAAAGTTTATTTTTTTCTTATTTTCTTTATGGTGAAAGGCACTTCTCTGGAAATGGTTTAAGGGTTTTGGCATCATCAAAAAGGGGGAAATTGTAAGGAATAAATGTAATTAGATTTTGATGATGCTAGGATATTTAGATTAGAAAGTTAAAGTACCCCAATTAGATTTCATGTATTAGAATTTCCATTTGTATGAATTAGTATAGTCGACGATCAGAGCTGCTCTATTTTGGATCAGATCAGAAGTGCATCAGAATTGCTCTACCAGACTTGCTCTATGAGAACTACTCAATCAGAAGTTCTCTTACCAGAAGTCCATCAGAGTTGCACCATGAGAGGTGCTGATAGATTTGGACATCTGATAACCGATGAGAACTACAGATCAGAGGTACTCATCAGCAGACCTATCAGAGTCAGAGTTCTGCCAGAGATCAGAAAGCCATCAGAACTCAATACTTCAGAAGAGTCTGATCAGAGCCCGACTAACACTTAGAAGATTTCAAGCAACATCCAACAGCTCTGAATCCAACGGGTAAAAAACATCCAACGGCTAGAAGACTGTGCATGAAAGGAAAGCATTTAATGCACATTAAATGAGCCTGATACGCTGAAGGATTGATTGCAAATGATTGACCAAGGAATCCGGGAAGATATATTATAAAAATAGAAACCTTCCAAAACGGCGGTCAAGTCAACTGTACGCGCATTTAATGCAGTTGTCTCCTCCTCCAACGGGCAGACAACCCCAGTATATAAGCTACTCACCGAAGAATAGGAAAACAACTTTGCTACAACCTTTGCTCATCATAATTCAAGCTCTCTTGAGATTCAAATTCTACAATCTTCAACAAGACAAAGCTTACGTTGGGAAGATTCTAATATCCATAATCTCAAATCCCAACACAAAGCAAAGTTCATCCTATTTCTTCAACACTTCAAGAACTTAAACTACATATCTCTTGTAACGAAGCAAGTTGGAGAAAACTCTGTTTTCAGAACATCTTCTGCAAAGAAGGGCGTCCAAGTAACTGCAGTAGTGAAGTGGTGATACTTCCGGGAAGCTGAGTGAAAGGACCGGTCATCAGGAAGCAGGATTGCATCCCGGGTGACATCTAGACTTGAAGAAGACGAGGAGTGCTTCTTAAGTGCTAGGAATTAGCTTTGTAACCGATCTACTTCAAAGCTAGTGGAACAGTGGACTAGAGGAACGAGTTGTTCCTTGAACCACTATAAAAATATCCGGTGTCATTTACTTTACTGCTATTTATATTTCTGCACTTAGGATATTAACTGATTAACTCTAAGACTTGGAATCTGTGTTCAGCAGATCTTGTTTTCAGAGTTATCAGAAAGGCATTTGCCTTAGTGTGTCTGAGGCTACCCGAACAGATCAGAATCCGCTGCCAAGGCCAGTTCTGATATCAGAACCAGCCCTTCTCTGTCACCAGAATCAGACCTTCTCTCATAAGTCATTTTGGACTTGGAGAAAAGTTGAAAAAAAACCAATCAGTCTATTCACCCCCCCCCTAGACTGATTACCATTTAATCGGGACCAACACCATACCCTTGAGATAAGTATCGTCGGCAAGATCATCAAGGAAACGCTCCCCAGTGGGGGTGGCCTGGAGCAATTTGATGCCGTCTAAATAAGGGTCCGGGCAGGTGGCCAAAACTCGCCGATGAACCTCGGAAGAAACTTTCTGGCCATGGTCTGGATGGCACCGGTGTAGGCTTTGGATTTCTGAAATTCGATGGAACCAGATTCCTTGATCTTCGAAACATCGGCCTCATAGATGGGAACATGATTATCCACACCCGTGCGGCGGATTTCCACCTTTGCCTGCTCCACGGCCCACAGCCGGCTACGAAGGTCCACAAGCTCGGCCTCCTGCTTCCTAAGGAGCTCTTTCTGAGAGGCATTCTCCTGGACAAGCTTGTCGTAGGCATCAGCCTTCTCTTGGAGCGTCCCGGACCTCCCTTTGGCGTTCCTCAGAAGGGCATCACATTCTGCCCGCACTCGGGCCATCTCCTTACCCTGATGCTCAAAGGCCATCCGAGCCCTGTGGAAGTAGAGCCCGGCCTTGTCTAGGGTACTTTGCCCACACTCCAGGAGATCCTCGGGGGCTTCATGAGCAGCGAAATCTTAGGGAACCTTGAGGTTGAGGCCACACCAGATGGAAGACGCGGTTTGGCCAAAGAGCATCATCGACTCCTTGCGAGGGCCAACCCCGGAGAATTCGATAAGGCCAAGAGAGGACCCGTTGGTTTCTGAAGGCGGAGGGGGACGAGCATCGTCAGAGCCCTTGGTAGCATGGACATCTTCATCACGGAGTCGACGAACCTCAGAGTTCAGCGGAGGAGAAACAAGGGGCTTGTTCCGGGAAGAGGGCCTCCGCTTCAAGGGACTCCCAGGCTCACCATCGGAGTCGTCAGCCACTATGATGGCCTTGGAGGCAGTACCATCGATGCGCGGCCTCTTTGAAGCCCTGACCTCCGATGCATCATCTGACCGCCTCCTGTTCGCCCGAGATTCGATCTTGGGGACGAGCGGCCTTCTGCCCTTATCCTCATTCTTGTTTTCACGGCCGTAGGCATGCGAAGCAACATTGGTACGTCCCGTGGATGGTGTAGACGGGAAAACTCCTGCAGGAAGAAAGTCAAGACGTTCAGAACCATAACAACGAAAGGGTGACAAGACAATGCAAGTACAAATAGACGCACCTAACCCGGCCCGGGCCTTGAAAGGCTCGGCCACCAGCGACCGAAGGTTCTGGACGCCAAGGCCAGCGATGCGCTTGGCATAGCCGAGCTCCTCATCCGTCATAGGCGGCGGGATGGACTTCACCGGGTAGGCGTTCCACCTATCGGAGAATGGCATCAGGGAGCCTACTTCGGCGAGGAAGAACCGCTCCTCCCAGCCGTCCGGGTTCCCGGCGTTGTTTGAAAACAGGACCATGGACGGACGCACAACACTGTGACATCGAATTATAAAACCCGCGACGATCCTATAAGCGGCGGGGACGATCTGAGCAGGCGTCACTTTGAGGCTCCTAAAAAGCTCTATATGGAAGCTATGAAGGGGAAAAAGGAGGCCCGCTATAACGGAGTCTAGATGGACCACCACATGGCCGGGCAGATGGCGCATTGGGTTGCGCAGATGACGATCGTCGTAAACCCTTGGAGGGAGGAACCATTGGCTTATCAACCGACGGTCCGCATTCAACAGGCGTTGGCGCTGACGACGAACGCCGGAGAAATTCAGATGATGGCAGGGGGGCCGAGGTGGCATACCCCGCTCATAGAACTCTAGATCATCACCGGAGGAACATCCGTCGTCGAACCTATCCCCGGCGGACGACGAGCTGCTTCGGATCCTTGAGTCAATGTTTTGGGTTTCCAACCTAGACAAAGACATGACGACGTTCGGTACCTACCGGGGTTCGAGCCTAAAACAGCGCAAAGGAAAGCTAGAGAGAGAAAGTAGTTGTGCAGCACAATAGCTAGAGATGAAGCGAATGGGGAATTCGCGAAATCTTGGGTACTTATAGACAGCACCGCGGGAGCGCACCAATCGCGGTGGAACACGTGGCGCCTGGATACCGGTACCTACCACGGTATTAAAGGCGCCTCGACGTTACCACCCCACGGTCACCACGAAGGAACCCGGTTTGGTGCCACGAACGTCCCCCATAGAGGCACACAGAGACCGCATCCACAGGCTACTCACGGGGAGACGAGCGTATCCACGGGATGTGTTCATATTTCAATACATCGCACCACCGCAACACGCGACCAGACGAGCGTCCATGAACGATATCTGGGTTGAGCACACGGCAGAAAGAGGTTATGCTACTCCTAACGCGACCAACATCTCTATCAAGGCATTATTTCTGAGGAATGCGTCCGCATCCCCACACCTAGTTGCACAGACGAATGTCGCCCCGCAAAGTGTAAGTTGGGCACGCACAGCATGGATAGTTATGCTTGTACACATGGGACGGACGTCTCTACCAACTTTGATCCTGAAAAGCGTTTCGCATCCCCATACGTAGGATTGAATACGTACAACGCGGGAGGTGGGCTTACACGTATGGGACGAACCCCAGGCGATACGTCCGTATCTCGAAAGATCGGATTGCAAAAATATAATATGGGCATGAACGTCCTCGCGAACTTGGGCTATATTCCAAGAAATCAAAATACGACTAACAATGAAAGGAAACAAGAAGAGTTCATGAACGTAGAGACAATGATGGAGTGAAAAGAGTTGTGTATTCCTCGGATCTACTGGCCGGATATTACAGGATCATGACAAAAATATTACAAGCTACATTAAACAAAATTCAGGGAAACAGGCCAGGACCCCCCAAGAATGGTTTCTTCTTCCTCCTCGGGCTCGGGCTCGGGGGTCGGAGGCTCCGGGACCTCGCCCCTGGCCTTGGCTTCTTCCCGCCGGGTGTCCCGCTCCAGCTTGCCCACCGCTCGGATCAGCTCCGGGTCCGTGGTGTGCTGGGCCAGGTTGAATCCGGGGCCCTGAAGAGCAGCAAACACTGGCAGCGTGGCCTTCACCCCTTCATTATAGCCAATGACGAAGGAGGAATCTCCAACATCATACAGGAACTTCTCGGCCAGGGGGGCACTCTCCAGGACCTGGACCCCAAACTTGAGCCGATCCTTCGGCGCACGCTTCTGCAGCTCGGCGGCGAATACATCGCCAAAAGCGCCCCTAAGGTACCTCTGGGCGGCGATCATGAAAGCCCCAGAGTTATGGTACCCGGAATCATCGACGAGCCACTCAGGGGCCTCATCCTTGGGAGCGGGGAGAGCCGGGACGAGCTTGAACCCGGCCTTCTCCAGAACCGCGATCTTCGCGGAGGACTCGCGAGCCACCTCCAGGGCAGCCTGCAGTTCTTTGTCCTTGGCCGCCATTTCCTTCTCCTGGAGACGAGCGGCCTCTCTCACCTTCTTCAAGGTCGCGTCTGCTTTGTTCCTTGCCTGAAGGACCTCGGCATCTCGGGCAGCTTCAGATTGCAGAACGGAGAGCCTGACCTACGAATCAAACACAGAAGGTGAGACTCCAAAACATCAGAATGGGATAATCAAGTACCCGGCAGGGAGCGAAGTCTCACCTGAAGAGCGGCGGCCAGAGCCGCATTGGAAGCCTCCAAGGACGTCCGGGGAGGCACCTCCACGCCGGCCAGGGAAGCAATCTCCTGCCAAACGTCATGCGCCGGACGTCCAAGAGAGGGAAGGATCAACTCTTGCACTTCGGGGGCCGAAGAGCCAGCTCCCCGTGGCCTTTTGGACTTCTTGTCCTTCGCCTTTTCCCCGTCGTGGGGATGGACGGTCTGCAAGGGGGCCACAACTTCGGAGGCGCCAGAACCTGGGATCGGGGCCTGGGACCCCTGCGCCATCACCGTGGCGATAAGGTGCTGTTCTGCCTCCACCGTGCGACGATCGGCCTGGGAGGCAGAGGAGTTGAAATCGGCCATCTGAACGGCCTTGGCCTTGGCGAGAGCGGCATCGGCGGCAGCGCCCTTGCCTTTCCTTGTCTTTAGGAGCTTCTCGTGATTCATCTGCTCCTGGGTTGGGGGAAGACCTGAAAAAATGAAAAATGACAATGTTAGATGGACGAACGTCAGGAATAACTCGGGACACTCACCTCAGAGGTCAGGACCGCCCAGTACCCCGAGACGAGCGTAGGAGGGGGGAAGTCCAAGAGCATGGGCGGTACCTATTCCTGCCGCGGCGAGTGACTCGAAAGTGAGGAAGTCATCCAAGGGCCGGACGCCGCCCGTCGAGATCTTCCTGATGTCTTCCTCCAGATCATCGGACAGAGCCGGAGACCCTATCTTGGGCGGATAGCCATTCCACCGCAAGGGCAGACGAGCATCCGCATACCGCACAAAGAAGAACCGATTCTTCCAATCGTGGATAGAACTCGGTGCGCCGCTGAACAGCTTCCGTTTCGGACGAGCTGCGATGCTTAGGAAACCGTCAGAATTTTGAGGGGTGAGCCGGTAGAAGTAATGGAACAAGTCCAAGGTGGCAGTGACCCCATTGTCCTTGTAACGGACCAGGAAGGCGGAGACAAACCGGTATGAATTCGGCATAAGCTGAGCAGGGGCTATTTGGTAACAGCAGAAGAACTCCACATAGAACGGATGGAGAGGAAAATGCAGCCCGGCCTCGATGGAGTCCAGAAGCACCATAACCATCCCCGGGCGTCTTCTCATCACATGGGTGGCGCCACGGAGGCTGTATACGGACGGAGGGGGGAAGAACACCTTGAGCTTATTAAGGGCCACCGGCGAGAAAATCTGTTCATGGCAGAGGACATTCTTGATCGGGCATAAATGCCTCTCCACGTCCACCTTGAGCCCGAGATCAAATACTTCGATGTCAGAGCCATCTTGGGCCTCGGCCCCAGAGTCATATCCGTCCGGACGATCGTCCTCACTAGCGGGCTCCTGTTCCCCGACGTCAGTCACGGGGTCCACCACATCGAGGGCCATATTGTCTTGCTCCCCCGAATTAGCACCCTCATCGCCAGGGATGATCGCAACAACATCATTCGGGGCTCTCCCGGCCTGAACAGTTCCCACGGTGGGGGCCGAGCCGGAACTACCGGAAGTACTAGTCTCGCCCGAAGAGCGTGAACCGGAGTCAGAAGAGGAGCCCGAAGAGGAACCCGACGAACCAGAACCAGAACTTGACGAGATCTCCATCGAAACCATCTCGGCGAGAATTCAAGACAGGTAAAAGAAGCAGAGGATAGAAATTACCTTACAAAGAGATTGGCCGAACTCGGGAGCGGGAAAAGACTTGAAGAGCAGCGGAAATTCGAGAGCAAGAGAGCAGAAATTGGGAACCCTAATCCAGAGGGAAAACCCGGCATTTATAGGGGAAGCACCGGTGAGGGAACCAACGAGGAGTTGACACGTGGCAAGGAGCGTATTCCGGCCCACGCGCCGTGCGTGGGATGGAAGGGTAATGATGGCGTTTCCTCGGGAAATGCACTGTCGCGATGGCAGCCGTCACCTCGATTCCTGGGCCATCGACAGCTGTTAGGCATCATGACCACGAGCGTGCACCTTCACCGGATGCAACAACACAAGTATCAGGTCACGAGCGTCTTGCCCTCGGAGGAGATCATACTTCCTTATGTCCTGGGCATGCTCAGAACATCAAAAGTGGGGGACTTGTGTTGGGTTAATGGCCCAGGCTGAGGACCGGCCCATTTACCTTTTCTTCCGGACGTACGTCCAGGTAAGATCGCTGAGATAGCGCGGAAAGCCCATCTCATCCAGGATGGACGAACATCTTCAGATGGGGTTCAGTCTCAACAGCCCACCTCGACGAACGTCTATGCAGGGACAAGGAGCAGGACTACGGGCCACCTGAATGGCGACGGACGTCGTCAGAGCGAGCCCATAGTCATTGGAGGCAGTCCAGCCCACAGGGCGAGAATCCACAAGGGCCAGGGGATGAACGGCCGATACCCCTTGGAGGCCACCTGGAGCAATCCAGCTCGCTCCCCTGGCGGGCGAACGTCCCCACTAATTAGGCGGGAAACCTAGATTCTGGCGGGAAGTGCATTTAATGCTGAAGATTTGGTGGTTGGGACTCCAGCGGTCCACAGGCTGCCACGTCAGTGTGGCCACCTGCCCATTGGTGGGTATAAATAGAAGCATTTATTTCATTGTAAAGGGTTGGCAACTTTCTATTCTTAGCATTTTAGCTATAGCATTCTTACTCGCAGCACTTCTACTGCCTTGTAAGACGAATGGCCGACGGAGCCTTAGCGAAAAGTATTGTATTAGGGAGTTATTAAGAGATAATAATACCTAATCACTTGCTTGCTATTTTTATTGTTCTCCTTGATTCTTATTACTTGTTAGTTGAGCTAGTTTATTCACACATACTCCACTCGAGATCCTTGGGCTTACGTGTTGAACCCGAGGGTTGAAGGAATTAACCTCAACAAGAAGTTTTGTGCATGAATATTTTAACAAAGGGGCTTGACACATTTTTAAATAACAAAATTTTTAAATAACAAGAGATTAATGCGCTGAATTTGTATATCGCGGGGGATTCGATGCATTAAACCTTATGGACTTCAATTAAATCATATGAGTATAAAAAATTTATAAATAATAATTTATAAATATACTTTATTGCATTTATTTATTTTCACTATACGGATTTATCACCATTAATGTCCTTGTCATAAAGTATGTGACATTTATTTCAGCCTATAAGTCAAAATACCGCTAAATGAAAATATTATTAGTGTGAAGTTTTGTTAATTTATTTGCGTATAATTCATATTTAATACACTCAAACGTATAATTTGCGTATAATTTCCTGTTTTGAATTTCCAAATTACAAGATTAGACAATTAAATTCCAAATTGTTGAATTTATTCTTAGAAAAAGTTTTGTGAATGAATATTTTAATAAGGGGCTTTAAAACATTTTTAAATAACAAGAGGTTAATGTGCCAAATTTGTATATTACGAGATATTTGATGCATTAAACCTTATTGAGTTCATTTAAATCATATGAGTATAAAAATTTTCTAAATAATAATTTATAAATATATTTTATTGCATTTAGTAATTTTCACTATACGAATTTATGAGCATTAATGTTCTTTCCATAAAGTCTGTGACATTTATTTCAGCCAACAGGTCAAAAGAGAGCTAAATGGAAATATAATTTGATTAATTACTAGGTTTTTTACAACAATATTATTAAAATAAAACTTATTTACATAAATATGACTATTCATTACTACAATGTTGTGTTGTGGTAACTTAAGTTCAAAACTTGAACATGAATTACTATGATTTCATTACTACTCTAGTAACTAATCATATTTTTGTAAATCATCTTTAGTTTGGTCATATTTATGTAATTATTTCTAATTACTATGAAGCTTTGTTAATTTATTTGCGCATAATTTACGTATAATACACCCAAATGTATAATTTACGTATATTACTCTCATTTATGAATTTCCAAATTACAATATTAGACAATTAATTTTGAAATTATTAAATTTGTTCTTAGAAAAAGTGTTGTGAATGAATATTTTAACACGGGGGGCTTGAAACATTTTTAAATAACAAGAGGTTAATGCGCCGAATTTGTATATCGCGAGGAATTCAATGATTAAACCTTATTGAGTTCATTTAAATCATATGAGTATAAAAAATTTCTAAATAATAATTTATAAATATACTTTATTGCATTTAGTTATTTTCACTATACGAATTTATGAGCATTAATGTTCTTGCCAGAAAGTACATGACATTTATTTTATCCAATAGGTCAAAAGAGCGCTAAATGAAAATATAATTAATGAGAAGCTTTGTTAATTTATTTGCGTATAATTTACGTATAATACACTCAAACGTATAATTTAAATACAATGCTCCCGTTTATGAATTTTCAAATTACAATATTAGACAATTAATTTCCAAATTGTTAAATTTGTTCTTAGAAGAAGTTTCGTGAATGAATATTTTAACACGGGAGCTTGAAACATTTTTAAATATATCAAGTGGTTTATGCGCCGATTTTCTATATCGTGAGGGATTCGATGCATTAAACCTTATTGAATTCATTTAAATCATATGGGTATAAATAAATTCTAAATAATATTTATAAATATACTTTATTGCATTTATTCATTTTCACTATACGAATTATGAGCATTAATGTTTTTTCCATAAATTAAAGTACGTGACATTTATTCCAGTCAATAAGTCAAAAGAGCGCTAAATGAAAATATAATTGGTGCAAAACTTTGTTAATTTATTTGTGTATAATTCATGTATAATACACCCAAATGTATAATTTACGTATAATACTCTTGTTTATGATTTTTTTAGATAATTATAGAAAACTCACGAACTTTAAAGATAAATAAATTGTATAATTCACGCATTGTAGGTATTGATACGTATTTAATTTTAAAAAAAACACCATTAATCTAAAGCCTAATGAAGTGATACAGCTGAAGTGAAATGTCAAACGGCTCATTACTATTTATATTGCTTAAAAAATCATCATGGCTTATACATTCATTAATTGTTTAATAGTCATTAGATTTAATCATTGTTCTAAAACTTGCAAGGCGCTAGTGCCTAGGCGGCCGACTAGTCCGATTAGTTCTCTACAGTTAGGACTAACTAGGCCGATTAATCGGTCTGAGTAGACTAATTTTTAGAACAGTGGATTTAATAAATTAGTTTGTTAAAGTCATAGTCCATTTCGATATTAAATTACTATTGCATTACTCTTGTAATCCACTCATACAAAGACTCCAAATAGAAAAGAATATTGCGGCGGCACACCAAAACTCATGGTCACAGTATTATCAACTATTCTCTAGTAACATCTCTCTATTTCTACTCAAATAAGCAATACAATATCATTTTTATTATTTATTGTACCTATGAATTCAAAGTCATATATCTGAAAAAACTATTCCATACATTTTAAACTGTTGAAGAATGAAATGTAAATGTTAAAGTACTATTTATTTCTATCATTATATTGGTATAGAAGACACTTAATATATGCCATATTTTCAAACTGTGGATCATTTAAAACATGTCGGTATCTTTATCCATTTCACGAACGTATGAAACATACATTTAACTATATTTTATACTACGTATAATTAATTGTATCGTATTATACACGAACGTACGTATTATTATATTGTTCACAAAGTGCATAATACAAACAAAGGTGCAAAGAAACAATCTTATAACCGGTGGGCGTAGCTCAACTGGTAGCGAGGGAGTACCACAAGGGTTAGGTCTCGGGTTCGAATCCCGGCAATTGCGATAAGGGGTTACTATGCTGAAAAATGCATAGGGCCTCTGCAAGTACCGAGGACAGAGCCCCACTCTCTATTTGTCAGGTTGTGATTATAGTCCAACTTACATCCTCCCATCGTGCTGTCCGGTCGGTGTTGGGGGGCCCTCAGGGATGGGGTGTCATCCTTTTTTTTTTAAGAAACAATCTTATATTCCAGTAGTCTTTGACTTTGGCTTATAAACAAAGTACCCATAAGGAATCGAAGTTATAGGTCTTAGACTCTTGCTAGTTGTTATACTTGGAGGAAAGATATAAGAGGCCCGGGCCGGGGTCTTAGACTATTCTCGATGATCCCTAAACCCCAAAAAAGTCCCTAAAATCTGTTATAATTTTTATTTATTTATTCTAACATAAGATTATTGGAAGGGGTGTACATTCTTTTATAAATATATATCGAGGATACAACTATAAGTGCATCAAGTCAAACTAAAATAATAATTATGGAATGAAGGATTTATTCTAAAATAATAAAGATGTCGGATAATTTCTTAGATGACTGAAATTTTCTGATATTATGTGGTCTGATCTGGTTTAGTTTGAGTTGATATGGTAGATGTCTAGTCTTTGTGTATTTTACAATTGTCGAATTCGTGTGATGTGAGACATAAACCAGTTCGAGACTTCGAGCAAAAACATTCACACTCGGTTAACCCCATCCAAAATATGATTATATGAGATTTAACAACTATCGATTGTCAAATTGCGGGAAAACAAATATGTAAATCAAATGGATATAAAAGTATATGAAAATTTTGATGATAATTATAATCTCAACCATTATGGTCCTGCGGTGATTTATTCATGAATAATCTTAGGGAGTGTTTGCAACTGCTTCTGCTTAAAAAAGCACTTTTGGAGATGTAAGGAAAAAATGATTAGTAGTAAAAGTTTATAGTGTTTGAGAAAAAAGTGATTTTGAAAAATAAAAGTTGGTAGTGTTTGGTAAAATAGGTGTTTTTTGTGTAATAGAAAAGAGAAAAACATTTTTCACATGCAAGCCGAGAAAAAGTAAAAATTGGTAGTGTTTGGTAAATAAGTGTTTTTTAAAGCCAAAAGCTGAGAAGTGTTTTTTTTAAGTTGTTGCAAACACTCCCTTACTATAGAGACCCTACGTCAATAATGATCCAGTTATGACATGTTATTTTATCACCAGATGAAAAAAGTTGCCATACTAATTCAAACTGTGATCAGTCTACTTCCATTATTATTGCAAAAATAAATGAGAATTTTCACTAATAAATAAAAAAGTATTCCCTATAGAAATTGAAAAATGCTAAAGGTACCCCAATTGGTACCCCAATTTGTACTCTCACCCTATTTTTGTGGCTCACAAAAGCACCTCATTAAAGTGGAGCAATTCATTTATTGAGGTGGGCTTTTGTGAGCCACAAAAATAGGTTGAGGTACAAATTGGGGTACTAATTAGAGTACCTATAGCAGGATTGATAGAAATTATAGAAATTAGACGGTAACTCGAAGTCTCAAACATACCTCTTAAGCAATTTATTGAATTAAAGAATATAGGATATAAAATAGAGTAGAAATATTGAGTTTTTTCCCGGAATAATGTTAATTAAATAAATAATTCCCAAAATACTGTTGGGTTAAGAATAATTCCCAAAATACTGCTGGGGTTAACCACGGTTAAGGAAAGCCGCCACTTCAAGTGGCGGCTTTCAACTATCTTCACAAAAGCCGCCAATTCGACTGGCGGCTCTCCAATAGCAATACAAAAGCCGCCACTTGAAGTGGCGGCTCATTAATTCGTAGACATATCCTCCCCTTCCCAGGCGACGAACGAAGCAGACCTCACTCTGCAGCACCCGACGGACGACGACGATAGACCTCACTGCTGCCCCGATTCCGGCCAGTTCTCGTCCAAAAGAAGCTCAAATCAAAGGGAAAATAGTCGTGGTGTACCCGAGGTCGTTTGTACTCCATTCTAGCGACTTTCTACCGTTTGAATAGAGGTATTCCACCATTTTTGCTAAACCTAGATTTTTTAATTTGGTGTTCGAAATTAGTTGTTTTTTTAATTATTTTCTTTGTATTTGATGTTGTGAAATATATAAGTTCTTAATCTTGTTATAATGATTGAACTTATATAATTTGTAAAATTTGAATTATACCAAGTTTCACCATTTTTGGTAAAGCTAGGTTTTTTTAGTTATTGCTCGAAATTGTTTGAAATTGTTATTGTTTTGCTCAAAATTGCTGTTGATTTGCTGGAAGTTGTTGTTGTTTAATTGTTTATTAACGGACTTTGCTTTTCTATAACTAGTTAACTAGTGTTAATTAATCATGTGTTAATTTGTTGTTTTTTCATTACTCTATTTTTTTGTCACTGGTTAATTATTATTTGTCCTACTTTAATGGTATGAAATCTTACTATGTATCTACGATCTAATACTTTTCGTTTCAATTATAGTAATTGTAGTTGATTTTCAAATAACGGCATACGTCATACTTTTTTTGGAACATTTTTTCGTAGAATATGTCTAGAAACTTCTCCATTGTTTGTCAATGGGGAGGAAATATTATCGAGGAGTCAAACGGAGTTCAATATGAAGGAGGGATTCGGAAGATAATTGTTGTTTCCCGTGGGGTGGATCTGGCTGAAATAACGAATAAAATTTATACCGCCACATCCATCAATCGTATGAAGAAGTTGGATTTGAAGGTTAAATATCCCATGCATGGTGGATCATACATGCTGATGCCTCTTGCTGACGACGACGCCGTTACAGGAATGTGGACTGTAATCGAGAATCTTGATATGCATACCATGGAGATATATGTTGAAGAAGTGGCGGTGTTGCCCATACAACCTGGCCACCCGCCATTGTCTTGCCCATCCACAAGTGTTCCAGTTGTGATGAATATGGTTACACAGGAGAATGGAAGATATGTGAATAGTGATGCAACCTTTCTGGATTCACAGTGCAATGACGACGATGCAGATGAAAATGTGAACCATGACACACTAACAGATTCAGATGAAGATGGTGGTGATCTCGTAAGTGGCAATGCACCATCTAGCCACTACACTAAAGTTTATGAGCTCCCTGCGGGATTTGATGAATCATGGAAAGGTTGTACATGAGAGGTATTACACCATCACACGGGTGTTTATCTCTCCCAGTTTTCGTTTACCCACTGATCATTACCAGCCTAGCTCAGTCGCTCTTCATATGACGGTAAACAATATAGTCAATAAAATATCTTTATTTTTTTATTCATGTGTTTTTCACTAATAACCATGTTTGCATTACAGACACGGGCTTTGCGTAGCATCCATGACAGAGCGACTGTTGTACTTAGTGAGGCGGTAGATGTACAGGGATACCATGACGCTTGTTCGGGCATTGTTTCACTGTGCGCTGATGTATTGGGTCGAGTGGATTATGGATATATAGCCACCTCTCAGCATTCCACCGCATCTACATCCGCAGCAGGGTCTTCTCAGGCAGTCCGACGTGATAGAGTTGTTCTCCAGCCTCGTAACCAACGCAGGCGTCCCCAACCACAGCCACATGAACTTCATGATGATGATGATCACGTTGACTTATGATCGTTGTATTTAAATTATTGTGTGAAAGTTGTAGCATGCACTGGCAGATCGAATCATTTTGTGAAACACTAGATTTTTTATAACGTTTACGGTTTATTTCAAGTTTTGTGGTGCATTGATTCGTTTTGTGTTTTGGATATATGTTGTCATGTAGTTTGATTGATTGGTTTTGTGTTTCGGGTGTATTTTGTCTTAGTAAATCATATGTTTGGTTGTTTTTTTGAGTGGAATGGACTGTGAGTCTGTGATGAGCAGTTTTTGGTAATTACAGGTTTTGTGGATTGGACTGTGAGTCTGTGATGAGCATTTTATGGTAATCACAGGTTTAGTTTTGTAAATAATTTAGCAGCAGGTGGCTTAACACAAGAGCCGCCAGTCCAAGTGGCGGCTTTCATACAGCAGTAAAAGAGTCGCCACTTGGAGTGGCGGCTTATGTAAAGCTGTACAAGAGCCGCCACTTGAAGTGGCGGCTTTCCTTAACCGTGGTTAACCCCAACAGTATTTCGGGAATTATTCTTAACCCGACAATATTTTGGGAATTATTTATTTAATTAACATTATTCCGGGGAAAAACTCAGAAATATTAGCTACGGAAAGTTTTTTATGTTCAAAATAAAAGAAGAAATTGAAACTTTCAGGATAAATAGAAAATGCCACATAAAGGAAAACACATCTCCAAGTATGTATTACTGTATTAGTCATAATCCCCCTCTTCCTCCACCTGTTTTTTGCTCTCATCTTTTCTTTTTTGGAAAGTTTATTTTAATTTTCTTCTTCTTATTTTATTTTTTTATTTTCATTAATTCTTAATGTTTAACTTACTTTTGAAAATGTAGGGCATGCTTACTAATAGAGATATTTTCAATTTTCTTTTCTGTTTTCCGTTCTCCAATTTTATGTTTTCATTTTTCAGTTTTTCTATCTTCACTCTTCTATTTTCATTTTTTAGTTTTCCATTATCAAATTTGAAAACATGGTCATCAAATTTTTTCACTCGGTTATGTGACCGATCAGAAGACCGAAAGTACGGTTCCAGTCCGGAACTAAACCTAGTACAACCCAAGTAGGGTACCATGTCCCACGTATAGGAAAATCTGGACCGAATTGAAATCGGCCTGTCCTGATCGATCTCAAGGGTTAGGTAGAATAATTCTTTCTCATTTTCCTATTGTTTGACAACTCAATGACTCTTTTAAAACGCTTCACTTTAAAAAATGATTTCAAAATGCTGAGACTGACCGCTAGGTCATTACCGGCCTGGGCAGAGACCGTCGGGTCATTGACGTGACCAACTCAGGACCGCCCGGTTGTCAATCGAACCGAACAACAATTGCCGGGTCTTATCAGGGAACATAGGACGAAGACCGCCAGTTCATTGACTGGACGTAACGGGGACTGACAGGTCGTTGATCGAATAGGACGGGGACCAACAGGTTGTGGACCGAACCGTACAGGGACCAGATCATCGACTGGACCAGACTAGGACTGTCAAGTCACTGACCCGACCAAACCAAGACCGTTGGGTCGTCGACCGGACCAGACAGGGACCATTGAGTAGTTGAGCAGACTAGATCGAGACCGTCGGGTTGATGACCAGACCGAATAGGTATCGCCTGGTCATGGATCAAACTGGAAAGGGACTGCCGAGTTATTGACTGGACCAGACAAGGTCCGTCGAGTTGTGGATCGGACAGGGACTGCCGGATCATGGACCAGACAAGCACTGGGCCGAGTTGTCGATGGACCTGACAGGGACCTTCTAGTAATTGATCGGACCGAGATCGTCGGGTCGTCGACTGGACCGGGACAGTCGGGTCGTCGACCGGACCAGACAAAACTGCTTGACCACTGAACGGACTCAATCGGTCAGGGACCGTCGAGTTGTTCACCGGATTGGACTGGAACTGACATCGGAGTGAGACATGATCCAAACTCCAAAGTATGCAATTTCTTGCAGCGACTCTAAAGCATATGCGTAATGCGTTTACCAAATTTGGAAAACTAGTAAAACTCAATTCTCGAATTCATTAAGATAAACAAAAGACATATCTCATGTTTTTTGTTTTGAAAATCAATTTGGTAAACACATTTTATGTTTTTCTTTCTCTAGTTTTCCAGGATTTTTTTGGTAAACACATTTTCTGTTTTCCATTTTTCTGTTTTCCAATTTTGAAAACAGATTTGTAGTGTTTAATATAGGCCTTTTGGCCTGGATATTACTAAAAAAAGATAAAGGACAAAAAAGTGAAGTGTTTTTAAAAATTCCAAACATGTGACCAACATCAAATTAGCCCCAACAATCCAAAGTGACTCCGACCAAAGTGACTCCGGTCAAGTGACTGCCCACCTGTCACAGTGACTGCCCCACCGCCACCCACCAGTCATAGTGACTGCCCCACCGCCCCAGTGACTGCCCCATTGACCACAGTGACTGACCACCGCCACAGTGACTGCCCCACCGTCACAGTGACTGCCCGCCCCACAATGACACTCTGTCTCTGATCATAGTGATTGCCCGTCCGGTGACTGACTGCCACTGCAGCCCCACTCATGCCTATCAGACTAGCCACAGTCCACCAAACCCATCATAGTGAACCGTCTGATGGCCGCCACTGCACCTATTCATCAATTGACCACCGCCTAATCCCATCCTCAGCCAAAATCAGATTCGGTTTTCACCCCAGCCCCAGCCACTAACCCATCCTCACCACCTGCACCCGTCAATTCCCCATTGCCTAGCTGCACGAAGAAGACGACCTGGGAGATCCAGATCTGGGACAAAATAAACAAATTAAAGAAGAAGAATATGACAAGCGAGCAAAGACAGAGTCAAAGAGGGGTAGCAGAGTGTCGTCGTCCTCGGCAAACCCTGGTCACAGAGCCGGGGGTGGTAATGGTGATGCGATTGGAAAGCGGCGGAGATGGTACGGTGATGTGTTCGTAGACGGTGGTGATGCAGGGACAAGCGATGGAGAGACCGGCGATGTGGAGTTCCGAGTTCGCTTGATGGATGCTTCGCCACAGGATGCTTTGCCGCTGGATGCTTCGCTGAAGATGGACATAGACTCGCTGGGGGAGACGGGGAGACGGGAATTTCAAGGCTCCGTATATTTTAAATCAGGCACTTTTTTGGAAAATACAAAAGTTGTCATATGCTTGGAAATGAAAACTCTAATACTAATATACGGGCCATTTTTTCTTTAATATACAATGCCATCATTTTCAATTTCAAAATCCTTTTATCATTTTTGAGTCTTCTCACATTTTATATTTCAATCAGAAAATATCATAATTTAATATGACGAATCCATAGTTGTTTTGATGTAAATTCCCGTAAATTAGGTACGATAATGTGTAATTTCAGGTTTGAAAATGCAATTATATTCAATCTAAAAATGCCAAAAATTTGGATTTCAAAATGGCATTATTATTTTAACACATCAGTTCATAGTATGTCATTATTTTTATCAACATGAAAATATCATATTGAAAGTGTAGAATTTATTATATCATTCTCGTATATTTATTTTAATATTTTGTTGTGAGTACAATATACAAGATTTCATGTTTTAATACTATGAATGATAATGGAAAATACACTATATATTGCTTCCCTCATGATGACAAGTACTATGTATATCATTAACTCAACCATGCATGTACTTCAAAAATAGAGGCTGAAGAGTGAAGAAAATGGTGTTTCCCCAATAGTCTTCTTGTTTGCATAGTTTTCAACATTAGAAATGTGCCTACTTGTGACCTGATACTTGTGTGTTTCGCTCTCCAACTATTGAAGTTTGTTTATCCTGACTACCAATTGTTGGGCCTTTCCCAATTCCAGCAGGCGACTCTTTTTTTGATTCAACCACTATTCCTTTGACTGCCTCCTCCAACTTGTCCAACCTCGCTTTCAACTCCAACAGCTTTGGATCAGATGTTTCTTCTTTCTCCATATCTGCTCCTGCTTCTTCCATTTCTTTTGCTTTTGCTTCTTCTTCAGCTTTCTTTTTTAATTCCACTTCCTGAAATGAAAATTTGAAAATTGGTGACCATCACACTGCATAAACTTCTAATTTGAATAAATCTGAAGAGCTTAACTATTCAATTCATTGAGGTTCACATTCTGAGATGGTTTTATATAGTTTGACTAGGAACTGGGTTCATGGATCAAATAGGTTAAGATGTCAAATAGTAGAAAGGCTCGAAGAGATTTTAAGAAATGTTACTTTTGCTTGCACTATATTTACACCTTGTCAAACAAAAAGGCAACACCATTTGAAATTTTTAGTTGTAACAGAAGCTACAAGTAACAATTTCATCTAATCACTCATTTCACTGGACAATCATTTAATTTCATCTTCATATGCAGATAAACCCATCAATTTCACAAACTTTCGAGAGAGGTGGCTCAACTCCAGTAGGCTGAAGGCATGTAACTATTTTTTTAGAGTGGCATGTAACTATACATATTACTACTACTACTATTGTTGTTGTTATCACTATTATTATATTACTATAATCATCATTATTGAAATCCATATAACATGATAACAGATAAGGGGTAAAAGTGGTCATTCATGATAATATATAAAAGTTTATACTTTGAATGTGATTGAGTTGATTAAAATGATGAGATGCACCTTACTCAATCAGGACCCGTTTGGGACGTAATAATAATGATCTTGAGCAGAAGAATAAGTGAGATAGTCAAATTTACAAAGAGTAGTGGAATGTGGAGCAACAAGAACAAGTGGGGTGGAAGCGAAATAAAAAAGACAATTGAGGTGTTCCATTACCGCCTCCATTCTTCTGATATCATAGCGAGCATATTGGGCTACCAAATACACAGCTGTTACATGACATTTGACATTCAAATTATGTCAACAACAAAATAACACTTTGAAACATATAGTAAAGCCAAGGATGAGTGATGAGAGGTACCCAGTGAAGGCAGGCAGGCAAAGAAAAGTTGTACCAGATGGAAATCGAGCCTGACCATCATAAAGATAAATAAATAAAAATTACAACATTACATGAATAAGATCAACCACGCATTCCAGCCCAGCTGGTTGTGAGGTTACCGTGCTTAGTGGGAGGTCTCGAGTTCGAATCCCGCTAACACACAAGGGTTGGAAACTCAATGGAGTGAGTTTCAGCCTTGATTACTCCAGGCTCCCCCCAGCACCCTTCCCCCAGACCCCCCCCCCCCCTTGAGTAAAAAAATATATATAATATATATAGAAATATAAAAATAAAAAATATTAAAAAAAAAGAATAAGATCACTGCTCTGCAATTAAAAGAGTAAAGTGAGGCTACAGTACCATACTCACACATCAGTAAGTAGAGTTGTGTAATGTATACTTCCTTAGTTCCTTGAAAGGGGAAGTTTGATCATATAAACAAAGTTCCATACTTAAACATAAAACAATACAGATTAAATGCACTGGTAACCTGCCCTCATCTTGTCTTCCTCTTCTATTTGTGGCTCTATGTTTTCATTCCTATAAAAATAAGCTTTATCCTAGTCCTATTAAATGAAGAGAGAAATATATTAAATTAAACTACTAAAACAGCTTATACTGGATGTGTTCGGAATATCCATTCTATGTTTGTATAACAGCTGCATGATAATAAGCAAGAATCATGAAGTGATATATATTCAAACAAGTTTTGGACAGATTGCCTGAAAGAGAGTTCCGGAAAAACTACCCAAATTTCTTTTTCTTGCGAGGATCGGAAAAGAGAATCTTAGCAGCCGTGATGAAATTGAGGTTGTCTAGCTCCTTGTAAGCATCATATCGTGTCAAAGAAGAAGAGGAAGATTCTACTACTTCCTTGTTTATATTGCTGTTGTTGGTGGGTGGTTTGTTATTGGTGCACAGTGATCGTGCTTGGACATGTCGAAACTTCCTTGATAGTCGCACCAAGATGCTTTTACTGATGAAAGTTACTCCCATGCTCTCGGCAACACACCAATGTTAGCGAGAGAGCATTGTGCCATAAAAAATCCAAAATTTTGAACCAGTCTCTTGTATATATCTGGTCTTTCCTGTGAAGTTGATATTCATACTCTTTTAATTAAAAAAAAGGGCAGGAAAAGGAGATAAAAAGTAAGAGAAGAGTTCATATCATCTAGAAGTAAGAGTTCATATCACAATTGACACAAAGCACTCTAATGGTTTGCAACTTGTAATGGAATCAAGGGAGGTTGGTTTAGATGGTCTACACCATCTATATTGTATATTACAAATCATTAGGTCTACACCTTCTGCAACATTTCTCTTCAATTTTGAAGCCATACTGAGTTACTTTTGTATGAGATTCAGATTTTATGAGCTAAAACCCCAATTATACTCCCCAGGGGAACTTTTTACTTATTCCTTAGGGTGAACCGGTGAAGTCAACTTTACTCCCCTAAACTACAAGATAAATAAAACTTTCACCTTTACAGTGGAAGCAAGTGGACGGCTTGTTTTAAGTTCATGTTGCTACTTTTAATCAATTTCATTAATTGTTTTGACCTTGCGAGGCCATACAAGTATCTTGAAATGATAAAATTGAAAATTTCCTTCCCTGCCCCTGCATTTAGAGATCTACATTTTTTTATTCATAATATAGGCTACCAGGAAATAGTCTAGCATTAAAATGTCCAAAGCGGTTCTAGTTTTATACAGAAATGTTCAACACTTCAAAAAAAATATTATATTCATCATAAAAAATAAAAATAAAAAGATTTAAAAAAAAAGTTCCATCATTTCCAATGGAGTCACAGACTCACCATTTTTTGGTTATGGAATATGATGGAATAAAGCAAAATGGTTCACTAAACTGTCTATGCTTTTTTTTAAGAATCAGCAGTCACTCCATGCAATTTTCGAGTGACTTTCATCATGGGTATCAGGAAACAGTCTCTATGTGCTTTGGTATAGGGTAAGGCTGCGTACATCCGACCGCCCTACCCCAGCGTAGGTGGGAGCCTTTGCGGGCTGCGACAGTGGGGTAATGTTGTTGTTGTATAATAAATAAAAAAACTTAAATAAGTTTATTCACAACTCAATACCCAAAAAGGAAATCTAAGATCATGCAAAAATGAAAATTAAGAACACTGCACTACTGGAATGAAGATCAAATAGATGGTTTGGCAATTGGCATCCACAAAATGAGGCATTGGGATGGAGAAGCTATGCACTATGAGTCTATGAGAAAGATGCAAAACCTGAGAACCAACTTAGAGATTAAAAAACAATGGGCCGAATTACCAGGTTTCAGCTTTCTACTTTACTGCTGCATCATTACCTTAGCCGACCTGGTGACTGGTATGTTCGGAAAAGACGGAGAAGCAAATGGATTGACTGATAAAGGAGTTCTTAAATATAAGCTCTTACGGACTTATCTTTGAAATTTCCTTCACCTCTGTATATCCCCATATACGCACATATATTGGTCTAAAAGTTTTGCTTAATTTGATTTCTAAACGAATGAAGAAACATTTTCTAAATAAAAACTTTTCCTACTATATTAAAACTACATGATTCCAATTTTGATGTAGAGACAACATGTCATAGTTGATAGTCCAGCCTGGTGAGCAAGATAAGACAACTGCACGCATATATTATAAGGCCAAGTGGCTAACTCAAGCATTTTATCACACAATTTCTATGCACCACGCATAGAAAGGAAAGTAAATGAGAAGGGGAGATATTTTCAAGTGTCACAATACATTTCAACGAACACTTTCAAAGCATTACTTACGTACATTAAAAAAATCCATACATGTAGAATTCAAGATTGAAGAGGATTGGATGAGCAGCGATAAAAGATAAGAAAAGAGAGCGATAAAAGATAAGAAAAGAGAACCTGTCCGGGCAGAGCTAGAGAATGAATATGAGGATGCGCAGATGGACTATGAAGGAAAGGGAAAATAAGGCAGAGTAAGGAGAAAAGAAGGGAGGGCAAGAGTGTATTTTAATTGTTGCAACATTTCCTCTTTTATAAGATTTTCATATAAGGATGTCAACTTTTCTTGACATCCTTATATGGTGAGGTGTTCTAGACTTCTAGTGAAGTATTTCTGGTGTTCTGATGCCATGAATAGGGATTTCAGCTAGGTTTTAAATTAATCCACAACTTTAGCTCCATGGCTGTAGAGTTGAAAGTAGTCAAAACTAGGTTGGCTCAGATGTTTAGTTTAGTGCAGTATTTTCACTCGGTTTAGTTTAGTGCAGTATTATTAACATCATCACTAAAGGAACTATGTGAATTAATGAAACCAAGGCTTGTCCTTCAGGAAGAAGAGTACAAACTCAAAGAACTAAAACTACACAAATAAAGTACAAACTCAAATAACTACCAACGGGCAACGGTAGATGACTAGAGCAGAAAATGACAGAAATGACTACAAGTCATTCAGCCACAGACTAGGTTTAGACTTATGGGAACCAAACATCAACTCAACGTTACCAACCTAAGTTAAATATCAGGGATAATATGAAATATAAGCTATGTTTAGATAAAGACTTTGAGTATAGACCATACATACATCGTATTCCCTGATTCCCATAAAATGAAGATGTATGCTCTGTACTTGGTTGCATTCTTTTCTTAGACTT
Organism: Cuscuta epithymum; assembly: GCA_945859915.1. NCBI lineage: Eukaryota > Viridiplantae > Streptophyta > Magnoliopsida > Solanales > Convolvulaceae > Cuscuta > Cuscuta epithymum. The sequence continues at coordinate 248,395 of CAMAPF010001019.1, forward strand.
TAAAGTTGCTTTACCTATATATGTAATATGTTTGGTCTAATAATCTTATTAATATTTCAGTATTGCCGAAATCGGTTCCATGTGCTCCATCTCTGTGTGAGTAACTCCAAGATATAGAGTGTATACTGTGTATTGGAAAAAATGTGATGAAAGTTTATACAATGAGTGGATGTTCTAGATCAGACTTAGCTTTGACCCCCACAATGTTCCCAGTTCATGGTATTTAAAAGAAAATAAAGATAGGGGCTATAATATATATATATATATTTAAAACTGGTTTTGGTTGTTTATGAAAAACATATTCCATCCTTCCCTATCTAAGCCTTCTCATTTGAATCACACGCATTCTAAAAAATGTTGTTTCAGAATGTTGTTTCAAAACTAATGAAAAAATTACTCCATCCTTCCCTATCTAAACCTTCTCATTTGAATCACACGAATTTTAAAGAATGCTGTTTCAGATTGTTGTTTCAAAACTAATGAAAAAATTACTCCATCCTTCCCTATCTAAACCTTCTAAAAAATTGCCAGGTATTAAAAAAACAAAGCTGAATTGGCCTTGAAGAAGAGGTAGTAAATAAAGAAGCTCAATTGCTCTTTTGATTCCAATCACATTCAAATTTTAAACAAAAACTGAAAATTCCATTTTATTAGAGAGCTTACCTAGAATTCGTTGACAGAACACGAGCCAATAGAAGATTTGGGAGATTCCGTGATGTTGGGGTGCAGCTCCTAGCAGCGATTCCCTAAGTACAGAAGCTGGGCGTGATTGACATGCAGAAGGAAGATGGTCTTCAGTAAACCTAGGAGCTGTAACGTATTGGAGAAGCGGTGTGTTTGACGAAGCTTTGCAGGCTTGAAGCGACTTTTATTACCTATGGAAGTGGACAGATATTCTTCAAATTGCTGTCCACTTCTCCAATACGTTACAGCTCCTAGGTTAAATAGGGCAGGCGGGTGAAGGGAAGGCTCGGTTAAAGCCAAGTACTAAAGAAGGTAGGCGGAGAACGTAGGCGGAGAAGCTTAGGCGGAGTCAAGGGGAAAAGAAGGAAGGGGAAGAAGGCTAGCGAGCAAGTTACTGTAGCAACGTGTTTTCTAAATCTTCTATTATACAAAAGGAGGAGAAAAAAGGAACAGTGTTCCCGCCCAAAATGTTGTTTAGAAAACGGGTCGGGTCGGGTTTTAACAGGTCGGGTGGGTTTTAACAAAAGGCTAGCAGCTGGATCTTCAGAGTGACATTGAATGCAGGAACGGGGCTCCATAAAGTGCTGCAGTCCATAAGTTCAGCTTTTGACTTTTCAAACTTGGTGGCTCAAAATTGTGTGGCTCAATGCTGTCCAAAAGAGCCGTCCTTTTAATTCAGCATACAGTTGGCGTGCAAACTGCAGAGGATTAAATTAAATATTTAGTTTACAGTAGTCCCCTATTGTTTTCTATTCAGATGTCATGTCATCATAAATGGGAGAAAACATACTATTAACCATTGGGTAATTTGTGAAAGATGATAATGGCTCTTTAAAGATTTAAGTATAAATACAGCCCTATGATTTTAACAACATCACACAACAAAGCAACTAATTGGTAATGAGCTTATTTTTTTTTGACGGGGCCATACAAGACTTGATGTTCCTCATTATTCTAAGTGTGTGAACCTAAAATTTCCATGAACAGGTAATGAGCTTTTTTTTAACGAAGGTAATGAGCTCATATTTTCCATGTCTTCACTGATGTGTTCAACAAAGGGCTGAGGCCAACATTCATTAAAATCGACAGGAATGATGGATATATATGCATCACGGGGTAATCAATAACATCAAACTAATTGGTAAGTCTTGATTTCTATGACCAGATTTTATTACAGTTATTTTTTTATTTTTTTATATTGCAGGATTGATAGTGAAACAAATAGGCTAAGAGACATATGCAGCACAATCAACATTCAAGAGTAAGGTGTAAAGGAGAAGCTCAAATACAAAATAGGTAGATGAGATTCCTTTCGGAAGATCATATTGTTTAGAAGTACAATATCAGTATGTAAAAGACACTTTTTTATATTTAACCTTTCCTATGTTATCAAACTATATTAGTTAATAAACCAGGTGCAAGTTATAGTGTGTCAACATCAACAGTATGCTTTAATGAAATAATTAGAAGATTAAAAGATTAAGGTCATACCTGAGGTTTAAGGTGAGCGAAAATTGAACCCTGCGCTCCCTATTCATGAACTGTAAAAGGTTTAAATGAAGTATTGTTTTTCACAAACACTACCTGAAAGCAGTTCAATTATGTAATGAGCATGGTCATCTGTAATGATATGATGTATTCTAAATGGAGTCCTTTTATTTAAGTCACAATGAATGGGCATAAACAAAGTATCCTATGGGTTACTATAGGTAAATATAAACATCTTGACAATGAAAATGATCAGTCAAATGAAGTGTGCAGATGTGTCCATGCCTATAACATCATAAACTTTTATAGTAATTATTAATAGGTCTTATGTAGGGTAGCAGACTCTTCTGGCTGGCGGGCTGGCAGAAATAAGAACAACATGTTTCCTATAATTTAAGTAAAAAAAATAAACTTTAGGACATATTATGTTAACAACCAATTCATATTTTTTATAATTAAATGTGTTATTATCATTAAGCACAATGAACTACAAAGTTTCACATATTTTTTGGGAATAAAGCTCCAGTTACATAGGTTCAATATATAAACTATTACTCTATTCCAAAATTATTGATATTAACACTTCTTTTCATTTCAAATACAAACTTTTCAAAAACAAAAGGTGCAGCACTACCCATTTTAATATAAATTCTACTGTCTTGGCCTTTTAAAAATATATATTTAATTAAAAAACTTAGTTTCAAGTTAGTTTTGAATTAATCTATTTCAAATGTGTAACAGACACATGATTCAAATATCACAGCCCATCTTAATTAATTAAAAAATCTTTCAAGTCATATTGAACATACAAATTCATTTTTTATAGGGTTTAAAAGAGGGTATTATATCACAGAACAAATACATGCTCGGTTAACCTAAAATTTAACAATTGTTTGCATTTAAAACCCTATATATGTATACATCATTTTCACACGTTTAGATTATCCATAGATGTGAGAAGATTTGTACACCCATAAGCAAAAATATATAGGTTAGGTAAAATAAATAAATCTGCTAAAGAGTTTTTTTGTTGAAACAATACAGATTTAGTCTACAACATAAATTTGTTAAAATGCATTTTTATAGACACACCGTATGGAACTATACATGTAAATGGCCACAATAACATATGCATGCACTCGAAAACTGATACAGAAATTGGAATACATAACCTTTCAACAAAACCCACTTAAACGACAGAGATGAAGGGTATATACCAAAATCATAAACGGATGGCAAACGTGGTCGAAAATTCTTGAATTCAGCTCATCCACCAAACGGCGCCATCGACTGTAGGATTGAAATGGATGAGGCACACTAATCGATGACTGTTTTGGAGGACGAAGTTCTGGAAGGAGATTACGGACTGTTGGTCAGAAGGAGATGACGGAATTACACGAGGGCAAAGGAGAAGAAGGGTTTAGATACGGTGTGATAGGTTTGGGTCGCTGGGCTGAGGAGATTTAACATATGTTATTGGGTCGGGCTGATTAAAGTTTATTAAAAATGATGACATTTGAACTTCAGGTCTAAATTGGGCCGTGTAGGATAGAATCATATCATCTACAAATACTCATTTGGCATGTGAAGAATGAGAATAATTGTGTGTTATTATTAGGGATAATTTGAGTTTGCACCTCATTTTATTGTCCAAATTGGACTTTGCACCCCGTTTTTAAAAATATTTGTTTTTGCACCCCAACCCCATATGAAAAGACAAAAATGCCCCTCCATTAACAATTGTGTTGGTCTTCAACATATTCCTGATTGAGAGCATTTTTGTCTTTTCATATGGGATTGGGGTGCAAAAACAAAAATTTTTAAAAACGGGGTGCAAAGTCCAATTTGGACAATAATATGGGGTGCAAAGTCAAATTAACTCTTATTATTATTAGGCTAAAGGGTCAAATAGACCCTCGAACTAATTTAAAAAGTGCAATTCACCCCTTATTTAGGAGGCTCTATCCGGCTGTCACCAATTGGGGCGATTCCCAGTGGAATTTTTTGATGAAAATTTTTGAACATGTTCTTCATTAAGTCTAGCTTATTCATACAAAGTTTCAGCTAAAAATTCAATCGAGAAGGCAGTCAAATGAATTTTTGAAGATAATTGTGCAGTTAAAAAGCGCAGTACATTTCAGAAAATCATTTGACTATCTTCTCGATTGAATTTTTATCTGAAATTTGGTATGGGTAAATCAGACATAGTGAAGAAAATGCTAAAAAAAAATCATCAAAAAGTTCCACCAGGAACCGCCCCAATTGGCGACGACCGGACAGAGCCTCCTAAATAAGGGGTGAATTGCACTTTTTAAGTTAGTTTGATGACCTATTTCCCTTTAGCCTTATTATTATTATTATTATTATCATTATTGTTATTATTGATATTATCATTATTTTATTAGTATTAGTATTATATTTTTATAACCTTTTTATTATAATATTTTTATGTTATATTATTTTTATTATGATTATCATTGATGTTGATAATTAGTACATCATACTACGTATATTATCAAAATATGATTCATTGACTCTTATTTTGTGTAGTTGTGGTGAATTTATTCTTTTAACAAGACTAAATAATTTTATTTAAGAAAAGACATATATAATCTTATTTGTGAACTTTGTTTGTATTTCAACCCTATATTGAGGAATTTATATATTATTTATTTAAGCAATGTTCATTTTTTCATGACTCGGTTTCTTATATTGAACGGAATTTTGTGAGTCAGATGTAAGGGTTTTAAAATTGGTCATTTGCAGTCAAGCAGTGAACAAATCAACTACACTATCAATGTTGTTTATAAAGAAGTTTTTTAAATTATGTAGTCATTGGCAAACTGATTCTAATATTTTTATTTAATCCTATTTTTGTGAGGTATTTAATCCTTTTCATGCTTAAACATAGTTCATACCAATTATCACCTCCAAATATCTTTTTCTTATTATAATTTTACATTGTGTATTACAATAATACCCTTTCCATTCATTTTCACATAATTAATAATGGTCACAAATCATGCAATATTACTGGGTACATAACATTACTTAACTTTTGTCCCGTGCATCGCACGGGTGCGAATCTAGTAGTGAAAACGCATAAAAGTCGGTTTTCTATTTCAGAGGTAAAACGTGAGATATGTTTCGTTTTTTGTTTTTTTGAAAAATGGTTAGGTAAACACCTTTTCTAATTTTTCTATCTCCAGTTTTCCAATTTTTTTGAAAAACAGAAAATATCTCTGCTAGTAAACAGGTCCTAATATTTTCACTTTTTCAACATCTTTACGACATTTCAAAAAAAAACATCTTTACAGTAGCTGGCTAGCTGGCGTCTCCCTTAATAAGGGTTTCCAGCTTTTGCCGCCATGTGTACGGCTAGAGTTGTAGTCGTCCTTTGATGCGGCGATCAGTTTAGGAGAGAAGGAAAACGTTAGCAGAAATATTGCCAGTCGTGATGTGGCGGCCAATGGAGAAGGAGTTACGAGAGCCAAGGGAGGGAGAAAGGGAGGCGTCCACGGGGTTGAAATTGCTGGACAGACGAATGTTGCACGTTAGGGAATCAATCAAGCAACGGGCAGGAACCGTGCCATGCTCGTGTCAACAATCATAGTGATGGTCTGGACTCCTCCTAAACCACCTCCAGAGGTTGAACGAGGTGCTATGGTTCAAGATATTTATTTTGCTTATTTAGTTTTTTTTTCATGTTTCGTTCTCCTCCTATTAGTTTTTATTATTGTCATTAGATTTCTTGTTACCGTCTATGTTGTTAGGTTTGTGAGTTTGTTTGGGAATGTAGCCTTTTTTATGTCATTATGTATGTTTGGATCTATGGGAACAAAGATGGTTTTGTCAAGCCCGGTGCATGGTTAGCAATTCAAGTTGCTCTTTCAGGGGTGACCGTCTCTGAGTCTGAACATAGGGTTTACAGTCGTAGTTGTTGGAGTTTAATTGGTGTCAGATTTGTTTTTCCTTTGATTGATGTAATGATCCTGAAACTTATGATATGAATAGATGCAAGTTTTCATTAAAAAACATTTTTACATGTTTTTTTAATACTTTTTCACTGTCTCTTTTTCAACAATATTAGCTACCATTACTATTTCACTCTTAAACTTTGTTAATTGTAAGAAACAAAAGTATATATAAGTAAAAATGGCCTTTATAGTAACTTCAACTAATTCAGTAAGAAAAGTAACTTCAATTTTACAATTATTACACAATTTTACACGTGAATTTAAATGTTGCATGTTTGGTGAAAAAGATGATTGGTAAGACTGATAATTCGCAAACAGGGATACCAAATGGGCTTGAAATTAGAAGGAAAAATAAAGAAAAAACAATGAGAATATGTTTTTAGTCATACTTCTTTTGGCAAAAAGATTTTTTTTAATGATAAAAATAACAAGAAATAAAACAATACAATAGATCGAGATTACATTTAGATGAAACATAGAATTGAATTGCCTCCAAAGGATCTAACAAGTTAACTAATGTCACAACTATGTAGTCTTACTCAAAAGCAAACTAGCCGGAAAGAGAAAAAGGATAATTAACTTGACTAGAAACCAACAAAGGAAACTTAGCCGCATAGAAATGAGCTAAAATTTCGGTTTGACCGGTCACCGAAAGGGAGAACCAATTGAGCGCTAACTTTCTCCTGTAGTGAGCGATGATTCAGGACAAGAACAAGTAATGAGATTGAATCAGACTTACCAACCACGAACAATGAAAAATCATCACTCGATCAATTACGCCAGAACAAAATTCTAAGAAAAATAATCATTATGCTATAAACTTGTTCCAAATCATCGAAACTGTCCTCCCTCTTTCTTTTCCGAACACAGGTTTTAATAAGAAAGCACCCTTTCTCTCCTCACACTCACGACTCCTCCATGTTGCTGCCTCCGACTATCTAATTTGTCGCCTCCGCCAGACCGCCACTATCCACATCTTTGTCAACATCATCCCACACCGTTTTTCTTTTTCTTTTTCTTTTGGTCTGAGCATTGGAGATGACGAATAGGTAATGGCTTCTCTTCAACCGTATTAAAAAAATACTCCGTACATAAGAAGTTTTCTAATGTATACATGAAGAACACTTAAGTTGTAAATTAATAAAGATACAGATAATTCTAGATTGATAATTGATTGGTAACTTAAATTAAATAGAGTAAGAAAAGAAAATATAGAGAAATTCTTCATAACTTGAATATGAAGAAGAGGAAACAAAATAAAACAATGCTGTTGTGATTTTCAGCTTATGAAAAATGAACCGTTCACAAATCAAACGGTATAATTAATAATTTGCGTAAAATAATTTTCCATCATTTGCAATAGAGCCAGATTCATTATTTTTTGGCTTGAGAATATGATGGAATAAAACAAAATGACTCACTAAACTGTCTTGGTTTCTTTGTTATGAAACAACAATCAAGCAATGCAATTTTGGACGCGAGTTTCATTAATCATTATGGGTCATTCAGAAACAGTCTCTGTGCTTTAGTACAGGGGTAAGACTGCGTACATCCGAGTATCCGATTCCCCATTACCCCACCGTAGGTGGGAGCCTTTGCGGCACTGGGGTAAATGAAAATGATTTGATAGTTTAGAAAATATTCAATAATTGTCTTATAGTTATCAGTGCAATTAGCTAATGATAGCTTTTTTAAAAAAAACCAAGGCTTATGTTAGTTAATCATAAAACCCTGCGATGAGCACTCTTTAGCCAATAATATTACCATGTGCATAGTGTAAGCAGGATAAAATATTGTAATGGACTGATAAACAATCTCTCATATAACTTTTTACACAAAACCTTTTACATTAAATATAAAAAAATTACCAAATATTGAGACCCAGAATGACCCCTAACTCCCTAAGCTATGTCACTTCGTATAGGATGGATATCGTGAGCTGAACCTTTCTATGGAGTAAACAAATTGGTAGTTGACGGCTAGCAGATATGAAAACATATATCTTTTTCATTCCTCCATTGAAAAAAAACTCAAGAACAAAACATAAAGAATGAACAATCTCAAGGTTTATATCCCTTTCGGCTGTGCACCCCACTCCTCCCCAAAAAAATCTCAAGGTTTATCCTTGGGCATCAACAGAAAGCAAAGACAATGCAGACCGCATCAAATTTCCCAGTTTACCCCTTAAATTGGAGAGGGAGTTAGCTAACAACTCAGAACCATCCCGATTATCCCGAGACAACTCAATAGCCAAAGGAACATTGATCTCTGTTTCCAAATACTTCCTAAGGCCAGCCTCTGCAATGTTAACTAGACTCACAGAAGCATTCACATGCATGAATTTAGTGACCAGAAGTCCCGCCAGGATCTGCTGCTCTGCATTTATGAGCTCTGATATGAAACACGGGAACACAACTTTTGTAAATACAAACATTTCATTCACATCATCAGCTTCAAGTTCCCAAGATTCACGGGACTTCCGTGAGAGGCTTCCAACCAAATAGCAGAGGTACGAGAAAACTGTGCCGTACGAAGAATTGGACATAACAGTTGAAACGACTTCAGATGATAGAACTAAAATCATAAAATCATGGTCCCAGCTGATGTCATCCGAAATGCCTTCATTTTTCAACTTTTTCTCAACTGCATCTAAGCACTGAAAGTGAATTTCCTTGTATGGAAACAGAAGCATCAGTTTGAGTGATAAGAAGCAGTCTATCTCAAGTGCAGTCTGGCTTAAACTATAAGCACCTTCCTTATCAAGCAATGTTTGGTTACTTTTTCCATTGGACCGGTCAACCAATTTCAACAAATCTTTGAATCGAGCCATCGCTAGTAGTTTCTTAAAGATCTCCATCCAGCACACATGGAGCGGATGGATAGAAAAGTTTTCATCTTTCTCCGTTCCCAACTCAACTTTATCTTCTTGATGAAAGCTTTCCCATCCCTCATCATCCCACTCATCATTTCCCCAATTATTCCCACTGTCAGATGCAATGACCAAGTCTGTCCTTCCAGTAGCAAAGAGACCCTCCCACTCTCTCAAAATAGCAAGCAAAGTGTTAACATGAGATTCCGATACTGCATATGAAGATATATTGAGGAAACAGGAAACAGCTGTTTCAACAGTCAGAAGATCTTCCGGTGTGATCTCAAGGGTAGGTAAGATGGCACGCCCAAGATGTGTAGACTTGAGTGCAGCCAAAGTGTTTGGAATCTCATCATTTGTCTCGCTATTTTCAGTTTGCAGATTCACCCAACCTTCCCAAGGAAGAAGGTTGGTAGTATGAATCCCAGAAGAAAACCCTTTTTTCATATTACCATTATTATAACTATTATCATTATGCCTACTACTGTTGGAAGAGGAAGAAGCTGAAATGAATTGCATGATTTCCAATATGTGAACTCGAACATGGCTAGGAATCTCTAAGTTGTCTGAAAATTCAGCCATTCTTTCCCACACTGCCCTCCTTATGCTCTGTAGGGTCTCTATATCACCTTCTAATCTACTCAAAGATGCCAAAAAGTGATGTAGGTGATAATACTCCTCGGGGGATTGACTTGACAGATCTTGCATAATGGGATTCAAGATGATTAGATAAAGATGCTGAAGATCGTGTGTTCTTTCACATATTGTTGCCTCAGAAAATACCTCAGAAATGGCTTCGAACGTGCAGCCGGTAATTATCATTGCCCTGAAGAAATTATAGATCTCCACAGAAGCTTCTAATGCACCGTAACCAAAGCTAGTAAGAAGGCACAAAACAGTAGCCCAACCCTGGGTTGGTGATATTTTTTCTCTGACAATGAGGTTCTGTAAAGTTCTAAGGCATATAACTGAAATTTCTGATTCAACCTTCTCTGATGAATTGGCAGGAAATGCAACTATCTCCCGTAGATCATTCAGAATTCTGAGCCAGATATCCACAAACAAGACGAGGCTTTCCTTCCAACCAGGGTTAAAAGTTTTTACTGAAGGCACTACCACAGTCAAGAACCGTTTAGTTATCTCAATGACTAAAGGGGTGGAGATGAACTTTAGATACTTTCTACCAACATCATAGGTTTGCTCGATCTGAGTTAGAAAGCTATGGAAGACTTCAGGGTTTTCAAGATGTGCAGTTTCTGACTTTTCCTTGGTCTCCAAAGCAGTTACCAAATCCAGTATATGGTGTTCATAGATGTCCTGCCATGACAGGATGCCATCGGGCACTGGATCTTCACAAGCCTCAACAAGTCTCTTGACCATCTTGGCCAGAAGATCAACATAGGCTTCATTTATGTGTGAACAGATTTCCGCATTGAAGCTTTCCAAATTCAAACCTTGCAATCCAGCAATGTTTTTAAAATTCAAGCTTACAATAGATGACACTGTGTTACATTCTTCTGCAGAAACTTTGTAAAAGCGGACAAACCAAGTCGAAGTTCTTCTATACACAGAATCTTGATCCATGATAGGTATTGCTTCATTTTGTTCTGACAGCATTGAGCAGCAATCAGAGAGTATGTCATACATGAAAGAAAGCCGACCCTTGTCATGCCCATTAAGTGAAGGGTAGATGAACAAAGAGAAACATTTAATAGTTTCCCTGGCAAAGCCATGAAGCTCTCCTTTAAACTCTGACACTTCAGATATTAGATCATGAACATTCCAAGCCTCAGAAATGAATATGGACTTCAAGTATTGCAGGATCAGCTATATAACAGGAATGGAGCATGATGAACAACAGTTAGACTATTCTGGAACTTGGAAATGGCAGGCAAAGGCGGCCAAGGAAAATGATTCTTTTATGTTTAGCTTTACATTTAAAAATCTTAAGGAACACCATATTTCACTAGACTTTCAAATTGTTCTAAATATATGTACACTTCTCAAGTCTTTATAAAATAGAAATTTATAAACAAAATTGAGTTTGAATAAATAGCTGAATTTGATTAATTGAGTGAACCAAATTTTTATTTTAACCCACATTTTTTCCCTTCCAAACTACCCCTCTATCCCCCCCCCTGTTTTCTTTACCGAGTTCCAAATGGACCGTTAGAAATTTCAAAATGACATTGAAATGGTCAGTTGCATTAAGCTAAACAACCTGGGGTACAGGAACACAAACATACCTTGCACCGATCTAAACCATAGGTGTGTGCCAAATTTGATACATCCTTGAATATATGTCTCTTCTCCAGTTTTACAGAATCAATTAGTGATAGCATGGTGCTTTCAATGTAGTCCGAGTCTCCAGACAAAAAGCGTTTCACTTCAACACCAGGAATGATTTGTTCCAAAACCCTTGAATGGTCAGCCAAACGCTTCTGCTCTTCCAGTTTAACTTTCCACTCCTTCCAGAATGTGGATTGGGCTTTGTCTATTCTATCCCTCTCATCTGAATTTAGAAATAAATTAAAACAATAGATATTAAAAGCACCAGTAGAGAATTTCAATACATGGGCTAGAAAAAACATCACCTGAAGTGATTGACTTATTCTGTTGAAAACTCCTTATAATTAGCTCTCTCCGGTGAGCAGGTTCTTCAGACTTGGCTCCACTGCTGTTTAGTAGACCATAAATCATCCCAGTATTCATAATGCTAGTTTTTTCACTATAGTTCTCCCTAGTTCTCAAATTTTCTTCAATTATTCCCACTCCATAATATGCATCGACAAGATTTAACAAATAAGAACACCCAGCGATGTCCTCCTCTTCAGATACAGGTGGTTCCATAATTGACTTTGCCAGCGATGCAATCACGTCATCCTTCGGAGCAAAACCATTACATGCCAACCATGACAAAATAGCAACGATTGCTAGTGTTCTTACACTGCTACGTTTCTTACCATTCCTAGCTTCTTGAGTTAGTTCAATCAACCAAGGAAGCTGCATAGCAGCAAATGGCAGTATTCTCCCATTGTCTCTAAGAATTGATTCAGAAACAACATCACCACTTAAGTGTAAATCTTTTGCTACTTGAGAAAGCAAGCCCTTTATGAGGTTAAGTTGTGCTTCCTGATCAAGAGAATCCTGAATGAATATGGGTCGAGGTTCTTTTCCTGTTTTTATCATTAAATATTCACACTGCATTTGCATATCAAGATCTTTCCATCCATGCAGTAACTCTCCAATTGATTCTCCATCACAGTGACTCAAAGCAAACCCGAACAGTTGTTTTCGAGAGCTTATGTCCATGTTTTCTAGAGGGGGGCCTCTTGCCAGTGCCACACATAAATCCCAAACAGATCCATGCCCCTTTTTGGCCAAAATAAGACAAAGTTCAAAAGCCAGTTGAAGATCCCCAACAACTGCAGCTTCTCTTGCAATGGCTTCTTGTACAGCTGATATGTCATCTTGAGCACTCAGACCAAGAAGCTTGGCTATTTCTATGATTTCATCAACATTCAAATACGCTCCGCTTTGACTTGTAATTGCGAGCTTGATGATTTCCATTTGATCTTTGATTTGCTTGAATTGCATTGGTAAAAGGCTCACTCCAAGGTTTGGAAGCTTAACAGTTACAGCATTAATGATATCAGCCTCAGCAATCACACTTCTGTTGTTTGGCAGAATGTTGAGACATTCCTTGGCCTTCCAGATCTGCATGTTTCAAGACTTGATCATCACAAATTTACTTTTTTTAATAATCTATTCAATTACTCCCTCCATTCAAAAGAAGAAGTCTTTTCGTCAAGTTACAACTTCCTACTTTTGGTAAGGTACAACTCTTGTAAATTACCAATCCTAATTCCTAAATATATTTTTACAATTTGTTTTTCAAACAAAAGTTAACATACTTTGCTTGTTTGGGACAACTTATTTGGAAAATTTAGATTTGTTTAATGAAAATTAGAACTTCCACTTTTAGTAAGCTACAAGCCTTGTACTCTTATAAATTATCCATCCTAAATACTTCCTCCATTCTTTTTAAGTTGCAACGTTCGAATTTTCACGTTTGCCAACACACAAGTTTGACCATTATTCCATTAATATATTTCATTCCTTATTAGTAAAATATTAGAAAAATCAGATTTTAAAATTTTAAAATGAGAGGAACTTAACAATAATTTTCAAAAATTAAATTTGTAATATATTAAATTTAATTTTCAAAATTAACAGTCAATCAATGAATTTTCGACATGATTTTCACTATAGGTCATTCGAAAACAGTCTATTTGTGCTTTAGTACAGGGGTAAGATTGTGTACATCCGACCCCCCCTACCCCACCGTGGGTGGGAGCCTCTGCGTCACTGGGGTGATGATGATGATTAATAAATAAAATGTAGTCAAAGTAGAGCATGTGAATAGTGTAAAATTCAACATGTTGCATTAAAAAAAAAGAACGGAGGTAGTCTATCTTTGCATTTATTTGTTATCAAACTAAAGTTAACATACTTGGCTTGTTTGGAACACTTTATTTGGAAAATGTACATTCAGTGTAATGAAAAATAGTTTCTTTTGTTTAACTAGGACATGAAAATGCCATTAAATTTCATGTTAAACTGTACTCATGTTTTGGGGACAGTAATATCAAGTAAGATAAATTTAAAAAAAAAACAAGACTAAAAATACTTGAACATATTTCCAATAGAATAGTATCATATGCCTTTCGCATTATTCAACATCTTAAGTTTTAATTATACCAACCTTGACAAGGTAAATAGGACGTATAACTGGTACAGATATGAGTTAGTGCAATCTACATGGTAAATAGTAAAGCCATAGAGTCCACATACCTCAGAACATGCAAGGCTTGATGCTGAAAAGAAATACTCACGTGCAGCTTGAATGACAAGATTCTCTGCTTTATCAGATGCAAGCGATACAGAACCAGCACCCCTGAAATAGCTCCTGGCAAGTGAAAATTTTCCAGCTTTCAACAACCCCCTGCAAAATTCCATCAAGACATATTCCAGGTCTATGAAGGGAAATGCCTTCTCTTGCAAATATAGTAAGTCGCGCCACATGTTTGCCCAATCATTATCTGTTTGAGCCGGTTGTCGACGAATAAATTTGGATAGTATAAGACGGAGAATCTGCTTTATTCCCTTTCCATCTGAATCAGGTTCAAGGAAAAAGCTAATAGGCTTTGGAACCTGATAATATACTAAAAGCCTTCCCGCTTCAACATGACCTTCTGAGAGTTTAAGTCTTTCCTTGAGACGTGCATCGTCAAACTCTGCTAAATCATTCATTTATTAATTTGAATAAATATGTCAAGATCCACTATGGAAACTGCAGGGAGATTTAACAATGCATTTAATGTCGGCCAGACAAACTATTCCATATTTACTCAACACTGAAAGGTATGTTTGGATCATGGAACATGCTGAGGGAGGGGTAAATGCCAAAGTAGTTTTGTGTTTTCTTTTACCTTAGGGAATGCAAATGCAAATGAATTATTAATATAAGCAGTAAATGAATAAAATGAGTATCAACATATATTTAAAAAATATATTACATTTAGCCTAGTCCCCCCCCCTCAAAATCTCCGTGGGGCACCTGAAGATGAACAACTGGAAGATGCAGCAGATCATGACTAAGAGAAAGAGGAGGCAACTGCTTATGTATTGGGAAAATGAATTTTTGGAGTATCGTTGTGGTGCCTTTATTATAAAAAAAAAACAATGTGCAGATGATCAGATTATCAGATCTTTTCATGCTCTGAAAAAAGTGTATCTAAAGAGTGACACACACCTCCCAAAATCAGAGGGTGTGGAAAAACGGCAAAACTTTTTGCAACTGACGCTTTCTTTGAAAAATGAGCATTGTATATACTATCAGCCGATAAATTTTTTTCATACACAGAAAAGTGTTCAACAGAAGTCATAAAATTAGAAAAGACCAATGGGCATTTCAAACTCGGGAAATTATACAAGCATTCAATATGATGGGATTTTACCTCCTATGTTTGGAAGTTTTGACAAGATGGAAGCCATAGTACTCCATCTATCTGTAACGGAGCACCGGTATATGCATTGCAGAGCACAGTCTACAGCTTCAGCTTCATCTATGAAAAAACAATTATTATGAACATCCTTGCATCCCTCTTCAATTACAATTAAGCACACCTCCAATTTATTCTGTGAAGCAATCTCTTTCAGCCATCTGACCAGAAATGACTCAGCCGAGTTCAATAAAGAGGAGGGTTGCTCCTCAGCTGAGTCAGGAATTACATTCATAGAGTGAAGTCTCTTCTTCATGAATGGGATCGCTTTATTATGTAATCTCCTAATAACAATTTCCTCATTGACCCCACTTAGCATCAACTTAAACCTTTCATAATCAGACAAAATCTCCCAAGTCGAAAGACTCAAAGAAGAATTCATTGTGTTGTCACCTTCGTCACTATATATAAGTTCTTTTAAGTAGGAGATCTCTTCTAAAAATGGCTTTAGATGAATAATCCCTTTCCGAATAGCAATATCAATTAAAGAGATGCAATTGTCTAGCTGCCCACTTAAGGTATCGATATCTCTGGCTCTATTTTTATACCATGAATAGAGATCAGTAAGTGAAGGCCAATGATACCCCATGGATTGCTTGACAATTGGTTCAGTACTAATCGGAATGCTGTTCTCGTGATTCTCAGGGAGATTGCTGATGAAAGTAAACATCTCAATACATTCAACCCAATCGTCTTCCCGTATAGCAATATTTGGAGGGGAATTCCCAGGAAGTAGATGTCCATATGTTTGAACAGAAATAGTTTCAGGGATAGCAGACAAGACATCCAACATACAAGAAGTCAAAGAATAAGGATGACGCTTGAAGAGAAGGTTTAGAGCCCCAATTTTTCCACCTTCTGCAAGTCCAATGGCAACTTCTTTGATGGGCAGGTTGCAAAATTTCTTGTACTCCTGCACAGAAAACCTGCAAAACTCTACGTAATTAGTTCAAAGTCGATTGGAACAACTTTAGTAGATATAAATAAATACACTAAGATCACAAGCTATTAAAATAAATATGTCATTCACAATTGGCACTGTGCAAATCAGTAGAACAATGAGAACTGAACCAAAAGGGAGCAAATGAGAAACAAAGGCAATCAAACACAAAGAGAATGAATCTTCCAGCTTAAATCCCCTTCCATTCCCCAACAATTCCAAAATATGAATTCATTAGAATCAGATCAAAAGGAACACCGCCATGCCTACAGCAAAGTGTATAATAATACAGTTGGTCTGAGCACAGAAAGTAATTAGTTCAAAAAACTAGCTTCTAAAAAAAAACTAAAAGCAAAAGACCCACCTGCCCATGTTTATGCCAAGAAATGTCTCTAGCCTGTCTTTCAGGTGTAACAATCTCAGCCTTGTCAGACGGAAATCCCATATTTCATCCTGCTCAATGCCCTCAGACTTGGAAAATCTATAAGAGTCTGTCAGGCGGAAACCATGATCAAGCAAAGCCCTCACTGCATCTTCTGTTGGTCCAAACCGATCAACACATTCAGAGAGCACAAAAACTTTATCTTTGATAGTTGCCAGCAAAGTATTTATTTCATTTTTTCCATGGGAAGAATGGAGCCACTGTGACTTCAGAGCTTCATCTTTATCCAGAGAATGATGCTCTGCAAAAACGAGAGCAGCCTGATATTCATGCTGAGAAATTAGTATGTTATACATTTCTAGAACTGATCGTTCAGATAATGAGACCAAGCTCCACTCCAGTTTGGTCCAATCAAACTGGTTATTCGCATAAACAGCATCCCACTCGATAAGGTGCACATCTCTTGCACCCTTTTCTTCTGACGATGTGTAGCTCCCATCAAGTGACTTGCTTTCTAAAAGGAAAAGGTTTCCGGGGAGATTTTGTGATCTTTCCAGAAGTGGCAGCGAATATTTAATATCAGTCTCCAATACATTGATGCCAGCATACATGTCAAACATGGCGATAGTACCACTCCTTGCTGCTAAAGTAAGAATATTATCAGACCACCAGGCAAAATCCACTATCTCATTGAAGTGTATATTTGCCAAACTTGGGCCACTGTTTATTAGATCTGACTTGTGCCCCTCTCCAGTAGTAAATGTGAGAGATTGAAGTTTATTATCAAACTTTAGAACAACCAAATGCCCTTCCACATCCAAAACAGCAACAAATTTTCCTTGCACTGAAATGTGCACCTTTGGCAGTGACATTTGATTGGCATTACCTTTTGGAATAAAATTTGAGCCCTCAAATTGAGTAGAAACCACCAGTTTGAGATCTAAGTGCTTGTTTCTCTGCCAGAGAGAAACACTGTACGCTCCTGGAAAAGGAGTTCCGATGCATATAATGAGAATTAATCATTTTACCAGGCCAATAATTGGTAATGAAAAATAGGATTAATGCCACTACCATTAGTCGCTGATTGCGTACTGCCAGCATGATTTACTACAGCTAACAAAGACAGTTTTGGATGGAAATCCAGACAGACAACATGCTGAAGGAATTGATGCTTATCTATTGAGTCACTGATTAATGAAGCTCTAGAGAAAACAGAAGCATCAGGATCTCGACTGATCTCAACATCATGAACTGAACCATCTGAAGTGAAAACACTGAATGTACACCTATAAAGGATTCAAAAATTGATACTTAGAGTAAGAGACCTATTGTTGAAAGATTATTTTTCAGTGCTTTTAGAACATTATAGCTATTATGTGTTCTACAGAATATATATGATGGAGTAAATACAGACTAACTTACAAGCATGATGTCTTCACATTGATATCATCTTGAACAACTAAACCTACTATTTGTGAAGAAACTTTCAAATGCCTCTTCGAGAATCTCGTTATCTCTTCACCATTAGCTCTAATTAGATATAGCATGCTTCCATCATCAACAACACCAAGAACATCATGAGTTTCTGCCCAAGCCCCAAACATAAATACAACATTATTTTCACCTATTTCAAAGTAAAAGAAAATTGGTGAGGCTAAATTTACAAGTTATTTGCAATTAATATTTATATAATCAGCCTGCCACTTACGTATGGAACAACACTAAGAGTTGTGAAATGTGAATGTAAATTTATGAATAGTAAATTAAACATGACTACATGAGATCGTTTACTTCTATCATGGCCTCCTTTCCTGGGCAATGTGATTACCGGACCCCACCCCACCACAAATAAATCAAAGAAAATAAAGAAAGAAAATATGTAACTACTACGTAGAAAATAATGCAGCGTTGATTTGGAAGTGTAAGAGAAACGAGGTATAACTAAAAATAACTTAGTAACGTACTAGCATCATGTACTAGATACATTGCAGGTTATGATCCTTACAGGTAAAAACTCCACGAGGTTCCTGGTAGTCATCCTCCTTCCTCAATATTGTTATCAGGTTCCTGGTTGCTACAGCCACAAGATCACCCCCAGCAGAAACAAACAGGGATGCACATTTCCTTGATCTTTTTGAAGGTTTGTGGTTGCTCCATTTCTCCTTAATATGAGCAATACCTTCACGTAAAATGAAAAAAATGCATAGAGGTTTTCGGTGAAAGGGCATAAAAGGACTACAATTTGGCAAAGACAAGCAATAGATCACATTTTCTTTGATAAGGAATTTATAAAATTGTGCATTTAAAATCTAGTATATATCCCCCGAATCTTCAGAAAGATTAAAACAATCAGGATCATGATCCCGTAAACTCAATACGGAGTATGATTTTCTTCCCTTGGTAAGCTACACATCAAGCCCGGGTGTTATTCTAATGCACCAAAGTTCACTTCAAATATCAATTCCGGGTGTTATTCCAATGCACAAAAGTTCACTTCAAATAACGTGAAGCATCAAACAACAAACATAATACAGATAATATTCTGCAAAATCTGACTATACCTCGTGAAAGGTAACTCCCACTAGCACCTTCTTTCAGCTAAATTGACATCAAAGAAAAATAAAGTAAGCTTCACCAACAGCCTATAACTGAAATATAAAATTAAGAGCCAAACCAATGAGGTCGTAGATTACAGGCGCACCTCTTTCTGCTGATTTGTGATTGCCGGAGGATAATTGGAGCAGTAAGGCCTTGAAGCATGACGGCGTGTCTCGAAAAAAACTCCCCTCTTTTCTTTTTCCTCCATTCTTTACGGTTTATTATACACACATAAGACCACAAACTTAAAACCTCTGTTGGTTCATTGACCAGCTTCTTCCAACAGGTTATCTGCACAAGCTTAGAGCCTGCGATCAGTGACGCTGCGATGAGAACATAGGAGGGCAATGCGGAGGAAGTTTTAACTTTGACGCAAATTTTCGATTAGTTTTAGGAAAGACCGGACACGGTTATATGGAGTCTTTCTGCTACGGTGTAGTCCTGAGTTTCCTTGATCTTTCCTTGTACTCCTTGTGCGCAGAACACTTGAGCGATTCAAGACTTGAGCGATTACACTTGAGTGATTAAAGACTTGAGCTATTACACTTGAGCGAAAACTTCTCTACTTGAGCGATTTGGACTTGAGCGAAAGCTTCTCTACTTGAGCGATTTGGACTTGAGCGAAAGCTTCACTACTTGAGCAAATAAAGACTTGAGCGATCTCACTTACGCGATTCAAACTTGCGTGAAAGCATTAGCTGCGCGATCTTCCTTTTGCGCTAACAGGTATTGCGCGATCCAGGCCGTGCTGTGCGAGAAAGCCCCTTGCGCGAAAGTACTGTTGTGCGCGATTCAAGCGTGCGCGATTCAAGCGTGCGCGATCTGTTTGCCTTGCGCAATTTGTATCCTTAGCGAGAACAAGTGGGTACCCCAATTTGTACCCCACTCTATTTTTGTGGCTCACAAAAGCACCTCATTAAAATGGGGCAATTCATTTATTGAGATGGGCTTTTGTGAGCCACAAAAATTGGTTGAGGTACAAATTGGGGTACCAATTGGGGTACCTATAGCAGGGTTGATTCATACCTTGTGCGAATTAGGTGCGCGATCTCCATAGCAAACCCACCCTCGCGATTCCTTAAAAAGGAGGATAAAATTGTCTATTGAGACCGACAAATTTTGTGACTATCGTGTCCGCAGGTCGCCCGCGCAGTGGGGGTGCGAATTTTTGTTTTAGAACTACAGGTCGAAATCCCACGTGCGCGAGAGCTCCCCTCTTCTACTTCACCATTTAATTATAAGGTAGGAGTGCTCCATATATATAAATAGGCTCAAAAGTTTCCAAGGAGTTTAGGTGTGGGAAAGTTATCGAGCTTATTTCTCCATCACTTGGAAAAGTGTTCTTTTCCCCCAACACCCACTTCAAGAGCTAATTTTGAGCCAAATTCAAACTTTGAGGTCAAACTCCGAAACCGAAGGTCAACACAATAGTCAAAGCTTCAAATAGTCAACTTTAAGATTAAAAAATCAAAGGATAAAAAATACGGAGTAGATAACTTGATTTTTTAAGCATTAAATCAAATCCATTCACTGTATCAATATTTTTAATCCTCACCCCCCACATAGCTAGAACAAACATATCTGCAATGAAGAAGAAATACATTTCATTGACCCCTTTCTCCATGAACTGCAAATTGTATTTTTACTTTAATCATAAAAACCAAAAAATACTCCAGACTCAAAGCACAATCCATAAGTCCATAACAAATTACAAAAGCTAAAGCACACTAGAGATAGATTTTACAAACTCACTGGGTTCTCCCACAGCTCAAAATACCACGCCAAACTGGGGGCATAGGATGCACTCGCTGGAAGAATCTCCCAACCGCAGGGCTCCAGCTCATAGGAAACGGGGAAGTTACCTTGTCGGTAGAAGAGGAGACGGAACCGAACTAAAAAAACAGTGACCTCCGACAGAGATAGAGGTCACAAATTGGTGCCGGGTGCATCCTGCTTCTGGTAAGATAAGAAGAAGAAGATTGAGAATTCGAAACTGGGTTCGTTTTCGCGGGAGAATCCCCATGGATGTTGCTCCCCACAGCTTGCTCACAAATTGAAAGCATCAAAGCACAAATTGATCACCCTTTCTCTTCTCCGGCACCTAGTTGATTTTTGAGTCGGTTTCGTGGGTCTGATGTAGCCTTTAGAAACCAAAACAGGGCGGTGTGGCTTTTTTGCGGAACTTCCGAAAATAACAGAGTTTGACGGAGTATTGAGCAGTTAAGAAACGTTATATGTTTCACTTCTTTATTAGGGCTTAAAATGCAAATAATAAAACTTAGTTTAGTAAAACGATAGGAGGCTAACGTGGCATCCCAGTGCATCGTGATTGGTCAGAATGTAAAGGTACCGGTACATGGTTTATTTTCGCAGGCACCATAGAAGAACCCAATGTAATTCAAAGTTTATTTATTTTGATTATTACACAATTCATTACGTGGCACTCAAAATAGATTATTTAGTAAAAAATGATTGATAAATCGAAAACAAGATTTACTCATGTTGGTTTTTTTAGACCAGGAGGAATAAGGTTCACCATCAACGGGCACGCCTTCTTCAACTTGGTGCTGGTTACAAATGTCGCCGGCGCCAGTGAAGTTCAGAAGGTAGAAATCAAGGGGTCACGCACCGGGTGGCAACCAATGTCCAGAAACTGGGGCCAGAATTGGCAGAGCCATTCCATTCTCAATGGGCAGAGCCTCTCCTTCCGGGTCACCACCAGCGACGGGAGGACGACCGTCAGTAACGGCGCAGCTCCGGCGAACTAGCAATTTGGTCAAACTTATGAAGGGAGTCAGCTGTAGCAGTTTCCCAACTTGATTGAAATTTATTAGATTTATAGTCTTGAGTCCATGTGATCTCTCGCATATATGACATTATTAAATGTGTAAATAAAACTAATTGGGGTGAAATTAAGTTCACTCCCATATAGATTTATTTATAACCACATTTAGTAATATAGGACCGAGTCAAATATGTTCACTTGAATTCTTTAGATTTTTCATAAGAATGGGTGAGTGACTGTAATAAGTTTCATTTGTATATATTCTTTGTACTAGCGTTTCATTGCGCAAGGCGCAAGAGCCTTTGCCCAATGTTGAAGTAAAGTTCTTGTGTGCAAATAAATATTATATGTGATTTTGTTGAAAGATATAAATACCTTCATTGAACAAGCTAGAGAGTGGTTATTAGTAAAATATAGAGTTAATGACCTATATAGGACTAATATTAATAGGATGTGCACAAATAGGACTAGGGAAAAAATCAATAATTCGTATGACTAAAAAGGGCTGATTTTCCAATTTTATCCCTCATCTATAATCAATTGAGTCTAACGCGGACGGAAGCTATCGGAAAACTCGGAAGACATCGTGCGATAATGGGGGGCGCAAAAATTTATGCAACGGTTGTAGGGCAATTATTATGGAAAAATTTTCCGGCGCACGGCTCAGGAATCAAGATACTAACGCAACTCCCAATTTACTCCAGCCTGTTACTCTTGTTCCAAATTCAATTTTTTCGAGAGAGAAGCGCAACCTAGAGCTTGGACAACGGGGGAATGGAAGACGTCGTGCCGATGGATGAAGATGGTCATAAACAGAGCAACAGACGGATGAAAGGGCGACGGAAATCCAATTTGGTACGTATTTTTGCCAATATTAATGGTTTTCTTCCACATGTTCACCAAGTGAAATGTGTCTACGGTGCGTTGAAGTGTTTTTGGAATGGAATGGTATGCCATTATTTGTTCTAGAAATTGAAACAAAAAAAATGGAATGAAACTAAGGCATTTGGAATTGATTTTGCCCTAAAGATGGAATTTTTTTATTATTTTTGCATAAATTGAAAAAGGAAGAACTAAGGAGCCGGAATTCCGGCTCCCACCGACCACCAATTGGAAGCTGAATTTCTACCTTAAGTGTGCACACCCTCTAAAAGGGATTCCAAGCCCTCCGAGTAGTAAGAAACCCAAGTAGGCAGGATGTTTTCTACCACCTACTCACAAGGGACATGGTAACTACTACTACGACCACCAAAGGATCTTTGATCCTCAAATAAAAGCCCGGGATGTCTACCGGAGTATGTCATTGCCGGACTGGTTACCGACCCAAATAAATTTCACCAAAAGTAGTAGTAGCCCTAACCACCCACGCCTCGTGTTTCTCTCGAGACGTAAGAATATATATTATGAAAATTTTAAGTTTTCCCCAAATCATTCTTGTCACATTTTCTCAAAATATCCTTTGTAATAAATATAAATCCACCAATATTCTTTAATAAAAAGAATATACATTTAATCATCCATAAAAGGTAATAATCCACCAATATTCATATAGTCAAAATATTCGATCCATGTCAAACATATAATTTCCCATTCATAAATAATTCACATAGTGCAAATATTGCATACATATAAGTACGAGGCAAAACATTTTGGTTGACATAGAACTTACCTTAAATTGTGATAATCTCCTTAATAAAATCTCTAGCTTGATCTTCACTTGAATTCTCCTTCTAATATTGATCAAAATTCTAAATCAATAACTATTCTATTATTTCGTTATTTCTTATATATCCAACCTTTAATTACTTTAACTTCATAATTCCTTCTTTAAATATGAATATTAAATTAAATTAATAAATCTTACTAAATGTTTATTTCCAGCTCATTCTTATTATTTTCTATCATTATAATAATCCAACTCGATTTTTCTTTAATTTTATTTGGTTAAATAGTTAACTGGTCCAATTAGTTTAACTATATAATGATTTCATTATTTCGAATTAAATAAGTATTTTTAGTCCAAAATTCAGTTTACATAATGTACATAATTTATTTAATAAATCTTCTAATAATAATTTCATGTAAGCAATAATTCGAAATAATAATCATTAATGATAGTCTAATTTCAATAACCACTTTAATTAGTTCAATAGTTTATTTACTAACTAATACATTTAAATTAATTAATCCAATCCTCCAGTTTTATTTATTTGATTCACTAATTTAATTGAACTAACTAAATCAAATAAATAAGTTTAATTATATCAATATAGCTAAATACATTAATCTAATTCAATTAAGGCCAATACTCAAATTCTAATCTCGCTTTAATTTTCTATTTTAAATATAAAGTCCAAAAATATTACCACGTCCATAATTTAACTAATTTATCCATTAAACTAATTGATTTAGTTAAACTAGTCCAATGAAGTCAATTAACTAAATTATTAAGTACACATTACTTAATTAATTGGTTTATATTAATCAACTAATTTCTTATGAGTTCAAATAGTTTAATAATTTATATGGAGTCCAAATCACTAATAATCAAGGATAATAAAGATAAATAAATAAAAATTACAACATTACATGAATAAGATCAACCAAGCATTCCAGCCCAGCTGGTTTTGAGGTTACCGTGCTTAGTGGGAGGTCTCGAGTTCGAATCCCGCTAACCACACAAGGGTTGGAAACTCAATGGAGTGAGTTTCAGCCTTGATTACTCCAGGCTCTCCCCAGCACCCCTCCCCCAGACCCCCTGGAGTAAATATATATATATATATATATATATATATATAAATATATAAAAAAATATTAAAAAAAAAGAATAGGATCACTGCTCTGCAATTAAAAGAGTAAAGTGAGGCTACAGTACCATACTCACACATCAGTAAGTAGAGTTGTGTAATGTATACTTCCTTAGTTCCTTGAAAGGGGAAGTTTGATCATATAAACAAAGTTCCATACTTAAACATAAAACAATACAAATTAAATGCACTGGTAACCTGCCCTCATCTTGTCTTCCTCTTCTATTTGTGGCTCTATGTTTTCATTCCTATAAAAATAAGCTTTATCCTAGTCCTATTAAATGAAGAGAGAAATATATTAAATTAAACTACTAAAACATCTTATATTGGATGTGTTCGGAATATCCATTCTATGTTTGTATAACAGCTGCATGATAATAAGCAAGAATCATGAAGTGCTATATATTCAAACAAGTTTTGGACAGATTGCCTGAAAGAGAGTTCCGGAAAAAATACCCAAATTTCTTTTTCTTGGGAAGATCGGAAAAGAGAATCTTAGCAGCCGTGGTGAAATTGAGGTTGTCTAGCTCCTTGTAAGCATCATATCGTGTCAAAGAAGAAGAGGAAGATTCTACTACTTCCTTGTTTATATTGCTGTTGTTGGTGGGTGGTTTGTTATTGATGCAGAGTGATCGTGCTTGGACATGTTGAAACTTCCTTGATAGTCGCGCCAAGATGCTTTTACTGACGAAAGTTACTCCCATGCTCTCGGCAACACACCAATGTTAGCGAGAGAGCATTGTGCCATAAAAATCCAAAATTTTGAAGTTGATATTCATACTCTTTTAATTAAAAAAAAGGGCAGGAAAAGGATATAAAAAGTAAGAGAAGAGTTCATATCATCTAGAAGTAAGAGTTCATAGCACAATTGACAACAAAGCACTCTAATGGTTTGCAACTTTACAAAGAAAGAGATTCCAGTTCCCACAACTTTAAGCTCAACTATTGAAAACAATCCAATTACCTTCTGGAAAAGCTTTCATGAAATCACCCTAGCTACTATATAATTGGCATTCGACATTATGTAGCAGATAGGAAGTGCTACATAAAGGAGCTAAAGTGTTGCAATCCATAATAGGAGTATTAAATTAAAGGCATCAATTGAAAAAATTAGAAATAACGCCGAATGATGATTGATTAGAACATCTAAATCAACCTCCCTTAATTCTATTACAAATCATTAGGTCTACACCTTCTGCAACATTTCTCTTCAATTTTGAAGCCATGCTGAGTTACTTTTGTATGAGATTCAGATTTTATGAGCTAAAACCCCAATTATACTCCCCAGGGGAACTTTTTACTTATTCCTTAGGGTGAACCGGTGAAGTCAACTTTACTCCCCTAAACTACAAGATAAATAAAACTTTCACCTTTACAGTGGAAGCGAGTGGACGGCTTGTTTTAAGTTCATGTTGCTACTTTTTATCAATTTCATTAATTGTTTTGACCTTGTGAGGCCATACAAGTATCTTGAAATGATAAAATTGAAAATTTCCTTCCTTGCCCCAGCATTTAGAGATCTACATTTTTTTATTCATAATATAGGCTACCAGGAAACAAGTCTAGCATTAAAATGTCCAAAGCGGTTCTAGTTTTATACAGAAATGTTCAACACTTCAAAAAATATATTATATTCATCATACAACACTACTAGAATTTTCGTCATTTGCTGCTCCTTATTTGATGCGGTTATTAGCAATCCGCAGCAATATATTGAAAAAATCGAAGTATTTGCGGCGGTCATCTCAAACCCGCAGCAATAGGGAAAAAGAAAACAATTTATTTGATGCGGACTTCCTGAAACCGCAGCATTTCGGGCAAAATATTAACCGTATTTGCTTCGGGCTCAAAGCAACCACAACAATAATAAGTCCTAACAAAGTAACAAAATTATACTCAGTATTACAGCATTCCAGCTAAAAGGGTAAACCTACTTACATACAGCACGCCTCCATTCTAGCTCGCAGATCAGATCCGCCGGTCTGCTCCAACCATCTACCTCGTTCCAGCCACAAGCCACCATCGTCTCCGCCGTTTCCGTCCATCAGCAAGCCGCCGCCTCCTCCAACAGCTAGCCACCACATTCAGCTGCTAACCGCCTCCTCCTCTGCCCCTCCCAACAGCGCACCGGCTGCTGCCGCAGCACGCCGCACGCCCCTCCTCCTCCTCCTCCTCTTCCTTTACCATATATATTTGCTCAATAGAGGTTTAGTTTCCAACCCTTTGTCATTTCATTTAATTTATTGAATTTTATCAATTTTTAGATTAATATTTGTATGAATTTATTGGTAGAACTTATGTTATGTTTATTTGAGCTTGATGAGTATGTATTTTTGAAGTTAATGTATACAAACTTATGATTAAATTAATAAAATAAACATTCTTTTCTGATTTCAATTTCCGCTTAGAAGGAATGTTGCTTTTTTTCTGGTCCGTTT
Source organism: Cuscuta epithymum (assembly GCA_945859915.1). Lineage (NCBI taxonomy): Eukaryota > Viridiplantae > Streptophyta > Magnoliopsida > Solanales > Convolvulaceae > Cuscuta > Cuscuta epithymum. The sequence continues at coordinate 275,428 of CAMAPF010001019.1, forward strand.
GATAAGGGCTAATTCAACAAATTGAATATGCTAACTTTCTGGAAAAAATGTTGGTAATTTATATGTCAGAACTTTATTTATATACACATCTTGCTGATAAATAAAATTGTCAATGGATTACCGAATGGATCCTTTAATCTCTTAATAGTGTGACTTTCATTGTTTTCATAATTTTGCTTAATATTGAGACTTATCTAGGTTGTTAACCTCATAAGTTAACAAAGGTTGTTAATGATGAATGAAAAATATAACCTCAGTGGTCTCTTATAAATTTAAAAGCAGCCAGTTTGTAGAAATGAAGCTTCGTATTGGTGCTTTTCATCAATGTACAAATTTGTGTAAACTGTAAAGTTTAACTAGAAGCTGTGTTAAAATTTTCAAGCACCCAAGGTGTTTCTGAGTTTCTCTTAGTGAGAGTTCCTGAGAGTTCGTGTTTCTAACTAGTGGTTAACCTGAATCTATGCAAATTGTATGTAGAATTTAACTTGGAGAAGTATGAAAGCGACACTTGATAGTGATAATCATGATGCCATTATAAAAGTCAATGAGGCTCCTATTAATGAGGTAAGTTAGTTGGTTTTTGTTATTTTCCCATAATGAGGATCAACTATGCTTGGTAAGACTGCACTGTTAAGTGAATGATTGTTGAATCTTAAGAAAAAGGATCATTGTTTACACAAAAGCTTTGCAGTTACACTGCCTTCCAAACTATGCTTTAAAGTGAGACTATGAGGTAAATTCACAAGAATGTCTGTGGGTCTGCCGTTGTTTCTTGTTTCATCTTATCTTTGACATTATGTTCTGAACTTTTAGATTTGTGTATTTATGAGCCTTTTATTTTTTTTACTCAAAGAAAAACATATGGCTATTTTACATAGCGGAAAATCCTTTGTGTGTCTGGCTAATTAAGAGCATCATTGCAGGGTACGAAATACAAAGAGTGGAAACTGGTTGGTGAATGAGATTGTTCGGTTCGCAATGTTGGATTTACGCTCTTCAGCTGTTAGGCTTTTGCGTTTACTGCTACTTTTGATTCATATCCATTTCCTCAACATTATGTGGCCTGTTTCCATGCTAAGAAGTAAGAAGGTCCTAAAGTTTCAATATGCAGTACTGAGAAGCTATCATAAAAATGAGGTATTGAAATGATTTTACATTAGTGATATGTCTGTCACCGATTCTAAAATAAAATTAATTTCAATGGCTAATAAGACTGCCTATTCTGCCCCCTTCATCTCATATGCAAAAAACTGTCCAAGAGTAAGAATCTCTGTTAATGTGCTGTGGTGGAAGCAATAGTGATGATAAAAGAGTGGTTCTGTGGATTTCTGAATATTCTGGTCAGTTGAATTTTGAAAGGGTACTTCCACCTCAGCTCTTTATTCAATTAGACTATGGCCTGCTGTGTAGAAGATTAGTAAATCGAGTACCTCTTGCTACTGTTTTTCTTGTCTAAGGGTTGACTTGCTGGATATTGTTTTATTATTAATCTGCAGGATTAAGTTCTTGAGTATGCCTTACACTTAGTGGGTTTTGGTTAATAATATAGGTTTCTGTATCTCCAAATTGCAGAGGCAATGGTGAAGTGATTTCTGAGTTTTGTAGTATATGCTTAGGGAAGGGGCAGATGCAAGTGAAGAAAGATATCAAATTCAAAATACCACTTGGAATGAGCAAAGGTAGTATCCTTTGACTTGCTGTTGAGGGGGATGCAGGTCCACGGGGGTAAAGCATAATATGGACTTATCACTTGTTTCTTTTTATATTTAGTTACAATTCTGAATATTTATCTTGGTCATTAGTTCAGTACCTTTTCTTGTTTTGTTTGAAAACATTTTGAGTTTATAGTTATCCAAAACATTCTGAGTAATTAACCTGATATGATCTTTAAACACACATCTGAGTATCTGACTGACTACATCCAAAATATTCTCTTTGTTCCTATTTATCAAAACTTTTGGAGGTGATGAATTAATAAAAACTTTTAGTGCTTTACCTGAAATGTCCTCATTAAAAGCTACACCTCCATCTATGTTGCTCTCAGGAAAAGAGTAAATTAAGTAGCTTAGTTCAAGATGGGCAAGTTTGAAAATATACGTGTGTGTGTGTAAAATATGTGCATGTATTTCAAAAATATAGAAGTAGGAATGGACAGAATATTGTTTTGAGAAAGGCTGGAGTTCCTTTGTGTCAAAAAACAAAATTGTTGTGTCTGTCAAATATGATATGAGATGATCAATTTGTAAATATACGTATAAAATGACAATAGAAATATTTGCAAAATTTTTAGCTACAATTTTATTCATTATTGGTTTTTGTTTATTCACCTTGAATACCAATTATGTAATTGCTTATTATTATAGGTTTACAAGAGCACCATATATAAGAGATGAGGGATTGTCAAAAGATGAAATCGGTGAAGTTCGAGATGCATGGGCCATCTATGTTTGTGATAATGTTTTGTAAACTGTATACTATAAATAACTAAGTAAGGAATGTATTCTTACACTAATTTTTTGGTGTATTGGATGTTTATGATGTATTTGTGATACTTGATTCGTCACATCGTTGGTGATTCATTATATATCTAGAAAAAATTGTGTTTTCGTTATATAAAAGTTTTGTTTTGGTGTAAAATATGGTTAGTTGTCCATTTAGAATTTTAATAAAAAGGGAAATGCATGTTGGTGTTGTAGAAAATAATATTAAAAAACATCAAAAAATTGGTGTGATAGAAATGACTGCAATATGTTGATTTTTAAAAGAGTATTTGCTGCGGTCGTTCACAACCGCCGCAATAAGTACTTTTTACAAAATTAGAAAAGAGTATTTGCTGCGGTTGTGAACCGCAGCAAAAAGTTAATTCCACATATTGCTGCTCCTTCAATTGCTGCGGTTCAGAACCGCAGCAAATAAGTGAAAATGACCGCAGCAAATAGACATTTTTCTAGTAGTGCAAAATAAAAATAAAGAGAATAAAAAAAAGTTCCATCATTTCCAATGGAGTCAAAGACTCACCATTTTTTGGTTATGGAATATGATGGAATAAAGCAAAATGGTTCACCAAACTGTCTATGCTTTTTTTAAGAATCAGCAGTCAGTCCATGCAATTTTCGAGTGACTATCATCATGGGTCATCCGGAAACAGTCTCTATGTGCTGTGGTATAGGGTAAGGCTGCGTACATCCGACCGCCCTACCCCAGCGTAGGTGGGAGCCTTTGCGGGCTGCGACAGTGGGGTAATGTTGTTGTTGTATAATAAATAAAAAACTTAAATAAGTTTATTCACAACTCAATACCCAAAAAGGAAATCTAAGATCATGCAAAAATGAAAATTAAGAACACTACACTACTGGAATGAAGATCAAATAGATGGTTTGGCAATTGGCATCCACAAAATGAGGCATTGGGATGGAGAAGCTATGCACTATGAGTCTATGAGAAAGATGCAAAACCTGAGAACCAACTTAGAGATTAAAAAACAATGGGCCGAATTACCAGGTTTCAGCTTTCTACTTTACTGCTGCATCATTACCTTAGCCGACCTGGTGACTGGTGAGTTCGGAAAAGACGGAGAAGCAAATGGATTGACTGATAAAGGAGTTCTTAAATATAAGCTCTTACTGACTTATCTTTGAAATTTCCTTCACCTCTGTATATCCCCATATACGCACATATATTGGTCTAAAAGTTTTGCTTAATTTGATTTCTAAACGAATGAAGAAACATTTTCTAAATAAAAACTTTTCCTACTATATTAAAACTACATGATTCCAATTTTGATTTTGAGACAACATATCATAGTTGATAGTCCAGCCTGGTGAGCAAGATAAGACAACTGCACGCATATATTATAAGGCTAAGTGGCTAACTCAAGCATTTTATCAAACAATTTCTATGCACCACGCATAGAAAGGAAAGTAAATGAGAAGGGGAGATATTTTCAAGTGTCACAATACATTTCAACGAACACTTTCAAAGCATTACTTACGTACATAAAAAAAAATCCATACATGTAGAATTCAAGATTGAAGAGGATTGGATGAGCGGCGGTAAAAGATAAGAAAAGACAACCTGTCCGGGCAGAGCTAGAGAATGAATATGAGGATGCGCAGATGGACTATGAAGGAAAGGGAAAATAAGGCAGGGTAAGGAGAAAAGAAGGGAGGGCAAGAGTGTATTTTAATTGTTGCAACATTTCCTCTCTTTTATAAGATTTTCATTTAAAACAATAATATTATCACTTTTTCAACATCTTTACAGCATTTAAAAAAAAAAATCTTTACAGTAGCTGGCTAGCTGCCGTCTCCCTTAATCAGGGTTTCCAGCTTTTGCCGCCTTGTGTACGGCTAGAGTTTTAGTCGTCCTTGATGCGGCGATCAGTTTAGTAGTGAAGGAAAACGTTCGCAAGAATATTGCCAGTTGTAGGCCTGGGACCGGTTCAGTTCTAGTTAAAAATTGTAAGAACCGTTTAAAAAAATGTAATTCTTAAAACCGGTTCGGTTCTAGTAAAAAAAAGCAGAACCGTTTTAGAACCGAACAAGGTTTAAACGGTTCGGTTCTGGACTTTTTTCGGTTCCTAAAAATAGTGTAATATTTCTAAGATTTAACACGATTTATGCTACATAAAAAACATTCAAAGCTCAAATCATTACAAGTACGAATTCTGTCAAACAATTACTGAATTACATCATTCTAACATCCAAAAGACCAATTTTCTAAAAGTAACTTAGCAACTAACATATTTAGCACTTCTGCAGGAGCTATTTTAATTATTTTTGCAGGACTAAGTTGTCATTCTCAATAGCAAAAGTATGAAATAAAAGAAATACTATCGTATAAATTTTTGAACTAAAATGTAATCATTTTTTTGTGTTAGTATTTCACAAAAGTAAATTAGCACCTAACATATTTAGCACTTCGATCTGCAGGAGCTATTGTTGTTGATTTCATATTTTTTATGTAGTATTTAATAAACTAAAATTAATGTCTCTCATCTGTGCAAGCTTCATCTATGGAGGAACTTACATGCTAATTTGTTTTTTATACTTCATGTTTGACAAAAATCTGAAATACAGAACCCAAATGACACCACCATAACAAAAAATTATAAATTACGAATTAGGGATAACCTGGAGAACAAAGCGATTGTGCAGAGTCTACGTTGAAGCTTCGAAGATGTTAAAGAAGAAAGCTAGAAAGGTCATAGCTCTCAGATCGGTAAAATGTTACTCCGTAAAACCTAATTACTCTACGAGGCAAGTCCATCGTATGACTGTATGAGTAATGGATTGGGTATAAATTATACTACCTCCAGTTTTATTTAATCTTCACACTTTGACTTCACACAAAATAAGAAAAGAATTTTGACTTTACTGTAGAGTACACTGTTGAGGCACTGCTTGACACTGTCGAGACACTGTTGAGACACTGATCGGCACTGTTTGGCACTGTTTTGATGTAAATTTCTTTGCCAAAAAAGGAAATAAGGAAGTGTGAAGTTTATTTTAGACCGTCCCAAAAAGGAAAGTGTGAAGTTTATTAAAAACCGGAGGGAGTAATAAACTTCACACTTTCCTTTTTGGGACGGTCTAAAATAAACTTCACACTTCCTTATTTCCTTTTTTGGCAAAGAAATCTACATCAAAACAGTGCCAAACAGTGCCGAACAATGTCTCTACAGTGTCAAACAGTGTCTCTACAGTGTCAAACCGTGTCAAACAGTGCCTCAACAATGTACTCAACAATAAAGTCAAATTTCTTTCCTTATTTTGTGTGAAGTCAAACTGTGAAGATTAAAAAAAACCGGAGGTAGTATTATGTAAATATATACCATATTCGGTTCTACTTCGGTTCTTAGTAGGTGAAAAATTTTAGAACCGGAACCAAACCGTTTACTCTAATACAGGAACCGAACCGAAAAAGTAACATGTTGCAATTCTTAGGAACCGAACCGAACCGGAAATTTCGGCCCCAATTCGCGACCCGGCCCAAGAAGACTGGGTTGTCTTCTTCCCAGATCTTCTCCAGGTCGCGATTCTGGCGACCGGAATCCAGAAAACTCAGGCGAGCGATAACTTTACTTACAGGTAACGGGTTTCGACGATTCAAGTTGCAAAATGATCCTCACGTTGAAACGAAGCTCCTCCACCCCTATCTACGGCCAATTGTCCACTTTTGCTGAAGACCCGTTTCCATGGCTTGCAACTCCGGCGACCTCTAGGATGCTCCGGTGACTACGAATCGGTCTAGAATTTATTGGGAAGTATTCCTAGACCTCTCGCGACCCTCCTCTCTTGCTTATAGGCAATTTCTTACGTAAATAAATATATGTGTGTATATTTCCGGCGAGTAAGTATATATATATTTGCTCTACTCGTTTTCTTCAGTTTTGTAGGGGGGTGTCCCCAATATGGATTTGGGAGGATTTTAATGGAGTTTAGAATTCCATTAAAATTTAGGTGTCCTCAATTTGGATTTTTATGGAATCTATTAAAATCCGGGTGTCCTCAAACATTCCATGGATTTCTATTATCATTTATTTGTATAGATTTTAATGGATTTTGGTGGATTTCTACATACAAAACATTCCACCACAAATCTTGCAGGCAACCCTCGGATTTCTAAATACACGATCGCTCTCCAACTCCGTTTGACTACCGTATGCCAACTCCATACGATCAACTGCGTTTTTCTATTGGTGCTGTATAGAAGTGACCAGTAGAGTCCCTCTGCAACCTGATCATCTGGCTCATCTTTATCAAATACAACACTCATGATAATACGTAAATAAAGTGAGCAACTCAAGGAGAGTTATGGTGGACATTGAGTTGGGTATGTGCAACTCAAGAAGTATTTATCACACGGAGGCAGAATCCTTGATGTAGTGGGTATTGAGTTGGCATTCTTATCATCGATAGTGGCTGGTGGGAAGAAACTAAGGATTTCGAATCGCTGAAAGGAGGCAAGGAATCTATATGATTCTATGATATGAAATTCCATAGAATTCCATATGAATATGATAGAATCTATAGAATTCTATTAGAATCTATCGAAATCTATAGCATTTACATTCCATTAAAATTATTTATAATCCGTATTGGGGACACCCCCCGTAGTGATTTAGAATGTCAATGGAGCTGTATTTATAGCTGTAGATCGACCCTTATGGAGCTGGACGAGTTGTGTGAATTGTTGTGAATTACTTTGATAAAAAACATATTTATTCATAATTCAATGTATACACATTATATGGTAGGTGTGAAATCATGAAGTTGTTTCCTAGCATGTGAAGATGTCCTCTAGATCTTTGTTATTATTTTTTTTATCAAAATATGTATTAATATGTGTGTGTTTATATGTGTGTGTTTTTGTTGTAGTATGTGTGTGTGTGTGTGTGTGTGTGTGTGTGTGTGTGTATATATATATATATATATATATATATGCATGTACGTACTACATATATATATATATATATATATATATATATATATATATATATATTACTTATATGTAGTTATATATATAGTATATTACTTATATATACGTGTTACTTATATGTAGTTTATTCATTTGTATTACGTGTCACATATGTATTATATTTCTTTTATTTCATTAATGTTTATAAAGTTACTTGTAATTATTTTATTTATTTCCATTTACTCTGACAGATATATTTTATCTGGTTTATTATATATTTTTTTTCGGTGCCACATAAGTGTTTAATTCTATTGCATGTAGTGTGCGTATATTTTTATACACCAAGTATAATAAAAATATATTTTGATATTTCTTTCATTTGATTTATCAGATATAACTTATCTGATTTATTTATTTATTTATTTATTTTTATTTCAAATTTCCAAGGTATCACAATATGACATTTCCTATTTTATTTCCTAGACTTTTAGAGACGGTAATGTATATCTTGGGTAGTTGGATTACACCGTTTTTGAAAATGTTGCTTTTGGAGAAAATAGTGATAGTAAATGTTAATTTAATTTGTTTTGAATAAAAACTTATAATTTAGTGTTATAATTTTGAGTGACCATGTTTCTGTCGAGTATTTGGCGGGGATTTTCTTCAAGTACTGCCGGTGATATGTCATGGGAGCAGGCATGATGTTGTGAATGCTACAATGAATTCATCATATTTATGGTCCGAATGCATAGTCCTCCGCTTAACAAAAAATATGTGCCTTCAAAACATGATTAACCCCGTTATTATAGGAGCACATTCGATGATTAAATCTGTTCACTTAGATCTTATACCACTCCACCATACTAACCAAACATGTGTTGTAGTTGATTGGTAAGGATGCGGATGTTCAGCCCGTTGGCGAGAGTTAGAGTCCCAAGTGCTACGGGTTTACTTAATTTCCGGTTTGCACGCATTTTGCGGGTTTGTAACGGGCTGGGTTTAACCCGGGTCAGAGCAGGTTATTGGGTAACCACGGTTTTCTTCATATTTGCGGTTCGATAGTCAATCGGACCGCATTAAATGCCGGTTCGACGGTTTCCGGGTCGGACTGGGCGGTCCGGTTCGGTTCTTACAACACAGGTTTTAAGCATTGTCGACCCATACTTACTATTGATAGCACACACTTGTATATTCGATTGAACCGAACCAACACCATACTATGATCTTATAAGGGAAATACTTTAATATTCGATTGAATAATACTCTTTGAAATGAGTGTGCACATTCGATGCAAGATGGCGGATACATAGCCTATGATGCGCATAAGGCTCATCCCAAGTACTGGAAATATTTGGTTGTTCTCATCACAACCCATGGCCACGAGCAATGTACCCTTGCACTTTCCATACAAGTGTGTGCTATCAATAGTAAGTACGTGTCGACAATGCTTAAAACCTGTGTTGCAACGCGCATTGAACAGATTTAATTAGAAGGTGTCATCTTATAAGATCATCTTGCTTAATACGCTATTTAAAGTACATATCAATACCTGATGTTTTTTGTCTCATGGTCATCATTACGCTAAACAAATTCAACATATTTGTAGTAACTAAAAGTTACTGAATCTTTTTTTATCCACCGTGATTATAATCATACTAGTAACTTCACTCGTGCGATGCACGGTTTGAAGAATGTTGTTTCATAAATGCGTAGAGTCGTACAAAAAAAGTATATAATTTGGGGACATTATATGTGTCATACCAAGTCGATACATTTAATCATGCAATTATGCTATAATAAGTGTAAAAATCTCAAAATGATAGGAGACATTTGATATTATGATTGTGAAGAGAGTATTAAACATCAGGTAAAAGTATGAAAACATCCACATGCAATCATCGATGCTATTACATTGTGTAATTGTATAACCGTATTTGATGCAATTCTATCAGACGTTGTTGAATACTTCTTTGTACACAACATTCAGTGTCTCAGTGCAGACTCGACATACTCCGGGAAGATGTTTTCAACAATTGCTGCTATGGGATCTCCAGTTGTGTGCATCAATAAATCTTCCGATATATTCATAATGACATGACCATCATTACTTTCTCCTGCAACACCGTCACCAATGCTAGCAATCCATTCTGAAAATAATTTCAAATCGTAACAATCAGCCGTATTAGTCATGTTTTGCAAGCGCATATTTTTTGTCAAGTGAAGCACTATGCATTCAGACCACAGGTAGGATGCATTAATCGTGGCATTGACAACATTTTGTCTACTTCTATGAGGTATAACCGGTAGGACCTGACAAAAATCCCCACCAAAAACGATTGTTTGAGACTAAGACAGGTAGATTGCAAAGGATTAATGAATTAAATCTTGCCTATTTTGGTTTGCAATATCCATTGTTGTTCCCTTACGATGAGGACGGTTATCGCGAGGACATAAAGTTGACCAGGTGTAATAGTGTTTCTGCAAATGGCAGAAAAAGGGCGAGTGTGAGAGAGTTTCTCGCATTTCGTGTGCAGGAACGTTGTGATAATCATTCTTATATGTTGAAAGCGAAAAGAGTATTCCAGCAGTTCATCGTTGACGGTTACACCTTAGTGGAATCTGCTAGGTTGAGATATGTTAGAGCTAATCAACAACAACTTCGTTGTGCAAATGTATAAAGGTTTGAATGATGCATTTTTACGTGGAGAGAATGACTCACGAACACAGGGCAAAAGAATTGTGTTGCCACCGACATTTACCGGAGGAGCAAGGTATATGATTCAAAATTATCAGGATGCAATGGCAATATGCACGTGGGCAGGTTACCCGGATTTATTCATCACCTTTACATGCAATCCAAGATGGCCGGAGATAGATCGATTTCTCAATCCAAAGAATTTAAAATCTGAAGATCGACCGGATGTAATTAGTCGCGTGTTCAAAATGAAGCTTGACGGATTAATCAAAGATCTTCGTAAGAGTAAAGCTTTCGGAAATGTTAGGGGAGGTAGTGATGATTTTGTATTTCTTCTAACACAAATGTTATAAGTACTTAGCTGACTAAATTTGTTTCTTGTGCAGTTGTATACACGATTGAATTTAAAAAACGTGGCTTGCCTCATGCCCATATTTTATTGTGGTTGTGTAGCGCGGATAAATTACCCTCACCCGATGATATAGATAAGGTGATTTGTGCTGAAATTCCTGATGCTATTAGTGACCCAGTGTATTATGCAGCGGTGACAGACTTCATGATGCATGGGCCGTGTGGTCGTGATTTCAAGTCCGCTCCTTGCATGGTTGATGGCAAGTGTGCGAAACATTTTCCAAAAAAAATTGTGTTCAGAAACAACTATCGATGATGACGGTTATCCTATGTATAGGCGCAGACAGAATGGTCGTAAGGTTTGTAAGAATAAAACAAAATTGGATAACAGGTATATTGTTCCGCATAGCCGATATTTATTGATGAAATATGGCGCACACATGAATGTGGAATGGTGTAATCAATCGAGGTCCATCAAATATTTGTTTAAGTACATCAACAAAGGGCGTGATCGAGTGACTGCGGGGTTCTTTCAATCAAACCAAGTTGACGCCCACCAAAAACCGCTTGATGAGATACAAATGTACTATGATTGTAGGTACATTTCTGCTTCCGAGGCTGCCTTGCGTATTTTTGGATTTGAGATTCAATATAAAAACCCAACAGTTGAGCGATTGAGCTTTCATTTGCCTGAGGAACATAGTGTTGTCTTTCACGATGATCAACCATTAGATGTAGTTGTTAGGGCCTCTTCAGTGAATCAGAGTATGTTTACCGCATGGATGGAGGCTAACAAGAAGTATCCGGAAGCAAAAGTGTTGACATATGCGGAGTTCCCTCAAACAATTGTTTGGAAAAAGAAAACACGAGAATGGGCTCCCAGAAAACAGGCATTTGTTATTGGTAGGATCTATTACGTACATCCCGGGAGCGGAGAATCCTATTACATTAGATGCCTTTTAAATCACATTCGTGGTGCAACGTCCCACCAGGATTTGAGAACGGTCAACAATATTATTCATTCTTCTTTTTGAGATGCCTGCTACGCGTTGGGGTTGCTTGACGATGATAAAGAATTCACTGATGCATTCGAAGAGGCAAGTCAGTTCTCATCCGCCTCTTCTTTGAGAATTTTATTTGTAATTTTAGTGTGGACAGAGTCAATGGCTCGGCCGGAGTGCGTTTGGAAAAAATGTTGGATCTTTATGGTTGATGATATACAATACACGCGAAGGCGAATATTGCAACATCCAGGTTGTTTCTAGACGTTTTGACCTTGCAAGCTGTTTTGTATTACATTTATGATTGTATGACTTCTTATACTTTTTATTCACGTGTTGTTCTTCTTCTCAGAATTGACTTTGTCGGATGACCAATTGGAAAAATTCGCTTTGGAGGAAGTAGAGAGGTTGTTACAAAGCCGTGGTAAGAGTCTGCGTGATTACCCGCCAATGCCTACTGTTGTGCTGGATGCACTACTGTCCTCTAATGATAGACTCATCTATGAGGAATTGCGTTATGATCAACTTGCAATGGGTGAAGAGCATTCTTCTTTGTTCAACTCTCTTACGGATGAGCAACTGAAAGTATATGAGACCATAATGCAGTCAGTTGACAAAGAAGTTGGCGGCATATTTTTTGTGTATGGTTACGGAGGTTCTGGAAAGACTTTTGTATGGAAGACCCTCTCTGCTGCCATTAGGAGCAGAGGTGAAATTGTTCTCAATGTTGCCTCAAGTGGTATCACATCTCTTCTTTTACCTGGTGGACGTACAGCCCACTCCAGATTTGCAATACCTATAAGTTTGAATGAGGAATCCACCTGTAATATTAAACAGGGCAGTCCACTGGCAAAACTTATTATACGTTGTAAGCTTATAATATGGGATGAAGCACCAATGTTACATAAGTTTAGTTTTGAAGCCTTGGACCGCAGTATGAGGGACATAATGCAATTTCATAAACCTAATAGCGCCTCTCTTCTTTACGGTGGCAAAACAATCGTTTTTGTTGGGGATTTTCGTCAGGTCCTACTGGTTATACCTCATTGAAGTAGACAAGATGTTGTCAATGCCACGATTAATGCATCCTACCTGTGGTCTGAATGCACAGTGCTTCGCTTGACAAAAAATATGCGCTTGCAAAACATGACTAATACGACTTATTGTTACGATTTGAAATTATTTTCAGAATGGATTGCAAGCATTGGTGACGGTGTTGCAGGAGAAAGTAATGATGGTCATGTTATTATCAATATCCCGGAAGATTTATTGATACGCACAACTGGATATCCCATAACAGCAATTGTTGAAAACATCTTCCCGGAGTATGTCGAGTCTGCAGAAAATATTTGTTGTTTGTGTGATCGTGCGATTTTAGCACCTACACTTGCTGTTGTTGAGGCTATTGATGAGTATATGACAGGCCTTAATGTAGATCAAGTATCAAGAACATATCTTAGTGCTGACACTTATCTTAGTGCTGACACTGTTTTTAAGGTAGATTCTACAACTGACCTTATGGCTGAATTGCACACACCTGAGTTGTCACGCCCCGGACCTACCCGGACACGTCAACAACCCGCCGTACAGTACGAATAGTCAACCGCAGTCCAACTCATCCATACTATACAAGGCATCTTGAATACCATTCACAATAGTACATCCATAAACAATCACAATGTAAAACATTTAATTTAAGCAGCGGAAACATTAATATAAATATCCGAGCCACACGTGGCAAACACGGGCATACAAGCCCCAAATAAATATTCAAAACAATATCCATGAGCATTTATTTAAATGTTTTTAAAATAGATACGGAGGAAGCACGAACCACGTCTTCTCTCCTTCGAGCTTCCCAAGCAACGGCAAAGGTAGTGAGCTTTATCCCCTACCTGAAACTGTGAGGTGGCCTCCCCCGTGAAGGGGAGGTCAGTACTTGGAAGCATTTGACAAGTACAATGACAACTATACTAAGTATAATCAAAGTTTCAATTTCCAAGACCCTCAAATAGAGTGATAATATAATATAGGTCATAACCCGTGGTTACCCTCTTTTGAAAATATACTTACTTTATATATAAAGTCAAGTAGTCGCCCGAAGGCCCATGTTCACTTTGAAAACATTCAACCCTTTCCCCGTGACTTCGAGTCACGCCCATCTATATTAGTTTACCATGCTAGAGGCTTCCTCTAGTCATGTTTCGTCGTGCTAGAGGCTTACTCTAGTCACTAAATTCGGTGTTAGAGGCTTCCTCTAATCACCTTACATACTTTGTGCTGGAGGCTTCCTCCAGTCACATTACATTATGCTAGAGGCTTCCTCTAGTCATCCTACACTACGCTAGAGGCTTCCTCTAGTCGTCCTACATGAATGCTGGAGGCTTCCTCCAGTCATTCTTAATCGTGCTAGAGGCTTCCTCTAGTCACGATACTAACTCACTAGCAAATTCTATGCCTAGAGTTCCTCAATCTTGAGTGACCAATGAGGCCTACTCCTAATGTAACTTAGTGGTTACCCATTCCTACCTTAAGGCATCTCATAAGACTACTTAAGGTGCATCCTTCACAATCCAAGTCCTTAGGATTAATTTGTTCTATCACTTTTTATACAACATTCTCGATTAGTAAATTAAATACTAATCCATAAATCGTTAAACAGCCAAGCTCCTTAACTCATAGTTATAAGGCTCATTCCTATGGATTTTCTAATCCGCATACGATTTAATCTTAATATCAAAAATATTGATGGTCCCGTGTAGAGGTAAAAGTCTAGAGGGGGGGTGAATAGACTTTTAAATCTTTTTCAACTTTTATGAAGTTTTCCCTCTAGATGGGTTGATCTATAATCTTTTGAGAGATTAATAGATGCACAGCGGAAGTCTTTAACCTCTTTATACTTAGTGTGAGATAACTTTCTAGTTTAGATGATGTTTAGACTGGTTACAAGAGGAAGTAGGCTTGGCAGTAGGCTGGTGAGCAGGTAACTGCTTAGGCTACTGCTGCATAGGCAGTTTGCTGACTGGCAGGCAACTGCTGAGTTGGCAGTTGGCTGGTAGGCAGGTTACTGCTGAGGCAACTGCTGAGGACTAGGATGACTCTTGGATGGCTTTTTGTTCTGGCTTGTTATGGGTTTTGGAAAGACACGTTTGGATGGGCAGTGGGCTCAGCAGGAGGGTGAAGACCAGTGTACTGCTGAGTTACCTTCTGAGTTTAAGACAACTTCTAGAGGAAAACACTCTCAAGGAGAGTGAGTTATTAAGCAGTAGGCGAAGCAGTAGAGTCGATGAAGACTACTGCTTAGGATGTTGCTGGCAAACTACAAACCTTTAGTGAGATGTGTTTGGTGTGTGTTCTGTATGTATGAAAGTAAATCAACACACGATGTATCCTGGTTCAGAGGTGGTGTAATCCTCCTACATCCAGTCCCACCCTATTTCAGATGGATTTCCACTAAAGTATTCAGCCCAATACAATTAGTGCCAATCTAGCCTTGACAACTCTGGCCTAGATTGAAGGTTTTTCACGATGAGTATAACACCACTCAAAGTTACTCAGTCCTTAGACTTTTCTCAATTGATCCAGTGGGGATCAAAAGGTACTCTATCTATCTAACCACACTTTAGGATCCGAACAACTGTTCTCCTAAGTGTTTACAACCACTTGTAAAATACAAGGAATTTCTGGCCACCAACTAAAATCTAAGCTCTAAAAATATAACAATTTATGATCTAGTCTAAGAGCTTAGTGAAGCATGAGTCAAAGCAGAGTATTCTAGCACTTTTTCTTTTGCTGGATATTCGTAGTGTAAAAATAGAATCTCTTGCTTTGAACTCAATGACTTACTTTTGAACTCATGCTTCGGCCTATTTTTATAGGCATCTCCAGTAGATTAATCTCCTCCGTTGGTTAAGAGGATTTAATCCTAGACGTCCAAAGTATTGTACTTGCGTCTTCTTGTGTTGGAGCAGGATAAGGTTTTGTCTTTGAAGGCCACTTGCTTTGTACGAAGATAACACCCATACCTTTAGGCCTTCTTATCGCTGCATGCCTATCCTGAAACTCTTCTCTGCTCTTCCATCTGAGTGTATTGGCCTTGTCTTGCAACTACACTTGTGAAGCTGAGTGCGTGAACTTGCTCAATTTGTGTAGTGAAGTAGTAAAATGTGTGACTTAGAATATTTTGTATCAAATAAATTTTGTACTGGTAGGATATAAGATTACCTTATTGCATTTTGTTCTTTCCAGTACAATTTATTTGGTACAAATTTCACAGTAGAATTTGTCACTTATTTTACTAATCACTTTCTTTCTTTAAGTGACATGATTAAACTTATGTACCAAATTAAAGCTATACTGGTTGGATCTAAATATCCGTGTAAGGTAAATAATTTTTACCTTATTGCATTTTATAGTTCCAGTATGTTTAATCTGATACATAGTTTGTACATTGGAATTTTTGTCACTTTTAAGCATTTGTGCACGAATTAACTTAGACACAAAATACTAGTGCAAAGTATAGTGGCATCATCAAAATCATCATAGTTGGGTCCTAACAAATATCACTTTTATCCATTCATGATTTCTATACATGAAGTAAAAGTATATTTTATCACAAAAATTCATGGTTTATACAATCATTATACCTCCACATTTATTATGCATCATCATACACAATTTCCTCATAAATTTGTTTGTTATGCATCTTCTATTCACAAACAATGATATTTTCATTTAGGCATTATTAATCATTAATAATCCATGAAAATCACATTTAATTACTTTAGGTAATCTTATGAAATTAACCCAAAGATTATAAGCAATATAGTCAGCCATCCTCACCTTGTGATGTGCTACAATAGTTGCCTTTGTTAAGCCCCTCGATCAATCCCCGTTCTAGGCCGATTGGAAGCGAAATTTCTGGGCAGCAGCCAAAAGCCGGGCGGCTTTCACCAAAGCCGGGCGGCTTTCGTAGTCTGCAACTACGAACAGCCTCCTACACTTGGCGGTTTCCGGCGGTTTCAACTCCTATCGATTCCACGACTCTTCTAAGTTAAACCCCACCACTTTATAACAATATTGAACACTTTTAAACATGTAGAACTCCTCCTTTAATCTACCATATGATTTCTCAAAAATCACACAACATAAAACTAGTTAAAAGTGTTTGATGAGTTCTTACCTCAACCTCAAGCTATTTCTTGTTGAATTCTTTTCCCCTTGCTTCTTCCAAGCTAGGACTTTGCTAGAGCTATCACAGGCCTCTCTCTCCCTTTCTCTTGTGCGTATGGTGTGGAAAGGATAGAGGAAGTATCCTTAATCAATCCCACCCCCAATCAATAGTAGACAAGGCCAAAAGGGAGTGGGTGTTTGTCTTGCACATCACCTCACTCAACACTCCGCCCCAAACCATGCTAGCTTGTCCCCTTCCCATTATTTTGGGATCAAATGGTGTGTAAAAATACCCCAAGTGGGTGTAGGAAGTCCCTCCCGATTATTCCTGCTATTTTCGGTAGGTCGGGCCAATATAGCACTCGGGTTGTCCAATTATTTTATCAACTTCGCCTGGCATTTTATTGGGCTCCTATAATTATTATGATAACCCAACTAAATATTTGGTAGCCCATTCTCATATAATGGACCCGATAAATAATTTAATTAATCGCACATTAATTAAATATACCAATCAATTATACGAATTTTATTCGCTAGGAATTTCAAATACATGTCACATTTCAAATTCGACTACATCCGGGTGCGGTGTCACAAGTTCACCCCCCCTTAACGGGAATTTCGTCCCCGAAATTCACAAATGCTCATTCAAAAAGGAATGCATATTGTTCCTTCATCAAGTTTCCCAAGTTTCTTCTTCAACTCGGTCACTTTTCCAAAGGATCTTAACCATTGGAACTTTCTTGCTCCTCAATTTCTTTACTTGCCTATCAAGTATCCTTACTGGTCGGACGGCATAGTTCAAATCCTCACGTATCTCCACAGGTGGTTTCTCTAATACGTGAGACGGATCCGGTACATATTTCTTTAGCATAGACACGTGGAACACGTTATGTATCTTCTCCAATTCTGGAGTCAACTGTAATTGGTACGCTACGGCCCCGATTCTTTCGAGAATCACAAATGGTCCTATGTAGCGTGGGTTAAGTTTCCCTCGGCTTTGAAATCGGATGATCCCTTTCCAAGGTGAAACTTTCAAAAACACCTCATCTCCCACCTTAAATTCCAAGACTCTTCGGCGCTTATCGGCGTAGCTCTTCTGTCTATCTTGGGCCGCCTTAAGCCTCTTGATGGAGTATATGGCCCAGGAACCCCCGGCCCATAGACTCCTACTTCTCCCACACAAGTCCATCGAGCTCAGGAAACAACTCAGGCCCAAATACAACGGCCCAAGCCTCAAAGTAGCCCAGAATACACACTGGGGTGCCTTCGGCCTCCTTGGCCGAAGGCTCCAAAACTCGCAGGATAGCCTTCTCTGGCATAAGAAGCTGCTGGGAGAAAACGGGCGAAAACATGAGCCTTCGGCATTCTCATGCCCTCGGCACCAGGGGAAGCCTTCGGCTGAACCAAGCCTTCGGCTACACGAGGAGCCCTCGGCTACACAAGGAGCCCCCGGCTACACAAGAAGCATTCGGCTACACAAGGAGCCCTCGGCTACACAAGGAGCCTTCGACTGAACAAGCTCAATCATCGAAGATTCCTTTTAGAGACAGCCAACCACCGCATTTAATGCCACATCACATCCGCCAACCGCAATCAATGCGGTGGACGTACCACTGCCGGTGCCAACCGGCTGATGTGACCCTTCGGCCGTTGGATCACTGACACGTGTCCTCTCATCGCATTTATTGCTGCTATAAATAGCAGCCCATTTCTCCTTGTAAATCATCATCTACATCTCGACTACACACGCTGAGTTCATTTAATAAAATCGACTCTCTCTCCTCCTACTTGCTCTGACTTCTCTCTAAGTTATTCCCGCAATAACCCCTCGGATAAGATACCCCCCGGGTATACTATCCATCATTTGGTGCTCTCGTTGAGAGGTCTGAACTATCAAGTAAGAAACCCTCCCCCTCGGCCAAATACAAAAGAGAAAATGGGAAGAACCACTCGTGCCCAATCCAAAACCCTAGAGGAGAACCTCGTAGCTCCCGGCGAAACCAACGGGGCTGAGGCCTCCAACAGGCTCTTAGTACCGGAGGGTGGTATCATCCTCGAATTGGAGCAAGCTACCGCTGACCTCCGTCAGCAGCTACAGAAGAATGCCCCTGATGCCCGCATTGGCCTTGATAATCGAAGGAGGGATCGGAGTGAGAACCAAGTTCCTCCTCCGGCCTCGGCCATCGATCTTCAGGCTGCCTTTGCGGCCTTTGTTCAAAACATGGCTCTCAATTCCGGAGCCCTCGCCTCTCAGGCACCCCTCCAGCCCTACGCTGGAGGAAACGTTATCCAATTGCCGCCACTTCCCCCTCTGTTCAACAATCCTCCCCCGGGGATTGGCAACCGCGAGGGGGTCATAGCACAGGATACCGCCTCCCTGGAGGCTCAATCCAGGGACAAGCGCCCCATGATGAAGGAGAGACCCCAGACCTCTGCACTTGAGAGGCTTGGGGGAGCTCCCGGACGCCGAGGGGTCCAAGACCGCCTCGGCAAGCAAGAATTCAGCAGGCCACAGGAGAGTGGTGCCTCCGCTTCGGGTGCCGAGGGCGTGCCTCCCCCCGAAGCAAAGGCAAGGCCCTCCTCCATGCCGACGACGCTAGGCACCAAATCACACAGGCGCAATCCTTCCGGGCCAACTCCCAAGGGGTTGCCCCGAAGGATCCCAAGGACGAAATCATTGAAGCCCTCCTCCGTCAACTCGAGGAGAATCGTCAGGCACCCCCGACGGCTTCCACAGCGAGGCCAGATCCAGAGTACGCTGACCTCCGGGCGCAAGTGGAGGAAATGAAGCGTAAGATTGCCGAAGGCTCAGGAGAGCCCCTCATTCAGCTCCGCACTAGGACGCCTTTCACCCCAAGGGTGTTGGCGGCCAAAATTCCCCACAAATACCGGGGGCAACCCATCAAACCGTATGAGGGGAAGACGGATCCCCAAGAACACTATAGCCGTTATCAAAATAGCATGATGATGATGGGGGCGTCGGATGAATACTTGTACCGTTGGTTCCTTTCCACCTTGGAGGGACCAGCGTATGAGTGGTTCAACCGGTTGCCCGAAGGCAGCATTGATTCTTGGCAAGAACTTGCCCACCGCTTCCTCACACAATTTGCTGGGAGGCATCGCTCGAAGAAGCACTTCTCCCACCTTCTGAATGTAAGACAACAGAAGGAGGAAACCCTTCAGAGTTTCCTAGAACGCTGGAGGCAGGCATCCCTCGAGGTCGAAGGCGCCGACGACAGAACCCTGATGGCCCTCTTCCACACCGTCCTCCGCAACGGTAACTTCTCCCGGAGCCTTATTGTTGGATCGATTCACCCCTGTCGACAAACTTCCCAGTGGGTCACCCATCCTTCGGCTTTCTTACCCCGGGCTCGCTTAACTCCAGAGTTCTGTGGTTAAATAGGAGCCATATCTTTCTTAAAACCAATTGGTGATAAGGAAGTGGACACCCTCTATTTAACCCATTACTCTGTAGTCCCCAAGTCAAGGTAGATTCCTGTGGGGCACCCCCCACAGTTCACTACGGCAGTGCAGAGCCCCACTACTGAGCGGCGGATGGACATGAGGGGCTGCACCACATCGTGGTGCCAACAGGTTGGGCGGTTAAGCCCTGAATCAAAGGGTGGTGCTGATCTCCCATAAGACCAACAATCACCCCCTCAGCACCAGCCGAGAGATTCACCTGTGACCTCGCTCTGATACCACTTGTTGGATCGATTCACCCCTGTCGACAAACTTCCCAGTGGGTCACCCATCCTTGGGCTTTCTTACCCCGGGCTCGCTTAACTCCAGAGTTCTGTGGTTAAATAGGAGCCATATCTTTCTTAAAACCAATTGGTGATAAGGAAGTGGACACCCTCTATTTAACCCATTACTCTGTAGTCCCCAAGTCAAGGTAGATTCCTGTGGGGCACCCCCCACAGTTCACTACGGCAGTGCAGAGCCCCACTACTGAGCGGCGGATGGACATGAGGGGCTGCACCACATCGTGGTGCCAACAGGTTGGGCGGTTAAGCCCTGAATCAAAGGGTGGTGCTGATCTCCCATAAGACCAACACTTATCACTGATCCCCCCCGCGATTATACAAAGGCCCTTCAGCGGGGGGACCGATATGCCGAAGCAGAGGAAATCGAGAAGGACCGCCGCAACACGGATCCTTCTCAGAAAAATGAAGGCAGGAATCGGCCCGGAGGGCCTCCCCCTCCGGCCAACCGAGAGGCACAGTACAACGATCGCTCCCGGGGCGGCCAAGCCAGACCCGGGGGCGGTTATAAGAACAATCCGAAGGCATGGGCGCAACCCGTCCTCCTTGAGCACCCACGCACTCCCTTGACGCATCCCGTCAGCGTTATCCTTGATCATGCAGAGGAGCGGGGGCTCGTTGAGCGAGACTCCCGTACACCCCTCGAGATTTATGCCATCGGTCCTGATGAGCCCTACTGCCGCTTCCACCGCCACCATGGACACAAAACCGACGACTGCCATCAGCTGAAGAACGCCATCGAGAGGCTGATACAGGCGGGCCACTTGTCTCAATTTATCAAGGGCCCTCCTCCCCAGGGCCCCCTCCACCATCAAGGGCCGCCGCCGAAGGCAAACAAGTGGGTGAACCCCAACACCATCCCCTTGGGAAACCCACAGGGGAAGAAGCGCGAAATTGGGGGCCTCGATGACGAGGGAGAGGGCTCCCATCAACAATACAAACGCCATATTCATATGATCAACGGCGGCAACACCGGAGGCGATTCAACAAGCCAAAGGAAGAAATGGGCACAGTCCCTTTACATTGGGGAAGTCAATCACATGCCCCCAACTAAAAGGCCGAGGGCAGATCCAATCTTCTTCACGGATGCGGACCTTCCCTCGGGTTCTCTGCCGCATAGGGATGCCCTCGTCATTCGCACTGAGATCAATGATGCCGTCATCCACCGGACTTACGTCGACACAGGAAGTTCGGTCAACGTCATGTATCTCAGCACTTTTCAAGAGTTGGGACTCGATAGGGGGTCCCTTCGGCACATCAACACCCCCCTCTCCGGATTTACGGGGGATAGCATAGACGCCGAGGGCGTCATCACACTCATGGTCGAATTCGGCGACGGATCCCATAGAGCCAAGCTCGAAGTGGAGTTCGTCGTCGTCAACCTCGACTGCGCACACAACATCATCCTCGGTCGGCCTGCCCTCGAGGACTTAGAAGCCATCATCTCCATGAGACACCTCTGCCTCAAGTTCCCCACACCTACCGGCATCGGATACTCAAGGGGGAATCAGAAGCTCTCCAGGGCCTGCTACCTTCAACTCACCAAGAAGGTTAGTAAAACTGAGTTTCGCGTTGACACCATCACCACCAAGGCCTTGGAGGAGGAAGAAGGCAGGCCGAGGGCTGAGCCTGCCGAGGAGACCGAAGACTTGATACTCGATCCGGCCAAGCCGGAGAGAGTCCTGAAGATTGGAGCCAAGCTTCCCGAAGACTTGAAGACCGGCATCACCAAAGCCCTCCGCGCCTACTCCATTGTTTTTGCATGGGGGCCGGAGGATATGCCAGGAATTGACCGAAGGGTTATCACCCACCGCCTAGCGGTGGACCCTTCGGCCAGACCAGTGCAACAGCGAAGAAGACCCCTCTCGGCCGAGAGAAGGGAGTTCGTGAAGAAGGAGGTATCTATGCTCCTCTCCATCAAACACATTAAGGAGGTGAAATACCCTTCTTGGTTGGCTAACGTAGTCCTCGCACAGAAGCCTCCTACCTTCCGCATGTGCGTGGACTACACAGATCTGAATAAGGCATGCCCTATGGACCCCTTCCCCCTGCCGAACATTGATCAACTTGTGGATGAGACCGCGGGATGCGAGATTATGTCATTCCTCGACGCATTCCGCGGATATCATCAAATCTACATGCACGAGGAAGACGCTGAAAAAACTGCCTTCATGACACCCGAAGGCATCTTCTGCTATCTTGTGATGGCCTTCGGTCTAAAAAATTCGGGCGCCACCTACACCCGAATGGTGGCCAGAGTTTTTCAAGCTGTCCTAGGACGCACCATGGAGGCCTACGTTGACGACATGATCGTCAAAAGCAAGAAGGCAAGCACCCACGCCGACGACCTCCGGGAGATTTTTGCCATCATGCAAAAATTCAACCTCCGGTTGAATCCAAAGAAATGCACCTTCGGCGTACAAGGTGGAAAATTCTTGGGCTACATGGTAAGCCGAAGGGGTATTGAGGCCAACCCCGAGAAGATTCAGGCCATCATCAACATGGAGCCTCCACGCAACGTCAAAGAAGTTCAACGGCTGACGGGTCGCCTGGCGGCCCTCAACCGATTCCTCTCTAAGTCAGCCGAGAGGGCCCTCCCCTTCTTCCAAATCATGAGGAAGACGGCGGGTTTTCAATGGACATCTGAATGTCAAGAGGCCTTCGATGAACTCAAGAGGTACCTCTCCTCTCCCCCAGTGCTCTTCAAACCAAAGGTGGGGGAGACTTTATACTTATATCTCGGTGTTAGCCCTGCGGCTATCAGCTCAGTACTAATCCGAGAGGAAGACGGCATCCAACATGCCATCTTCTACGTCAGCAAAACCCTCCGGGAGGCCGAACTCAGGTATTCTCCCGTCGAGAAGACGGTGCTAGCCATTGTTTGGACCGTCAAGAAGCTTGGCCACTACTTCCAAGCTCATCCAGTCCAAGTGCTCACTCATCAGCCCCTCGGCGCCCTCATGAGGAGTCCCACTAGCTCCTCCCGAATGGTGAAATGGGCCATCTTCCTCAGTCAATACAACATAGATATCCGTCCGAGGCCCGCCATTAAGGGCCAAGCCCTGGCGGACTTCGTAACGGAATGCACCGCGAGATCAGCAACTGACGAGGAGCCTTCGGCACCCCTTGACGAATGGTGGACATTCTACACCGATGGCTCCTCGGCCACTAAAGCATGTGGAGGGGGAGTAGTCCTCATTACTCCCGAGGGCTTCCGCGCCTATTATGCCATCCGCTTCTCCTTCAAAGTCTCCAACAACGAAGCCGAGTATGAGGCCCTCCTCTGTGGCCTTCGGCTGGCAGCAAATCTGAAGGCCAGACAAATCCACGTCAAGTGCGACTCCAAGCTAGTCGTAGGCCAACTCTCCGGCGAATATGAGGCCAAAGAAGGAAGGATGAAGCAATACAAGGAAGCGGCCAAAGAATTGCTTAAGGTATTCGAGGCTCACTCCCTCACTCAAATACCGAGGGCTCAAAATTCTGAGGCCGACATTTTATCAAAGCTCTCAGATGAATCCCCTGAGCATCTCTCCAAAATCGCGAGAATCGAGGATCTTAGCCTCTCGAGCATCCATGCGAGCCCTATTATGGACATCCACCTCAGGCCGGAGGACTGGATCTCCGACATTATCAACTTCAGCAACACAGGGCAACTACCCCAGGACGAAGCCCGCGCCAAGTTAGCTAAGCTGAGGGCTCCCAGCTACACCATCGAAAACGGAAGGCTTTACAAGAGATCTTACAACGGCACCCTCCTTCGGTGCCTTCATCATGATGAGGCCGAAGTCGCCATGGAGGAAGTGCACAGTGGCACTTGCTCAGCTCACCAGGGACCCTTCTCCATGTCCCGAAGGCTCATAGTTCAGGGCTACTTCTGGCCAACGATGGCTAGAGATTGTGCTGATCTGGCCCGAAGGTGCACCGCTTGCCAACACTTTCAGAAGGCCCCCGGCAGACCAGCAGTCAACTATGCTCCCATCAGCACCGCTATACCCTTCTCCAGATGGGGTATTGACTTAGTAGGCCCTCTGCCGAGGGGTACCTCCAACAATAGGTATATCATTGTGGCCATTGACTACTTCACTAAATGGGTGGAGGCCGAACCCCTCGCCAGCATCACTGAGGCACGGTGCCGCCACTTTGTTCTCAAAAATATTCTCACAAGGTTTGGCGTCCCCCAACAAATTATCTCCGACAACGGGACTCAGTTCGAGGCAGCCCCCTTCTGTGCCCTCCTTGAGGCTTGGGGCATCAAGCACACATTCTCTTCCGTTGCCTACCCTCAGGGCAACGGACAAGTAGAAAATGCCAACCGCACTCTCCTCAAAGGGTTGAAGAAGAAGCTGGAAGCCGAAGGGGGAGGCTGGGTAGAAGAACTTCATAACATCCTATGGGCCTACCGCACCACCCCTCGGCGTGCAACAGGTGAGACCCCATTCTCCCTATGCTATGGCTTTGAGGCTAAGGCTCCAACGGAAGTGACCCTTCCGACCCGAAGGGTGGAACAATATGAGCCCGAGGTCAACGACGCCAACATGGCCCTCGACCTTCATCTCATCTCGGAACGCCGAGAGCAAGCTTTCCTCAGGGCCGAAAACTATAGGAGACAAGTCAAAGGCTACATCGACGCCAAGGTCCGCTCCCGGGAATTTCAGGTGGGTGACTACGTCCTCCGACGAAGAGAGGCCAGTCTACCCACCGAAGGAGGAAAGATGGCGCCCAAGTTTGAAGGCCCCTACATCATCTCAGCCATCATCAAACCAGGGACATACAAGCTTAAACGCCCCAATGGGACGGAGGTCCCTAGACATTGGAATGTGCACCACCTAGTGAAGTTTTATCAATGAGCGGCCAAGCCCTCATCCTCAACAAGTGTAAATGATTTAGGGTCCAAGACCCCATCTGTTTTTGAAGAGTAATCAAAAGGTCAAGCCTTCATCACCTACATATTGTACAAGCGGCCCAAGGCCCCCCCCCCTCCTCTCTTACACATGAGTGGCCAAGCCCTCATCTCTTCACCAAAATAGGCCCAAGGCCTCTTCCTCTCATGAGAGGGAACAACAATTTAGGTACCAAGTACCAAGTGTATGGGTCACCCCCATCACTCTTTGAAAACACCAAGTGTTTTCTCACTAAGCCGTACCCCACGAGGACGCAATCATGCATACATTATGCACACTTTTACATATCCATCAAAAAAAAAAAAAAAAAAAACCGGGGGGTGCAACACCCCTCGGCTCCGGCTGGTACCAAGTGCCCCCGGCTATTTGTGTACCACACACAAATAAAACCCTTCCCAGGAACGCTTTCCGCGCCATCCCCCAAGGGGAGGCAGGCAACGGACCATGTCCCGGGCCCAGGATTCGACTTCCACAAACGAAACGCTCCCCGCGCTATCCCCCAAGGGGAAGCAGGCAACAGACCATGTCTCGGGCTGAGGGGACGACTTTCAAAACCGAGGCGCTTTCCGTGCTATCTCCCAAGGGGAAGCAGGCAACAGACGATGTCTCGGGCCGAGGAAACGACCCTCAAACCCTTCGGGATATCGGAAGGTCATTCCCGAAGGGGGAGCCAACGGTTTGCTCCGTTGCCTCCCATATAGGCTGTAAGGAATAAATGTAATTAGATTTTGATGATGCTATAGGATTAGAAAGATAGAGCACCCCCAAATTAGATTTTATGTATTAGATTTTTTCAATTGTAAGTATTAGTGTAGTCGACGATCAGAGTTGCTCTGTTTTGGATCAAATCAGAAGTACATCAGAACTGCTCGACCAGACTTGCTCTATGAGAACTGCTCCATCAGAGTTCTCTTACCAGAAGTCCATCAGAGTTGCACCCTGAGAAATGCTGCTAAACCTGGACATCTGATAACCGATGAGAGTTACAGATC
Organism: Cuscuta epithymum; assembly: GCA_945859915.1. Taxonomy (NCBI): domain Eukaryota; kingdom Viridiplantae; phylum Streptophyta; class Magnoliopsida; order Solanales; family Convolvulaceae; genus Cuscuta; species Cuscuta epithymum. Next base: position 301,726 of record CAMAPF010001019.1, read on the forward strand.
AGAGGTACTCATCAGCGGACCTATCAGAATCAGAGTTAGAGTTCAGTCAGAAATCAGAAAGCCATCAGAACTCAACTCATCAGAAAGCCATCAGAACTCAGAAAGTCATCAGAATCCAACACATCAGAAAAGCCTGATCAGAGCCCGACCAACACTTAGAAGTTTTCAAGCAACATCCAACAGCTATGAATCCAACGGGTAAAAACATCCAACGGCTAGAAGACTGTGCATGAAAGGAAAGCATTTAATGCACATTAAATGAGCCTGATACGCTGAAGGATTGATTGCAAATGATTGACCAAGGAATCCGGGAAGATATATTATAAAAATAGAAACCTTCCAAAACGGCGGTCAAGTCAACAGTACGCGCATTTAATGCAGTTGTCTCCTCCTCCAACGGGCAGACAACCTCAGTATATAAGCTACTCACCGAAGAACAGGGACACAGCAGTGCTACAACTTTTGCTCACCATAATTCAAGCTCTCTTGAGATTCAAATTCTACAATCTTCAAACAAGAAAAGTTCTACGTTGGGAAGATTCAAACTCCAAATCTTTCTCCCCCAACAACGAGCAAAGTTCATCCTGTTCTTCAACTCTTCAAAAACTTCATCAAACATCATTTGTGACGAAGCAAGTTGGAGGAAAAACTTTGTTTTTCAAAGGATCTTCTGAAAAGAAGGGCGTCCAAGTAACTGCAGTAGTGAAGTGGTGATACTTCCGGGAAGCTGAGTGAAAGGACCAGCCATCAGGACGTGGAATTGCATCCTGGGTGGCATCTAGACTTGAAGGAGACGAGGAGTGCTTCTTAAGTGCTAGGAATTAGCTTTGTAACCGATCTACTTCAAAGCTAGTGGAACAGTGGACTAGGGGAACGCGTTGTTCCTTGAACCACTATAAAAATATCCGGTGTCATTTACTTTACTGCAATTTATATTTCTGCACTTAGGATATTAGCTGTTAACTCTAAGACTTGGAATCTGTGTTCAGCAGATCTTGTTTTCAGAGTTATCAGAAAGGCATTTGCCTTAGTATTTCTGAGGCTACCCGGACAGATCAGAATCCGCTGCCAAGGCCAGTTCTGATATCAGAACCAGCCTTTCTCTGTCACCAGAATCAGACCTTCTCTGATAAGTCACTTTGGACTTAGAGAAAATTTGAAAAACCAATCAGTCTATTCACCCCCCCCCCCCTCTAGACTGATTACCATATTAAACGGGACCAACATAGGCCAAGCCTTTCCTAGAAACCAAGTTTCTAGATGCCTCTCCTACACCATCTAAAACAAAACAAAAAAAAAAAAAAGATGTGTAGGGGGGAAGGAACTCCCCGGATACTATTCTCCCTGGAGGCTCAACACCTCGGTTATATCTTCCCGAAAGCTCCTACAGAGGCACAAGAAAATCTCCCAACAAAAGTAATCTGGCTGCGTAACCGAAGGCTCCACTACATAAAGCCTTGGGGCACAACAGTTCCCCTGGAAGTCATAAATCTGGCTGAATCAAATGCAACTAGATTCCATGCCGAAGGCTGCACAAGGTTCTAAGGCAAGCTAAACCTATATCTACACAAACCAGAGGCTTCATGCCAAAGGCAGAATGTCTCCCGACTCGTTCAAACCGAAGGATGCTCACAATATTTACACTCAGGGTTTAGCCAAGCCCACGAGCTTGGATTCCCTCGGCTGGACTGTACACACCGGAGGATCAATCAATCCTCACACCACGAGCTTGGGTCCCCCGGGTCGTCACAGCCGAGGGCTCGTCACAAAGTTCTTACTTAGAAAATTTTCTAAGTCCACAGCTTCAAGCCCCCCGATGGTCCTACGTCACAGCCGAGGGCTCACGACAAAAGTTCTTACTTAGAAAATTTTCTAAGTCCACAAACAACAGACCCCCGGCAACCACAATACATGACGGAGGGCCTATGACCCGAAACAACGATCCCCCGTCGATTCTACAACCCCAGAGGCAGCACCAACGAAAGCATCCGACGAAACTACTACTTATCCGGAGGCTTTTGGGAAATATGGCGAAGGTTTTCACTTAGAAAAATTTTCTAAGTCCACAACAACAAGCCCCCGGAAATCCTACACTGCGGCCGGAGGCTAGCGAGGAGTTACACTTAGAAAAAATTTCTAAGGCCTTCGAGAAGATACACAAAGTATAAGGAAGACATACATTCATAAAGGAAAGAAACGAAGACATTACAAAAGTAATCGGAAACATTCATATCAAAACGCCCGGGGGCAAAGGTGCAAAAGATGTTCATTACAATGGCAGAAGTCGGAAGCTACAAGCTATTACAAAATACATCAATAAATTCCTAAGTCTGAGTTTCTTGACCCACATCATCCCTCGGCTTGGAAGCAGCATCATCCTCGACTTCTTCGCCACCGCCTTCGCCCATCAGCTCGGAATCCTCTAGATCCGGCCTTTCTTCTCCTTCGGGAAGGGGGACTCTTACATCTGGCTGCAGAAGGGGGAGGCCATATGCCGTTGGGTCGAACTTCTTGGGATCAATCTTTAAGTGCCTGGCGAGCCTCTGGTAGATAAGGTTTTGAGTGAAAAACTCGCCACCATCATAATAGTCTTTGCCCTTTCGGGCTAACCATTCGGCGCCAGGACCTTTCACCCAGGCATCCACCCCCTGCTCTATGACCGAGGCCACCCATCATTTCCGGTCTTCGGCCCTCCAGCCCTCAGCGGCAAAGGCGGCGATGGCGTTCTTCTCAGCCTCGGCGACAGCTTCCTTCTTGGCTGCCTCGGCCTCCTCGGCGGCAACCTTGGCGGCTTCGGCAGCGGCCCTCTCTGCGTCGGCCTTCCCCTCGGCTCTGGCGATCACTTTGTTATTTTCGAGAATGCCATTGAATGCCATCTTCTCCAGCCGGAGGGTCTCTTGGGCTTCTTGGAGTTGCCGTCGGGACTCCGCCAGAGCCTCATCAGCCTGGCGCTTCTGCGCCTGATATTGCTCCATCCTCTGGAGCAGCTCTCCAAGACCGAGGGCAGCCTGCAGATCAAAACCGTCATACAACAATGATCAGTTTGGTAAAGTAAAAAAAAAAAAAATAATAATACGCCAAAACCGTCAACTGAACAAAAGCTAAGAGAAGGACTTACGGTGACAGAGGCTTGGAGCACTTTGGCGCTGAGGGCATCATCCTTAGCCCTCGACAGCACCGACTTGTCAGTCGGGGGCGTGGCACCCTTTAGGAACTCCCTCGGGTTGAGGGTGCCATGCATGATGGCAGTTCCCTTGGTGATAGAGAACTGCACATCATCCCGGGGCCAAGCCAGGCTGTTATCTTGGCCCCCGGGAGGAGGGAGGACATTTCCCGAGGGGGAGGAGGAAGAGTGCTCTTCGACAATGACAACGGGGGCGTCCGTCTTCTCGGGGGGGCCCTTCTTCTTCTTCTTCTCCGGAGGCATCACGCCCTTGCCGGAGTTTCTCCTCTTTTGCTCCGCCTTGGAGCCCCCGGCACCAGCACCGGTATCAGCAGCTTGGGAGGGTCCCTCACCCTCCGGGACCTGAGCATCCCCTTCCTTTCGGAAGAACTCATCGACGGGTTTCTGAACCCCCGTCTCCTTCTTCTTCTTTCGGCTCCTTGGCCAGCTTCTTCTTCAGCGCGGCAAAGTTGGAAACGTCCATGCTAACACCTGCAAAACAACGGTAAAGTCAGACCGAAGGGGTCAACTACAAAAGAAGGGAAATGAGGAAGTACAAAAATCCTAAGTACAATAAAGCAGACCCTTCGGTAACTACCTCCAATGCTACCGAAGGCTCTCTCGAGGACAGGGTACTGTTCGTCCTTTTCACCCAGGAAACGATACCGCCGGAAGCCGAGGGCCAGCAAATCTTCTGGGAGAGTCGAGTCTTTGACGGTCACGTGCTTTGTGGCCCCCGGCAGCAAAGCAGCGATCTTCTTCCCCTCTCTCTGAAGTACGGCATTTCCAACCTTCGGGTGCCGCCGGAAATGGTTGCGCAATTCCCTCGGGAACGGATTTTCCGCCATCTTGATGTAGCAAAAGCGGTCCTTCCATCCTTTGTGGGACGAAGGCACGTCATCAAACAGCCTCCAGGGAGCAAGCTGCTGCAGGTTAGCGAACCCCTCGGAATTGGTGTGACCCCCTCGGCACAAGTTGAAACTTTGGAAGAATAGGTCGAGGGTCGCGGTTACCCCCCGGGCCCGGCATAGCTGAAGGAATCCTGTGATATAGGAGTGGCTGTTTGGGGTGAGCTGACAGGGGGCCAACCCCACGTACCTGAGGTACTCGAGAAGAAATGGGTGCAGTGGGAACCGAAGGCCCATGGCAACTGATAGCACATGGACGGCGAAGCATCCTTCGGGAGCCTGGGAGAGAAGATCGTTGGGCACCGGTTCAATCACGGTGGCCGAAGGGCCCACATGCAGCTGGGTGACGTAACATTCAGCCCGATCAGCTCTCGACTTCAGCGCGAGGGCAGCAGTATTCAGCCACGAATGCCCCTCGGGTATTCCCACGGGCTTCCCGCAGTCAACGGCAGTTTGCTTGCCTTTCGGGGGAGCCTTCGTCTTCTTCCTTTTCTTCCCCACGGCGACACTGAGGGGTTCCGGATCTAGGGGCCGGGAGGTGCTTGCTTCGCCGGCACCACGAAGTGGGAGGACAGCAACGGTGACTTCTTGCCTCTCCTTCTCTTCCTCTTCTTCGGCCACCTGAAGCGCGAGGGCCATTTCTTCATCCTCGGCTACCTGCTCGAACTCCTCTGCCTCCAGCTCAACCCGAAGGTTACTCTGTACCTCCTCAGCCACGGCAAGGTCATTATTGGTCGAGGACTGCTCGCTCGATGACTCCGAATCAGAAAAGCTCTCTACTGCAGCTGAGGGCTCCTTCGATAAGTCTTGTGAATCGCTGGCAGAAGACATCCTTCGGCGCTTGTCTTTCGAGAAAATCGGGAGAGAAGGAATATCTAATGCCCTAACAGGACTCTAACACTAAATCTAAGGCCGAAGTAGCAAAGTATGCTAAAGAAACGAAGAACTGAAGAAGAACTGACCTTAGAAATGGGGTTTGATCAAAGCAAAGACTTTCTCTCTCTAGAAATTTTGGCAGAGCTTCGCTATCGCATAAAAACGCACAAGGGAACTGAGCTCCGCCTTGGGGTATATATAGGCTCTCAGCCTCGAGAACTGGGCCTCGATTTAAAAAGGCCATCATTACGGGCCGCCGGTTCAACCAATGGATGGCACCCGCCCCCCATCTGCCAACGAACATGCGCCACGTGGGACCCTCTTCCAACGGCTATATTGCAACGGCTATGTTCCAGAAACCCTAGGGTGCCCTCAAGTGGTCACCTCCGGCTATCATCTATATTGTGACGGCTATATTTCAGTACACCCCTCGGGAATCACACAGGACAAAAACTCCTCATTGACGCATTTGGCCTCCGGGTGAACATCAAAGCAGGAACTTTCGGGTACATACTTCAACACCCCCTTCGGCAGAGGAAGAGTATCAAGATACATGCAGGCAATACATCTATGCTTTCCCCAGAAAACCCTCGACATGTGAGGGACTGGAAAAAGCCTTCTGTAGTCATACAGGTGTTATACTGCCCTCAGAAAGCCCTCGATATGTGAGGGACTGAGGGGGAGCCCCCGACGAACAAAGTGGGTTATGAATACCTTCCCTCAGAAAACTATCGACATGTGAGGGACTGAGGGAAGCCTTCGGCAATCAGCAGAAGACAAGTTCTCCAACAAAGGCACCCAACGAAATGATGCAGCCTCCGGGAGAATAAACACAACTACTCCTTTTCCCTCAAGTACCTTTCGGCAAAAGGAGTGAGGGACTCCTGATGGAGTATATGGCCCAGGAACCCCCGGCCCATAGACTCCTACTTCTCCCACACAAGTCCATCGAGCTCAGGAAACAACTCAGGCCCAAATACAACGGCCCAAGCCTCAAAGTAGCCCAGAATACACACTGGGGTGCCTTCGGCCTCCTTGGCCGAAGGCTCCAAAACTCGCAGGATAGCCTTCTCTGGCATAAGAAGCTGCTGGGAGAAAACGGGCGAAAACATGAGCCTTCGGCATTCTCATGCCCTCGGCACCAGGGGAAGCCTTCGGCTACACGAGGAGCCCTCGGCTACACAAGGAGCCCCCGGCTACACAAGAAGCATTCGGCTACACAAGGAGCCCTCGGCTACACAAGGAGCCCTCGGCTACACAAGGAGCCTTCGACTGAACAAGCTCAATCATCGAAGATTCCTTTTAGAGACAGCCAACCACCGCATTTAATGCCACGTCACATCCGCCAACCGCAATCAATGCGGTGGACGTACCACTGCCGGTGCCAACCGGCTGATGTGACCCTTCGGCCGTTGGATCACTGACACGTGTCCTCTCATCGCATTTATTGCTGCTATAAATAGCAGCCCATTTCTCCTTGTAAATCATCATCTACATCTCGACTACACACGCTGAGTTCATTTAATAAAATCGACTCTCTCTCCTCCTACTTGCTCTGACTTCTCTCTAAGTTATTCCCGCAATAACCCCTCGGATAAGATACCCCCTGGGTATACTATCCATCACCTCTCTCGAATCATCTTCACCTTTGACTTGGTGATCTCCACCAATTCCGTGCTCTCGAGCTTGGCCATGCCAACCTCATCCCAACACAACGGTGTACGACATTTCCTCCCATACAATGCTTCGTATGGAGGCATGCCGATACTTGCCTGATAACTGTTGTTATAGGCAAACTCAACAAGTGCTAAATGGTTGTCCCAACTTCCTTGGAACTCCAATGCACAAGCTCTCAACATATCCTCCAAAATCTGTATTGTAAGGAATAAATGTAATTAGATTTTGATGATGCTGGGATATTTAGATTAGAATCTTATAGTACCCCAATTAGATTTTGTATTAGAAATTTTCAGTTGTAAGTATTAGTGTAGTCGACGATCAGAGTTGCTCTGCTTTGGATCAGATCAGAAGTGCATCAGATTTGCTCGACCGGACTTGCTCTATGAGAACTGCTCCATCAGAGTTCTCTTATCAGAAGTCCATCAGAGTTGCACCATGAGAGTTGCTGACAAACTTGGACATCTGATAACCGATGAGAGTTACAGATCAGAGGTACTCATCAGCGGACCTATCAGAGTCAGAGTTAGAGTTCAGTCAGAACTCAGAAAGCCTTCAGAATCCAACACATCAGGAGATCCTGATCAGAGCCCGACTAACACTTAGAAGATTTCAAGCAACATCCAACAGCTATGAATCCAACGGGTAGAAACACCCAACGGCTAGAAGACTCTGCATGAAAGGAAAGCATTTAATGCACATTAAATGAGCCTGATACGCTGAAGGATTGATTGCAAATGATTGACCAAGGAATCCGGGAAGATATATTATAAAAATAGAAACCTTCCAAAACGGCGGTCAAGTCAACAGTACGCGCATTTAATGCAGTTGTCTCCTCCTCCAACGGGCAGACAACTCCAGTATATAAGCTACACACCGAAGACACAGGAAGATGACTTTTGCTACAACTTTTGCTCCATTCATTAATCTGAACATACTTCTTGAGATTCAACCTTCATAACACTCTACAAGAAAAGTTCTACGTTGGGAAGATTCAAACTCCAAATCTTTCATCCCCAACAACGAGCAAAGTTCATCCTGTTCTTCAACACTTCAAGATCTTCATCTACACATCTTTTGTAATGAAGCAAGTTGGAGAAAACTCTGTTTTCAAAACATCTTCTGCAAAGAAGGGCGTCCAAGTAACTGCAGCAGTGAAGTGGTGATACTTCCGGGAAGCTGAGTGAAAGGATCAGTCATCAGGAAGCAGGACTGCATCCCGGGTGACATCTAGACTTGAAGAAGGCTTGGAGAACTTCTTAAGTGCTAGGGACTAAGGCGTTGTAATTGATCCTTACAAGCTTAGTGGAACAGTGGACTAGAGGAACGAGTTGTTCCTTGAACCACTATAAAAACCCCAGTGTCACTTACTTTACGCATTTACTTACTGCACTTAGGATTCTAACTGCATAACTCTAAGACTTGGAATCTGTGTTCAGCAGATCTCGTTCTCAGAGTTATCAGAAAGGCATTTGCCTTAGTGTTTGTTTGAGGCTACCCGGAACTCTTATCCGCTGCAAAGACCAGTTCTGATCATCAGAACTTGACCATCTCTGACAAGTCAACTCTGACTTAGAGAAAAAGTTGAAAAACTTGAATCAGTCTATTCACCCCCCCCTCTAGACTGATTACCAACTCAAACGGGACCAACAAGTGGTATCAGAGCCTCCTTGTTCTTGTAATCTTTTAGGTTACTCTCTGAACAAAAGATCCACTTGTTCTTAGCCTCTATTTACTTATTATTATGGATAACTCTCTTGCAAAGCACCTCATGTTTTCAGATCAGAAGTATGATGACTGGAAGATCAGAATGAAAGCACACCTCTGCGCTGTTCATGATGAAATGTGGGAAGTCCTTGAAGAAGGACCTTTCACCAAATTTATGAAGGTGAATACTGAGCATACTATTGACAGGACTCAGCCTGAGATGATTGAGAAAGCCAGATCAGAATGGACAAAGGAAGAGAGGAGACAGTACAATCTTGACAATATTGCCAAAGATATCCTCTACAAAGCCATCGACAACAGATACTTCAACAGAATCAAGAAGTGTCGAACTGCCAAAGAAATATGGGACAAACTTGATCTCATAGGAGCAGGTGATGAACAAGAGAGAGACAACAAACTGACAATAGCTATGAAGAAGTTTGATGACTTCAAACTTCTACCTGAGGAATGCATAGCTGAGATGCATGCCAGACTTCTGATTCTTACCAGTGAGATATCCGAGCTTGGGAAGGAGCTCACAGTTAAAGAAGTCAACCTGAAGATTCTCAGAGGACTGCCCCCAGTCTGGAAGATGAAGGTTATTGCTGTCCAAGAAAGCAAGGACATCAAAACCTATCCCACAGAGAAACTGATATCTGATCTCAAAGCTTATGAATTTGAGATGCATGATGAGAAAGAAGAAGTGCCAGATGAGAGAACCACAACTGCTCTTACTGCCAGCACTTCTAAGGCTACAAACTTTGATCCCTCAACTCTTCTATCTGATGAATATATGGCTGCCTTTGCCAGAAAATTCAGAAAATTTATGAAGAAAGATGGAAGGAGTCCATCTTCCATCAGAAGACCACATCAGAAGACCAAATCTTCTGAAAGCAATGGAGAGTACCTCTGCTACAACTGTAGACAGCCTGGACACTTCAAGGCTAACTGCCCCTTCCCAAGAGTGTCCAAGAAGCAAGGACAAGAAGAAGAAAAGAAACCTGATGATCAACATAGAAGAAGAAGAGCTTTTGTCTCAGAACAAGCTGAGAGAGATCCACTCTCTGAATCAGAGTCCAGTTCAGACTCCGACTCTGATGAAGCATTCTGCTGCTTGGATGCAGAAACTGAAGACCTTTGCCTCATGGCACAATCAGATGATGAGGTATGCTCCACTTCTGATTCTATTTCTTCTTCGGTAGACACAGCCTTAAATGATGATCCAATGTCATCATTTTGGGAAGAGTTCCAAACTATCCAAGCCACTTATTCTTTTGTTAAAGATGAGAACAGTAGGCTGAAAGTTGATATCTCTGATCTAAGGAAAGAGGCTGAGTGCAAACTTAATCTCTTAACTGAGGAAAGAGATAGACTGAAGGCTGAAAATGAGTCTCTTCTTAAAAGAATAAGAGACATTGAGGAACTTGAGAATAGATATAATAGTCTTCTGAAGATGCAATCTTCCATGAAGAATATTGGTGACTCTCACAACTTCACCTCTGGTCTTGGATATGTTGAACCAGAGTCTGGTGAGCCTTCTGTAAGGCCTAACACCAAAGTTGTTAAGGCTAAAAAGGTCATAGTGCCACAGACTCTGAGCCCCAATTGTCATGCTAGTACTTCTGGTACTAAAATTGTTCATGAGAAGGTCATACCAGAGAAACAAACTCTAAAGGCCAAACCAAAACAAAGTTTGAAAACTAATGAACCTGGCAAGAACTCTAACAAAAGGAAGAGTTTTCAGAAAAATAATAATCAAAGGCCTAATCCTATCAGACAATCTCATGACAATGGTATCAGAAACTGCTATCAGAGAGACAGATATCAAGAGAAGATTAACTATAGGCAGAAGAGGTTGTCTGGTCAACCTCAGAAGCCTAAAGTTAAGCGCTCCTCTGATCTTGATAGTATATGGGACTTCTTTCCAACAAAGAAGGCTATGCAGAAGTATGCAAACAGAAAGCATGATCCTCACAAGCATCTGCCCAAAGTGAATCATACATCTGTTTACTACGACTACCAGGTGGACAATGGGTACCATCCACCAAGGTTTCAGTTGATGAGACCAAAATGGTACCAACTACCAAGACTGCATTACCCCCCAGGACCCAACATTGCTTGGGTACCTAAATCTTCCTTTTAATTTTGCAGGAACTATGTGCTGGAGTCATCTCAGAAAAAGAATGGTTTATTGATAGTGGATGTTCCAGGCACATGACAGGTGACAAGAGTTGCCTATCAGAGTTCCAGAAATTCAATGGACCCAGAGTCACTTTCGGTGGAAATGACAAGGAAGGGCAAACAAAAGGAAGAGGGAAGCTGATCAAGAACCAGATAATCATTGAAGATGTCTCATATGTCAAGGGTCTGAAGTTCAACCTGCTGAGTGCTAGCCAGTTCTGTGACAAAGGCTACACAGTTGAATTCACCAAGACCTTATGCTATGTCAAGCATGAGACAACCAAAGAAGTGGTTCTTACAGCACAGAGAAGAAAGAACATCTATGTTGTTGACTGGCAAACAGCAAAAGATGGAACCTGCTTGATAGCTAAAGACAATTCAAAACTAAACTGGGACTGGCACAAGAAGCTTAGCCACCTGAATTTCAAAACCATCAACAAACTGGCAAGGGAACACATTGTAGATGGTCTGCCTGACATTGTCTACAAGAAGGAGACCCTCTGCAGTGCTTGTCAGAAAGGCAAACAAGTGAAGACCTCATTCAAACCCATAGCTGGAGATCTTTCTACTTGTCCTCTAAATCTGATCCACATGGATTTATTTGGACCAGTTGAAACTCCCAGTGTTGGTGGAAAAAGATATACTCTTGTTATGGTTGATGACTACTCAAGATACACATGGACTGTGTTCCTAACAAAGAAGAATGAAACTCTTCAGAAGTTGCCATCTCTGTTAAAGCAACTTCAGACTGAGAAGAACATGAAGGTCAGGACAATCAGATCTGACAGAGGAACTGAATTTGTCAACAAGGTGATCAAGGACTTCTGTGATCAGAATGGCACATTCCATCAGCTCTCTGCAGCCAGGACACCTCAACAAAATGGTGTTGCAGAAAGAAGGAACAAAACACTGAAAGAAGCTGCAAGGACAATGATTGCTGAATCAGGCCTGCCCATCAGATACTGGGCTGAAGCAATAAACACTGCATGCTACACCCAGAACAGGAGCATGATCCACAAGAATTATCAGAAGACCCCCTACGAGCTGTGGAAAGGAAGAAAGCCAAACATCAGCTACTTCCATATGTTTGGATGCAAGTGCTACATTCTAAACAATGGAAAGGAGAACCTGAAAGTATTTCAAGAAAAAGCTGATGAAGGTGTATTCTTAGGCTACTCAAGTTCAAGCAAAGCCTATAGAATACTTAACAAGAGAACTATACAAGTTGAAGAATCCATTCATGTCAAGTTTGATGATGGTACCTCTGCAGAAGAATTATCAGAGACCCTGCAGAAGATCAGTCTTGAAGATAAGAATTCAGAACCATCAGAAGAGGTCACAAAAAATCCTCTATTCTCAACTCCTCCTACCAATCCAATTCTGATAGACAAAGATGAAGATGAAGAATCAGAAGATGAACCATCAGAGTTGCCTAGACAGCAACTATCAGAACCTGATCTAACTTGGTTAAGAGATCATCCTCCTAATCAAGTGATTGGTCAAGTTACCAGTGGAGTAAGGACCAGATCTGCATCAAGAAGAGAAGCCATGTTCACCTGCTGCATATCTCAGATGGAACCAATGAATGTAGAAGAAGCCCTAGAAGATTCAGACTGGATCAACGCAATGCAAGAAGAGCTGACACAGTTTGAAAGGAATGAAGTATGGAAACTTGTTCCTAGACCCAAGCATCAGAATGTCATTGGAACCAAATGGGTATTCAAGAACAAAGCAGATGAAGAAGGCAACATTGTAAGGAATAAAGCAAGACTTGTAGTAAAGGGATACTGTCAAGAAGAAGGCATAGATTTTGATGAGACCTTTGCACCTGTTGCAAGACTGGAAGCAATCAGAATATTCCTAGCCTATGCTGCCTACAAAGACATCAAAGTATACCAGATGGATGTCAAGAGTGCTTTTCTGAATGGAGAACTTGAAGAGGAAGTTTATGTTGAACAACCTCCAGGTTTTGTCATTCCTACTCAACCTTCTTGTGTCTACAAGCTCAGAAAGGCCCTGTAAGGAATAAATGTAATTAGATTTTGATGATGCTATAGGATTAGAAAGATAGAGTACCCCCAAATTAGATTTTATGTATTAGAATTTTCAATTGTAAGTATTAGTGTAGTCGACGATCAGAGTTGCTCTGTTTTGGATCAGATCAGGAGTGCATCAGAATTCTTCGACCAGACTCGCTCTATGAGAACTGCTCGATCAGAGTTCTCTTACCAGAAGTCCATCAGAGTTGCACCATGAGAGCTGCTGATAGATTTGGACATCTGATAACCGATGAGAACTACAAATCAGAGGTACTCATCAGCGGATCTATCAGAGTCAGAGTTAGAGATCAGAAAGCCATCAGATTTCAATACTTCAGAAGAGCCTGATCAGAGCCCGACTAACACTTAGAAGATTTCAAGCAACATCCAACAGCTATGAATCCAACGGGTAAAACATCCAACGGCTAGAAGACTGTGCATGAAAGGAAAGCATTTAATGCACATTAAATGAGCCTGATACGCTGAAGGATTGATTGCAAATGATTGACCAAGGAATCCGGGAAGATATATTATAAAAATAGAAACCTTCCAAAACGGCGGTCAAGTCAACAGTACGCGCATTTAATGCAGTTGTCTCCTCCTCCAACGGGCAGACAACCCCAGTATATAAGCTACTCACCGAAGAACAGGGATAAAAAAACTTTGCCACAACTTTTGCTCTGAACTTCATTCTACAAGCATTCTTGAGATTCAAACTTCATAACACAAAACAAGAAAAAGCTTACGTTGGGAAGATTCAACCTCACAATCTTAATCCCCAACAAGAGCAAAGTTCATCCTGTTCTTCAACACTTCAAGATCTTCATCAAATATCTTTTGTGACGAAGCAAGTTGGAGGAAAAACTTTGTTTTTCAAAGGATCTTCTGCAAAGAAGGGCATCCAAGTAACTGCAGCAGTGAAGTGGTGATACTTCCGGGAAGCTGAGTGAAAGGACCAGTCATCAGGAAGCAGGACTGCATCCCGGGTGACAACTAGGCTTGAAGAAGGCGTGGAGAACTTCTTAAGTGCTAGGAGTTAGCTTTGTAACCGATCTACTTCAAAGCTAGTGGAACAGTGGACTAGAGGAACGCGTTGTTCCTTGAACCACTATAAAAATATCCGGTGTCATTTACTTTACTGCAATTTATATTTCGGCACTTAGGATATTAACTGATTAACTCTAAGACTTGGAATCTGTGTTCAGCAGATCTTGTTCTCAGAGTTTTCAGAAAGGCATTTGCCTTAGTATTTCTGAGGCTACCCGGACAGATCAGAATCCGCTGCCAAGGCCAGTTCTGATATCAGAACCAGCCTTTCTCTGTCATCAGAATCAGACCTTCTCTGATAAGTCACTTTTGACTTGGAGAAAATTTGAAAAACCAATCAGTCTATTCACCCCCCCCCCCTCTAGACTGATTACCATATTTAACGGGACCAACAAGTGGTATCAAAGCCTCCTTGTTCTTGTAATCTTTTAGGTTACTCTCTGAACAAAAGATCCACTTGTTCTTAGCCTCTATTTATTTGTTATTATGGATAACTCTCTTGCCAAGCACCTAATGTTCACAGATCAGAAATATGATGACTGGAAGATTCGGATGAAAGCTCATCTCTGTGCCCTGCATGATGAAATGTGGGAAGTCTTGGAGAATGGACCTTTTATCCAATTCATGAAGGTCAACCCTGCTCATACCTTAGACAACAATCTGCCTCAGATGATAGAGAAGACCAGGTCTGAGTGGACCAAGGAAGAGAAAAGACAGTACAACCTTGACAACATTGCCAAGGACATTCTCTACAAAGCTATTGATGAAAGATATTTCAATAGAATAAAGAAGTGCAGGACTGCTAAGGAAATCTGGGACAAGCTTGATGAGATAGGTGCTGGTGATGAACAAGAAAGAGACAACAAGCTGACCATTGCAATGAAGAAGTTTGATGACTTCAAACTCCTACCAGAAGAGTGCATTGCTAAGATGCATGAGAGATTGCTGATTCTCATCAGTGAGATTTCTGAGCTTGGGAAGGAGCTCACCATCAAAGAGGTCAACATGAAGATCCTCAGGGGACTGCCTTCAGCTTGGAAGATGAAGGTCATTGCTGTCCAAGAGAGCAAGGACATCAAAACCTACCCTACAGAGAAGCTAATCTCTGATCTCAAAGCTTATGAGTTCGAGATGCATGATGGTGAGAAGGAAGAAGTGCCAGATGAGAGGACCACAACTGCTCTCACAGCCAGCACTTCTAAGGCTACAAATTTTGATCCCTCAACTCTTCTATCTGATGAATATATGGCTGCCTTTGCTAGAAAATTCAGAAAATTTATGAAGAAAGATGGAAAGAGTCCATCTTCCATCAGAAGACCACATCAGAAGACCAAACCTTCTGAAAGCAATGGAGAGTACCTCTGCTACAACTGCAGACAACCTGGGCACTTCAAAGCAAACTGCCCCTATCCAAGAGTGTCCAAGAAACAAGGACATGAAGAAGAAAAGAAACCAGAAGATCAACACAGAAGAAGAAGAGCATTCGTCTCAGAGCAAGCTGAGAGAGATCCACTCTCTGAATCAGAGTCCAGCTCAGACTCCGACTCTGATGAAGCATTCTGCTGCTTGGATGCAGAAACTGAAGACCTTTGCCTCATGGCACAATCAGATGATGAGGAACTGTGTGCTGGAGCCATCTCAGAACAAGAATGGTATATTGACAGTGGATGCTCCAGACACATGACAGGTGACAAGAGTTGCCTATCAGAGTTCCAGAAAATCAATGGACCCAGAGTCACTTTCGGTGGAAATGACAAGGAAGGGCAAACAAAAGGAAGAGGGAAGCTAATCAAGAACCAGATAATCATTGAAGATGTCTCATATGTCAAAGGTCTGAAGTTCAACCTCCTTAGTGCTAGCCAGTTCTGTGACAAAGGCTACACAGTTGAATTCACCAAGACCTTATGCTATGTCAAGCATGAGACAACCAAAGAAGTGGTTCTTACAGCCAAAAGAAGGAAGAACATCTATGTTGTTGACTGGCAAACAGCAAAAGGTGGAACCTGCCTGATAGCCAAAGACAATTCAAAGCTAAGCTGGGATTGGCACAAGAAGCTTAGTCACTTGAATTTCAAAACTATCAACAAACTGGCAAGGGAACACATTGTAGATGGTCTGCCTGACATTGTTTACAAGAAGGAGACCCTCTGCAGTGCTTGTCAGAAAGGCAAACAAGTAAAGACCTCATTCAAACCCATAGCTGGAGATCTTTCTACTTGTCCTCTAAATCTGATCCACATGGATTTATTTGGACCAGTTGAAACTCCCAGTGTTGGTGGAAAAAGATATACTCTTGTTATGGTTGATGACTACTCAAGATATACATGGACTGTGTTCCTAGCAAAGAAAAATGAAACTCTTCAGAAGTTGCCATCTCTGTTAAAGCAACTTCAGACTGAGAAGAATATGAAGGTCAGAACAATCAGATCTGACAGAGGAACTGAATTTGTCAACAAAGTGATCAAAGACTTCTGTGATCAGAATGGTACATTCCATCAACTTTCTGCTGCCAGAACACCCCAACAAAATGGTGTTGCTGAAAGAAGAAACAGAACACTGAAAGAAGCCGCAAGGACCATGATTGCTGAATCAGGTTTGCCCATCAGATACTGGGCTGAAGCAATCAACACTGCATGCTACACTCAGAATAGAAGCATGATCCACAAGAACCATCAGAAGACACCCTATGAGCTGTGGAAAGGAAGAAAGCCAAATATCAGCTACTTCCATGTGTTTGGATGCAAGTGCTATATTCTAAACAATGGAAAGGAGAAGCTGAAAGTATTTCAAGAAAAAGCTGATGAAGGTGTATTCTTAGGCTATTCAAGCTCAAGCAAAGCCTATAGAATACTCAACAGGAGAACTATACAAGTTGAAGAATCCATTCATGTCAAGTTTGATGATAGCACCTCTACAGAAGAACTATCAGAGATCTTGGAGAAGATTAATCTTGAAGATAAGGTTTCAGAACCATCAGAAGAGGTCACCATCAATCCTGTATTATCAATTCCTCCTGCCAATCCAATTCTGATAGACAAAGATGAAGATGAAGATGATGTATCAGAAGATGAACCATCAGAGCTGCCTAGACAGCAACTGTCAGAACCTGATCTAACTTGGTTAAGAGATCATCCTCCTAATCAAGTGATAGGTCAAGTTACCAGTGGAGTAAGGACCAGATCTGCATCAAGAAGAGAAGCCATGTTCACCTGCTGTATTTCCCAGATGGAACCAATGTGTGTGGAAGAAGCTCTAGAAGATTCAGACTGGATCAATGCAATGCAAGAAGAGCTGACACAGTTTGAAAGGAATGAAGTATGGAAACTTGTTCCTCGACCAAAGCATCAGAATGTCATTGGAACCAAATGGGTATTCAAGAACAAGGCAGACGAAGAAGGCAACATTGTAAGGAATAAAGCAAGGCTGGTAGCAAAGGGATACTGTCAAGAAGAAGGCATAGATTTTGATGAGACATTTGCACCTGTTGCCAGACTGGAAGCAATCAGGATTTTTCTAGCCTATGCTGCCTACAAAGACATCAAAGTCTACCAAATGGATGTCAAGAGTGCATTCCTGAATGGAGAACTTGAAGAGGAAGTTTATGTTGAACAACCTCCAGGTTTTGTCATTCCTACTCAATCTTCTTGTGTCTACAAGCTAAGAAAGGCCCTTTATGGTCTTAAGCAAGCTCCCAGAGCTTGGTATGACACATTGTCTCTATTCTTAGTGAACCATGGGTTTACTAAAGGAAAGGTTGACAAAACTCTATTTCAAATCTCTGTTGCTAATCATATTCTATTAGTGCAAATCTATGTTGATGACATTATATTTGGAAGCACTAATCCAGAATTATGCAAGAAATTCTCTCAAGTTATGCAGAAGAAGTTTGAAATGAGCATGATGGGAGAACTCAGTTATTTCCTTGGACTGCAAGTCAAACAAGTTCCAGAAGGCATCTTTATCAACCAAGGGAAGTATACCAGAGATCTCATCAAGAAGTTTGGCATTGATGGAAAGTCTTCAGTCAAAATTCCTATGAATGCATCTCAAGGAATTGGACCAGATGATGAAGGAAAGGATGTTGATGCAACAACTTATAGAGGAATCATTGGATCTCTCCTCTATCTGACTGCAAGCAGACCAGACATAGCTTTTGCAGTAGGAATCTGTGCCAGATACCAATCAAAGCCCAAGGAGAGTCATCTAGTTGCTGCTAAGAAGATTATCAGATATATCAAAGGAAATCCAAACGCAGGACTATGGTATCCCAAGGGAGGTAATTTTGAACTAATTGGTTATTCTGATTCAGATTTTGCAGGTTGTAGATTGGACAGGAAAAGTACTTCTGGTCACTGCCAATTGTTAGGTGGGAGACTTGTCTCCTGGTTTAGCAAGAAGCAGAATTCAATCTCAACTAGCACTGCTGAAGCTGAATACATTGCTGCTGGAAGCTGCTGTGCTCAATTGCTCTGGATGAAGCAACAACTCAAGGATTATGGAGTGCAAGCAAAGGAGATCAAGCTGTTATGTGATAACACAAGTGCCATTGCCATCACTCAGAATCCTGTGCTGCATTCAAGAACCAAGCATATTGAGATCAGACATCACTTCATCAGAGATCATGTGGAGAAGAAGCATATCTCAATTGAGCATGTCCCAACTGAAGACCAGCTTGCAGATATCTTAACCAAACCTCTCTCTGAGGCAAGGTTTAACAAGTTGAGAGAAGAATTGGGAATGATGGATGATCTTCCCAGAGATACATGAATCAGAGTTGCAGAAGTATCAGATGTGGATTCTTCAGAACACCCCATCTCTGATACCCGAAACTCTTATCCATCAGAAGCTTGAATCAGAATTGCAAAGATCAGACTTGGTGTTCATCAGAGATCCTCGTATCAGAACATCTCTTTCTCTGATACAAGGGCTAATATTTATCAGAGTGGCTGTGGACTTAGAAAAATTTTCTAAATTTCGGGCGAGGCTGTTCAATAAACCGGAAGTTACCATTTTACCCCCGGTAGTTATTACCATATTTGGAAAACGGCTTTCCGCCCACAATCCATTTAATGCGACCTCGAAACCGCAAATTATATCAAACGTCCACTAACCCAAATTCATATATACCCCTTCTGAAAACCTAAATCGCTACTGCAATTTTTATTCTTCGTCCTCAAGCTCTATCTCTCTAGACTCCCAATCCTCAAACCTCTCAAATCTTTCCAAGAACCTAAAAATGAAGTTCATCAACATTTCTGATCTCTCAGAGGCTGAAGCTAAGTCACTGGTGACAAACATTGTCACAGGAATGAAGGTAGACATGTCCTCGCTACCACTGCTGGCTGCAAATCAAAAAATCATGAACGAAGTGATCGAGGGAATGAATGACTCCCAGCTGAGCAAGATCGTGGCTCATCCCTATGAGCATTTCAGCAACGTTGATGTAGCAGAGTTCTACCTCAACGCCCATATCAGCATCAACACCATTTTCTCTCAGGTTCAGGGCAAGGACCTCAAGATTGACGCTAACGCACTAAACGAGTTCTTTGACATCAAGCTTGACCCTCAGGAAGAGGAAAACTCAAGCTTCATCGAACTTGATGATGTGGACATCACTGTCCAAAACTTTGTGGCCACCTACTGCCGGGAAGATGCAACCGGGGTAGAGACTCTCTACATGAAGAAGAATGTCCTGAAGAAGGACTTTGAAAGATTGATGAGCATAATGCACCGGTGTCTGTGGTGCAAAACAGGCTCAACTGATCAGATGAACAACGCCAACTCCAAGGCCCTATATGCTGTTCACAGGGGGATGAACATCAACTGGGGAAAGGTATTGTTTCAGTCCATCTCTGAATCTATTGGGAAAAAGGATAAGAAAACTAGCCTTTTCTCCACCAAGATGGGACATGGACTTCTGATCTCCAGGCTAATCTCCAATGCCAAGATAGCATTAAGAGAAGCCACAGAAGTGGACCACACGAAAACCATCTTTCTCACCCTCTCTCCCAAGTTGAATGTGGCCATAGCTGCCGAGCTCAAGAAAGCCAACAAGCTTGAACAAAACAGGGAGAAGCAGGCTATCAAACCTGTGGCTGCTGCTACCCAACACAAGGTCAAAAAGGAAGAAAAGCCTAAGAAAAGGAAGCCTCACTCAAAGCCAGAGGAAGAGGTAACAAAGGAGGAAGCATCAGAGGAGGATGCATCAGAGAAGGAAGCCTCTGTTGTGGCCCCCAAAGTTACTCCTGTCAAGAAGGTGAGCCAGAAGAGGAGAAGAAAAGCAATCATACAGAGTGATTCTGATAGCTCCAAGTCTCCTATCAGAGTAGCAAAGAAGAAGAAGAAGATTCTCTCACCCCCCAAGGAGTCAGAACCTCAGGGGGAACCTGCACCAGAGCTGGCAACTGCACTAGTAATCTCTGATGGTCAGGGGGAACCTGAATCAGAGATCCAACCCATCTCTGCACCAGATCAGCACATCATCTTAACTCCACCAGAGCATCTCACCACTCAAATCCCAGAACTGGATCCTCATGCTGCCCTAGAAAGACAATTTCAAAGGGTGCTCACTTGGAGGAAATGGAGGATGGGACCTCTGCAACAGATTCTTGCTCAAGCTGCCACTTATGAAACTGAGGAAGTTGAAGTCCTCAAATGGGCAGATACTGATGATGTCTCTTTATGCTTCGACCTTCAATTCTTACAATCTATTCTTGAAAAGAAGAAGGCAAGCCACAAAGGCAAGGAGAAGCTGACTACTACCCCACCAGAGGAGCATGTTCAACCTCTAGCTGATCACGAGGTTCCCATCTTTGAAGAATGGCTGATGGAAAAGAAGATGAGGGAATCCTTGATCAAGATGAAACCCATTCCAGGTGCAGAAGGTGAACCCTCTACTGCAAATGATGTGTCTCTGGCCATGATGAATCTGATCAGAGAATGGCGCGACTCTCAGTTTGAAGAAACAGTTCTTGAGGTAATTCCTAACTCTCCACCTGTTCATATTTCACCAAAGCCCCATACTTCATCTCAACCTCCATCACATTCACCCACTCCATCACCAAAGAAAACCCCATCTCCAACTTCTCAGAAATCCCCCTCTCCTCACAGAACCCCAACCCCTTCACCCAAGCAGTCCTCACCAAAACAACCATCACCCTGCAAACCCTTCACCCCCATCAGAAACCGATCTCCCTCACCCTCTCCCTCTCCACAACATCAGAAATCCCCTAACTCTCATCAGACCTCTCCCCTTCAGCAACCTAATCTTCAGAACTCTCCACCAGCTCCCCCGCAGAAGTCTTCTCCTCCTTTACCGCAAGTCCTCACCCTTGTCCAAGGCAATGCTCCTGCACAATCCCTTTTGGCTGACTTAGAACAAGTTGGACAGCAAATAGCCAAGGGAATGAACAAGATTCTGGATGCTGAATATGAGACTGATGCCCATCTCACCAGGGCTCATGATCATCTCTCCAAAGGAATCTCTATGCTGCTAAAGCATGTGGGCATCTTGGCCACAGCCTTTGAGGTCCACAAGGACAAAACTGCAGAAAATCTGAGCAGCATTGCTAAGGAAGTGGATGGAATCTCCGCAGTGTTATTTCATCACACTAAGGTCCTTGAAGAGCAAGACAAAGCCATCAAGGACATCTCTGATTCCATTGATAATCTTCAATGGTCCTCTGACAAAGCTCGTCAGGAGTTCCAAGATGTTGAAGGACTATGCAAGGATACTAAAGAACTCACCATCAAGCTGATCAATAGTGGCAAGGACAGAGATCATAAGCTGACTCTCCTTGAAGCTACTTCTAAAGATATCCAGTCTGCAGTAGACAAACAGAAGGAAATCATTGAAGGGCTGGCCTCTGTAACCCAGACTCTGCCAAGTGCCCTTGAGGTCATTAAGGAGAACCACGCAACAGAATTCTCGAAAATTGAACTCCTACTTGGTGATCTTGTTGATGCCAAAAAGGGGGAAGATAGCAGAGAACCTGTCCCACCTCCCAGAGAAGCAGAAGGTCCAAGCTCAAGAACTATTAACCCTGCCAGATACTATGAAAGAGCAAGGCAAAAGAGGCTAGCTGCTGGCATTCAGAGACCTCCTCCTCCTAGCTCAAAGAAGAAGAAATCTCCATCCTTCACATTGAACCAATGGCTGAACAGTGGGTTGTCTAAACCAGACACAGTCCAATTTGCTGAGATGAAAAAGCATATGACTCCCCTGCAGCGTGAGAATCTGATCCAAGATGAGAATGGCATCATCACCATTGCTCATGGAGGATCCATAGAAGAAGCTGAGGAATGGTGGAGGATGAGGGTTCTGCCTGGAAAGGATGAGAAGGATGCAATAAGGTATTATCTTGATTGTCAGCTTACTCCACTCTGGAAGAAATACATGATTCCCAGGAACCTCGCTTCAATCAGAGCAAGAGTAAATGCTGAGCTTCAAGAAGCCAAGGTAAAAGAAGAGGCTGTTCTTGCAGAAGTTGCAGAGGAAGATTTCTAAACTTTATCTCTTTTGCATTTCTTACTTGTAAAACTCTGATTAATAAAAATAACCTCTCTGCCTCTATTTTGCATGGCTATATTATATAATGTGTTATTTATTGCTTTCTATTCTTATCTGTTTATTGCGTGATTGCTTGTATCTTACTCTTACTATTTTCCTATGCCAAGTGCCCACCAAGATTTTAAATGAAAGTTTATACTTAACTTATTTTCCCTATGGTGAAAGGCACTTCTCTGGAAATAGTTTAAGGGTTTTGGCATCATCAAAAAGGGGGAAATTGTAAGGAATAAATGTAATTAGATTTTGATGATGCTATAGGATTAGAAAGATAGAGTACCCCCAAATTAGATTTTATGTATTAGAATTTTCAATTGTAAGTATTAGTGTAGTCGACGATCAGAGTTGCTCTGTTTTGGATCAGATCAGGAGTGCATCAGAATTCTTCGACCAGACTCGCTCTATGAGAACTGCTCGATCAGAGTTCTCTTACCAGAAGTCCATCAGAGTTGCACCATGAGAGCTGCTGATAGATTTGGACATCTGATAACCGATGAGAACTACAAATCAGAGGTACTCATCAGCGGATCTATCAGAGTCAGAGTTAGAGATCAGAAAGCCATCAGATTTCAATACTTCAGAAGAGCCTGATCAGAGCCCGACTAACACTTAGAAGATTTCAAGCAACATCCAACAGCTATGAATCCAACGGGTAAAACATCCAACGGCTAGAAGACTGTGCATGAAAGGAAAGCATTTAATGCACATTAAATGAGCCTGATACGCTGAAGGATTGATTGCAAATGATTGACCAAGGAATCCGGGAAGATATATTATAAAAATAGAAACCTTCCAAAACGGCGGTCAAGTCAACAGTACGCGCATTTAATGCAGTTGTCTCCTCCTCCAACGGGCAGACAACCCCAGTATATAAGCTACTCACCGAAGAACAGGGATAAAAAAACTTTGCCACAACTTTTGCTCTGAACTTCATTCTACAAGCATTCTTGAGATTCAAACTTCATAACACAAAACAAGAAAAAGCTTACGTTGGGAAGATTCAACCTCACAATCTTAATCCCCAACAAGAGCAAAGTTCATCCTGTTCTTCAACACTTCAAGATCTTCATCAAATATCTTTTGTGACGAAGCAAGTTGGAGGAAAAACTTTGTTTTTCAAAGGATCTTCTGCAAAGAAGGGCGTCCAAGTAACTGCAGCAGTGAAGTGGTGATACTTCCGGGAAGCTGAGTGAAAGGACCAGTCATCAGGAAGCAGGACTGCATCCCGGGTGACAACTAGGCTTGAAGAAGGCGTGGAGAACTTCTTAAGTGCTAGGAGTTAGCTTTGTAACCGATCTACTTCAAAGCTAGTGGAACAGTGGACTAGAGGAACGCGTTGTTCCTTGAACCACTATAAAAATATCCGGTGTCATTTACTTTACTGCAATTTATATTTCGGCACTTAGGATATTAACTGATTAACTCTAAGACTTGGAATCTGTGTTCAGCAGATCTTGTTCTCAGAGTTTTCAGAAAGGCATTTGCCTTAGTATTTCTGAGGCTACCCGGACAGATCAGAATCCGCTGCCAAGGCCAGTTCTGATATCAGAACCAGCCTTTCTCTGTCATCAGAATCAGACCTTCTCTGATAAGTCACTTTTGACTTGGAGAAAATTTGAAAAACCAATCAGTCTATTCACCCCCCCCCTCTAGACTGATTACCATATTTAACGGGACCAACAGGCCCTTTATGGTCTTAAGCAAGCTCCCAGAGCTTGGTATGACACATTGTCCCTATTCTTAGTGAACCATGGGTTTACTAAAGGAAAGGTTGACAAGACTCTATTTCAAATTTCTGTTGCTAATCATATTCTATTAGTGCAAATTTATGTTGATGACATTATATTTGGAAGCACTAATCCAGAATTATGCAAGAAATTCTCTCAAGTTATGCAGAACAAGTTTGAAATGAGCATGATGGGAGAACTCAGTTATTTCCTTGGATTGCAAGTCAAACAAGTTCCAGAAGGCATCTTTATCAACCAAGGGAAGTACACCAGAGATCTCATCAAGAAGTTTGGAATTGATGGAAAATCTTCAGTCAAAATTCCTATGAATGCATCTCAAGGAATTGGACCAGATGATGAAGGAAAGGATGTTGATGCTACAACATATAGAGGAATCATTGGATCTCTCCTCTATCTGACTGCAAGCAGACCAGACATAGCTTTTGCAGTAGGAATCTGTGCCAGATACCAATCAAAGCCCAAGGAAAGCCATTTGGTTGCTGCTAAGAAGATCATCAGATATATCAAGGGAAATCCAAATGCAGGCCTATGGTATCCCAAGGGAGGTAATTTTGAACTAATTGGTTATTCTGATTCAGATTTTGCAGGTTGTAGATTGGACAGGAAGAACACTTCTGGTCACTGTCAATTGCTAGGTGGGAGACTTGTCTCCTGGTTTAGCAAGAAGCAGAATTCAATCTCAACAAGCACTGCTGAAGCTGAATATATTGCTGCTGGAAGCTGCTGTGCTCAATTGCTCTGGATGAAGCAACAACTCAAGGATTATGGAGTGCAAGCAAAGGAGATCAAGTTGCTGTGTGACAATACAAGTGCTATTGCCATCACTTAGAATCCTGTGCTGCATTCCAGGACAAAGCACATTGAGATCAGACATCACTTCATCAGAGATCATGTGGAGAAGAAGCATATCTCAATTGAGCATGTTCCAACTGAAGACCAGCTTGCAGATATTCTAACCAAACCTCTCTCAGAGGCAAGGTTTAACAAGCTAAGGGAAGAATTGGGAATGATGGATGATCTTCCCAGAGATACATGAATCAGAGTTGCAGAAGTATCAGATGTGGATTCATCAGAACACCCCATCTCTGATACCCGAGATCTTATCCATCAGAAGCTTGAATCCGAATTGCGAATATCAGACTCGCAAAAGTCAAGGTTGCAGAAAGGATCAGACTTGGTATGCATCAGAGGTCCTCGTATCAGAACATCTCTATCTCTGATACAAGGGCTAATATTTATCAGAGTGGCTGTGGACTTAGAAAATTTTCTAAATTTCGGGCGAGACTATTCAATAAACTGGGTTTTACCTTTTTACCCCCGGTAGTTATTACCATTTTTGGAAAACGACTTTCCGCCCGCATTCCATTAAATGCGACCTCGAAACCGCAAATTATATCAAACGCCCACTAACCCGAACACATATATACTCAGTCTGTAAACCTAAACCGCCATTGCATCTCATCTCTCTTCGTATTCAAGCTATCAGAACTCTCAAACCTTCAATATCTCAAAAATTCCTCAATCCCTACTCAAAATGAAGTTCATCAACATCACTGATCTTTCTGAAGCTGAGGCCAAGTCCCTAATGGCCAATATCGTCACCGGCATGAAAGTTGACATGTCATCACTGCCGCTGTTAGCAGAAAACAGCAAAATCATGCGGAGAATCATTGAAGGGATGAATGACTCTCAGCTGACAAAGATTGTTGCTCACCCCTATGTGCACTTCAGCAATCTGGATGTGGCTGAGTTCTACCTCAACGCCTACATCTCCAACAACGCCGTCTTCTCCCAGGTTCAGGGCAAGGACCTGAAGATAGATGCTGATGCCCTTAACGAGTTCTTCAACATTCAACTGGACTCTCAGGATGAGGACACCCCCAATCTCATTGAACTTGATGATGTGGACATCTCAGTCACCACATTTGTGCAGACCTACTGCCGGGATGATGCAACTGGAATAGATAGGCTGTACATGAAGAAGAACCAGCTCAAGAAGGACTATGAGCGCCTAATGAGCATCATGCACAGGTGTCTGTGGTGCAAAACCGGTTCAACTGACCAGATGAACAATGCAAATGCCAAAGCTATCTATGCAGTTCATCGTGGCATGAATATCAACTGGGGTCAAGTTCTTTTCAAATCTATTTCTGAATGCATTGAGAAGAAGGATGCTGAGACTGGGAAATTCTCTACTAAGATGGGTCATGGACTTCTCATCTCCAGACTCATCACTAACGCCCAGATTGAACTCCGTGGATCTGCTCAAGCCAACCACATGAAGACAATCTTCCTCACTGCATCTCCTAGAATGCATGTGGCAATTGCTGCAGAACTAAAGAAAACTAGCAAGCATGAGCAAAACAGGGAGAAAGTGGGTGAAAAACCCAAAGCTGCCCCCAAGAAGATCACTACAAAGGCTGCAACCACCTCTGAACAGCCTAAGGCAAAACCTGTTCAAACTCCAAAGAAGAAGAGCACTTCAAGGTCTAAAATTGCCTCTTCTGAGAAGATTGCATCAGAGGAGGATGCATCAGACAAGGAGGCATCAGACTTGGCTCCTAAGATCTCACCTCCCAAAATGCAGAGGCAAAAGAGGAGACGAAGAGCTATTATCAGAAGTGACTCTGATGAATCTTCCTCTCAAAATAGAGAAAAGAAGAAGAAGAAAGAAAGCTCTTCTCCTCAGAAGTCAGAAACTCAGGGGGAACCTGGGCCGGAATCTTATCTCTCATCCTTACCAGACTTGCCTCTGATGGACCTATCGACAGACCATCAAGCATCTCCAATCAAGGACACTACATCAGAATTTCATGCTGCTCTGGACAGACAGTTTGAGCGTGTGCTAGCTTGGAGAGAGTGGAGAATGGGTCCCCTTCAGAAAATTCTTCAATTCTTCCCCTACTATGAAACTGAGGAAGCTGAAGTCCTCAAGTGGGTGGGAACAGATGATGTCTCCCAGTGCTTTGATATTACATTCCTAGAAGCTGTTCTAGAGAAAAAGAAAGCCAACTGCAAAGGCAAGGCTGTTCTGATATCCAGCTCACCAGAGGACCATATTAAACCTCTAGCTGAGCATGAGATTCCGAGCTTTGATGACTGGTTGATGGAGAAGAAGAGACAAGAATCAATGATCAAGATGAAACCTATTCCTGGTGAAGAAGGTGAACCATCTACTGTGAATAATCAAGCTCTGACAATGATGAATCTAATCAGAGAATGGAGAGCCTCACAGACTGCAGAAACAGTTCTTGAGGTAATTCCTAACTCTCCATCTCCATCTCTTCATATTGCACCAGAACCTCATACCTCACCTTCCAAATCTCCATCTCCCAAGCCCACAACACCTAATTACACTCCAACACCCTCACCTCAACCTCCATCACATTCACCCACTCCATCACCCAAGAAAACCCCATCTCCAATCCATCAGAAATCCCCCTCTCCTCACAGAACCCCAACCCCTTCACCTAAGAAGCCCTCACCCAAACAACCATCACCATGTAAACCCATTTCCCCCATCAGAAACCGTTCACCATCACCACCACCATCTCCAAAACAACCACCCTCTCAACCACTATCCTCACCCCAGCAAACTCCTATTCAGATTTCATCATCAGAGCCATCCCCTCAGGCTCCTCCTCAATCCCCTCCCAAATCTGATCAAGTTCTAGCCACCAGTCAAGCTCCTCAAAGCTTCATGGCTGAGATAGAGCACGTGGGACTCCAGCTTGTCAAGGGTATGAACAAGATTCTGGATGCTGAGTATACCACTGACAACCATCTCACCACATATAGTGAAAAGCTAGCAGAAGGAATTAATGTGCTGCTCAAGAATGTAGGCATCATTGCTATGGCATTTGAACAGCACAAGGACAAAACTGCAGAGAGTCTGGGAAACATTGCTAAGGAAGTGGATGGAATCAATGCTGTCCTCTTTCATCACTCCAAGGCCATTGAAGAGCAGGATAAAGCAATCAAAGACATCTCTGACTCTATTGATGATCTCCAGTGGTCCTCTGACAAAGCTCGTGAAGAGATTCAGGCTGTAGAAGGACTGAGCAAAGACAATAAAGAACTCTCCATCAAGTTGATCAATAGTGGAAAGGACAGAGATCACAAGTTGACTCTCCTTGAAGCTACTACAAAAGATATCCAGTCTGCAGTGGACAAACAGAAGGAAATCATTGAGGGTCTGGCCTCTGTAACCCAGACTCTGCCAAGTGCCCTTGAGGTCATTAAGGAGAACCAGGCAACAGAATTCTCAAAAATCGAACTCCTACTTGGTGATCTTGCTGATGCCAAAAAGGGGGAAGATACCAGAGATTCTGCTAGAGCCATCAGAGCTGCAGAAGGATCAAGCGCCAGAGCTCTGACTCCCATCTTTGGTACCCCTGATCCTGCTATATACTTTGAGAAGACCAGGCAGAAGCAGATTGCTGCTGGTATTCATAGACCAACTCCTCCAAGATCAAAGAAAGGAAAGAAGTCAGCCTCCACTTTCACTCTTGCTCAATGGCTTAAAAGTGATCTAGCTAAACCTGATGCTGCTCAATTTCAAGAAATGAAGAAGCACATGACACCTCTCCAACAGGAAAATCTTATTCTGGACAGAGATGGGACAATAATCATAAACCATGGTGGCTCCATGCAAGAAGCATCAGACTGGTGGCACATGAAAGTGATCCCTGGCAAAGACTTCTCTGAAGCCATCAGAAATTATCTTGATTGCAAGCTTGAACCTGCCTGGTCAGAATGTCAGAATCCAAGGAACCTAGCTTCCATCAGAGCAAAGGTAAATGCTGATCTGAAAGAAATTGAAGCAAAGGAAGATGAACTAGAAGAGGAAGATATCTAAACTCTATCCTCTTGTTGCTTTAAATATCTTTCATTAATAAGATAACCAGCTTGCCTCTATTTTGCATGGCAATTTCAAATTACTTCTATTTGCACTCTGATTATTTATGCTCTGATACCTTGTGTTATTTCTTATCTTTGTTTATTTGATTGATTGTATCTTACTCTTACTATTTTCCTATGCCAAGTGCCCACCAAGATTCTAAATGAAAGTTTATTTTTAATTTTTCTTACTTAAGGTGAAAGGCACTTCTCTGGAAATAGTTTAAGGGTTTTGGCATCATCAAAAAGGGGGAAATTGTAAGGAATAAATGTAATTAGATTTTGATGATGCTGGGATATTTAGATTAGAATCTTATAGTACCCCAATTAGATTTTGTATTAGAAATTTTCAGTTGTAAGTATTAGTGTAGTCGACGATCAGAGTTGCTCTGCTTTGGATCAGATCAGAAGTGCATCAGATTTGCTCGACCGGACTTGCTCTATGAGAACTGCTCCATCAGAGTTCTCTTATCAGAAGTCCATCAGAGTTGCACCATGAGAGTTGCTGACAAACTTGGACATCTGATAACCGATGAGAGTTACAGATCAGAGGTACTCATCAGCGGACCTATCAGAGTCAGAGTTAGAGTTCAGTCAGAACTCAGAAAGCCTTCAGAATCCAACACATCAGGAGATCCTGATCAGAGCCCGACTAACACTTAGAAGATTTCAAGCAACATCCAACAGCTATGAATCCAACGGGTAGAAACACCCAACGGCTAGAAGACTCTGCATGAAAGGAAAGCATTTAATGCACATTAAATGAGCCTGATACGCTGAAGGATTGATTGCAAATGATTGACCAAGGAATCCGGGAAGATATATTATAAAAATAGAAACCTTCCAAAACGGCGGTCAAGTCAACAGTACGCGCATTTAATGCAGTTGTCTCCTCCTCCAACGGGCAGACAACTCCAGTATATAAGCTACACACCGAAGACACAGGAAGATGACTTTTGCTACAACTTTTGCTCCATTCATTAATCTGAACATACTTCTTGAGATTCAACCTTCATAACACTCTACAAGAAAAGTTCTACGTTGGGAAGATTCAAACTCCAAATCTTTCATCCCCAACAACGAGCAAAGTTCATCCTGTTCTTCAACACTTCAAGATCTTCATCTACACATCTTTTGTAATGAAGCAAGTTGGAGAAAACTCTGTTTTCAAAACATCTTCTGCAAAGAAGGGCGTCCAAGTAACTGCAGCAGTGAAGTGGTGATACTTCCGGGAAGCTGAGTGAAAGGATCAGTCATCAGGAAGCAGGACTGCATCCCGGGTGACATCTAGACTTGAAGAAGGCTTGGAGAACTTCTTAAGTGCTAGGGACTAAGGCGTTGTAATTGATCCTTACAAGCTTAGTGGAACAGTGGACTAGAGGAACGAGTTGTTCCTTGAACCACTATAAAAACCCCAGTGTCACTTACTTTACGCATTTACTTACTGCACTTAGGATTCTAACTGCATAACTCTAAGACTTGGAATCTGTGTTCAGCAGATCTCGTTCTCAGAGTTATCAGAAAGGCATTTGCCTTAGTGTTTGTTTGAGGCTACCCGGAACTCTTATCCGCTGCAAAGACCAGTTCTGATCATCAGAACTTGACCATCTCTGACAAGTCAACTCTGACTTAGAGAAAAAGTTGAAAAACTTGAATCAGTCTATTCACCCCCCCCCCCCCCTCTAGACTGATTACCAACTCAAACGGGACCAACATGTATAACCCTCTCGGATTGCCCATCTGTCTGGGGATGAAAAGCAGTGCTGAACTTCAACTTAGTTCCCATGGACTCTTGGAATTTCGGCCAAAATCGTGATGTGAATCGTGGATCTCTGTCGGATACAATGGTTATAGGAACCCCATGTAGCCTCACGATCTCATCCACATACAATTTGGCTAATCTCTCAAGTGCATAGGTGGTGTTGATAGGTAGGAAATGTGCACTCTTCGTGAGCCTATCAACCACAACCCACACGGCATCGTAGTTCTTGACAGTCCGTGGTAGCCCTACCACAAAGTCCATAGCCACGTGTTCCCATTTCCACTCTGGAATGGAAAGTGGTTGCAATAACCCCGCTGGATGCTGATGTTCTGCCTTGACTTGTTGACAAGTAAGGCATCGGCTGATGTATTCGGCTATCTCCCTTTTCATGCCTGACCACCAGTAACTCTCTTTCAAGTCACGGTACATCTTCGTGCCCCCCGGGTGCATGGCATAAGCCGATGAATGAGCTTCCTCTAAGATGGACTTTCGGAGCTCATCATCTGCCGGTACACACACTCGATCACGAAATAGTAAGAGACCATCGTCTCTTTCCCTGAAGTCCTCCACTGGTCCCGCTTGCATGCGTTCCCGGATCCTCATGATTTCCTCGTCAGTTTCCTGACCCTTCTTGATCTCATCAAGCAAAGTAGGTCTCACCTCAAATCGTGCCAACAAGGCTCCATTACTGGATACCTCCAGTTGGGCTCTTAAAGCCCTCAAGTTAGCTATCAATGCCCCAGATGAGCTCTTCCGGCTCAAGGCATCCGCCACCACATTGGCCTTGCCTGGATGGTACTCGATTACCAGGTGGTAGTCTTTTATCAACTCCATCCACCGTCTCTGCCTCATGTTTAATTCTTTCTGAGTAAACACGTACTTCAAGCTCTTGTGGTCAGTGTATATGTGGCATGTCTCCCCGTAGAGATAATGTCTCCATATCTTAAGTGCAAACACCACTGCCCCGAGCTCCAAATCATGAGTAGGATAATTTACCTCATGTTTCTTCAATTGTCGTGAAGCATAGGCAATTACCCTCCCCATTTGCATCAACACACATCCAAACCCTTGGATGCTGGCATCACTATAGACATCGTACCCCATACCCTGTTTGGGCAAGGCAAGTATCGGTGCCTCGGTCAATCTCTTCTTCAGTTCAATGAATCCTTTCTCACATTTGTCATCCCATACAAACTTAGCTCCCTTTCGAGTGAGCTTTGTCAATGGCGACGCCAAAACAGAGAACTTCTCCACGAACTTCCTGTAGTAGTCTGCTAACCCAAGAAAACTACGAATTTCCTTGACGTTCTTCGGCCTCTCCCATTCGGTAATGGCTTCTATCTTCTTGTTATCAACCGCAATTCCCGATCCCGAAACCACATGCCCGAGAAAGCCAATCTCCTTTAGCCAAAATTCACATTTAGAAAATTTGGCATAGAGTTGCTTCTCCCGTAGCGTCTCGAGAACAAGTATCAAGTGCTCCTCATGCTCTTCTTCACTCTTTGAGTAAATCAAGATGTCATCTATGAACACAATCACGAATCGGTCCAAGTATTTATGGAATACTCGGTTCATCAAGTCCATGAATGCCGCGGGGGCGTTTGTTAACCCAAACGACATAACAAGGAATTGAAAATGCCCATACCTTGTGCGGAAAGCACTTTTTGGTATGTCATCTTCCTTGATCTTCAATTGATGGTACCCCGACCTCAAGTCAATCTTTGAAAATACAGTTGCTCCTCGGAGTTGATCGAACAAGTCATCAATCCTAGGCAAAGGATACCTATTCTTGATTGTGACCTTGTTCAGTTGACGATAGTCGATACACATTCGAAGAGTCCCATCTTTCTTTTTCACGAAAAGAACCGGTGCTCCCCACGGGGAGTGACTTGGTCTAATGAAGCCGTTGTCCAAAAGCTCTTGCAATTGGGTTTTCAACTCATTAAGTTCAGCGGGTGCCATACGGTATGGCGGTATAGAGATTGGTTTGGTGCCGGGCTCAACCTCGATCACGAACTCAATCTCCCTATCGGGTGGAAGTCCCGGTAAATCTTTTGGAAAGACATACGGATACTTGCACACCACCCTCACATCATCAATGCTCGTCTCTTCTTTTGTTTTGTCTACAACATATGCTAGATATGCGTGGCAACCCTTTCTCATCATACTCCTAGCTCTCACGGCGGATATGATGCAACTATTGGATTTGGCCCGATCCCCCTCGAAGCGTAAGGTTACTCCTTCATCGCCTTCGAGTTCAAGTATCTTTGTGTAGCAATCGACCCTAGCATGATGCTTCTCAAGCCAATCCATCCCCAGGATTGCATCGAATTCAATCATACTCAGCGGTACGAAGTCACACGTCAAGCTTTGGCCCTCCACTTCCACCTCACACGATGGATAGTGGCTATCTCTCTCGATGTCTTCCCCTAGAGGTGTGGATACCAATAGGGCTTGAGCCATCGGCACAAGTGGTTCTTTGAATCCCCCGGCAAACGTTTCACTCACGAATGATCATTGCGCCCCAGTGTCAATAAGGATTCTTGCGTCTCTCCCGTTAATCTTTAGTGTTCTCACATTCATAAGCAATGTAAGACACACTCCCTACTTATTAGACTCATTTCTTAGGTTATAGAGTACCCCGGCTATGGTTTGGATGATCGTCATCTAACGCCCCATCCCGATTCCATCCCGGTTCCCACCTAAAAAAATCAACACCGTGCACCAATAAGGGAAAGCCGGCCGCTTTTCATGAAAGCCGGCCGGTTTTCGCACCTCGGCCTTCGGCTCAGAAGGAACGGTTACGTAAGCCGACCGGTTTTTGCCAAAGCCGGCCGGTTTTCTGTCGCCGAAAGAATTACAAAATTTTCATTTATAAAAGCCGGCCGGTTCTTACGAATGCCGGCCGGTTTTCACTAGCAGCGCCTCACACCGGAGATGCCTGAACGCAAGCCGGCCGGTTTTCACGAAACTCGGCCGGTTTTTCTCCGCCGAAAGATTTTAACAAAAATCAAGTACGAGAGCCGGGCGGCTTTCGTCAAAGTCGGGCGCCTTATCGTCGCCGTAGAATTTTGCAAGTAATTCGATGGCGAAAGCCGAGCGGCTTCCGCCAATGCCGGACGGCATTCGTCCCAGGTGGATATTCATCCACTTCTTCGAACTCGCACATTCTCGGTTGGCTATACAACGTGTACATTTTAACACTTATGTTGTTTACAAAGGAATAACATCAAAAGTTCAAGAATTTACCCGCGACGGAGTCCGGGTTAGCACGTGCATCGGCCTCCGTAATCGCATAGACCCTCGCTTGGGTCCTCCCTTGATTAACGGACGGTGCATTGCTTGTGCTAGCTCCACCGTGCCCTGTGTTTGCATGAGGTGCCCCTGTTCGGTTCTTGCTCATCGTGGTCCCACCACTCGGCCCGGCACTCACGGCTCGCCCAAGTTGTGGGCAACTCGACCTCATGTGCTCCGTATCGCCACATTGATAGCACCTCGGGGGATCACGGCACTTGCCCACGTGGTTCCTCTTGCAATTCTTGCATTTGGGCGCTGTTGGGGCTTGTGATCCCGAGTGTTGCCCGCTCATTCCCGGGTTTCCTCTCGATGGCGGTGCAGGGGTCCTAAACGAGCTCCCTCCCCCGTGGTTCCCCTTCTTATTGGAACCTTGGGGGCCTTGGTTCTCCCATTTTCTTTTCTTTGCCTCCTCGGCATTTCTTCGCTTTCTTTCTTCCCATTCTTTCTTCCCCTTCAAGCCCTGCTCAACAACTTGACTAAACGTCATATTAGGCAATTGTGTTGCCCTCTCACGTATGTCAAGGTCCAAGGCATCCCAGAAGTGGTTCACCATTCGGTTTTCATCGCATGCATATTCCGGTATGAACTCGGCAAGCTCCCGGAATTTGTGCTCAAGTTGCCTCACAGTATACTTGCCTCCTTGGGTCAAGTTGGTGTATTCTCTCCTTTTCAAGTTCACCTCGAAATCGGAGTAGTATTGATTGAAGAATTCTTGGCGGAAGTTCTCCCAAGTGACTGTCTCACCATACTTCCCTTTAACACCGTCCCACCACGTGGACGCCATTCCCTCTAGCAACCTCGTTGCCACCCTCAACTTCATGATCGGCGGCGGCTCCATGTCAAGAGCCGCTTCGTTGAATCTCTTGATCCACTCGGCCGCAATGGAGATGTCTCCCGTTCCATCAAACGGTTTACACCCCAAATCTCTTGCTTCCTTGAGGTACTTTGAGATCCTTATTATCGGGACCTCGGTACCTCGATCATTCCGGGACTCTACATGTCCCCTGGAACCCACACGACTTCCTCCCCTGGAAGCCCCTCCCAAAGCTCGCCTTGCCCGGCGCCTTTGGCGATCCTGTTGGTACTGACGGAGCAGCTCCTCCATCCTTTCTAGAGCGTCATCATCGTCGCTCTCACCCTCATCGTCATCATATTCCCCATCATATGGGGTCTCAACCGGTTCGGTTCCCGATTGATACGTCGAATCCTCCTCGGAATCGTATTGTTCATCGATTGTCTCCACGTGACCGTCACTCACCGTTAACGAGTGACCCACACGGCCCTGCCCGCGAGACGCCCTCGATGCCCCCCGACTGCCATGTTGGGATCCCCCCCGGTGCCTGGCCAGTCGAGTTTCTTCGAGTGACTTTACCGGTACGTTCCATTTCTGAAAGAGGTAGAGATTGAGTCATTAGACCCGTATCAAATGTCAAATGACGAATAGACACTTAAAGACATCCTTTGGCTCAAATTGCCGCCATGCCAATTGTTAAGGGTACCATCTTAACAATTAGAGACCTTGCAACTCCAGTACCAAAAGTTCTATAAGTACAAAACTTTATGCTCATGGTTTTCAAAATCATTTTCAAAAAGAATTTTGACGCCTCATTATGAAGTTTACGGACTAAGGGCTCTGATACCAATTAAATTGTCACGCCCCGAACCTACCCGGACACGTCAACAACCCGCCGTACAGTACGAATAGTCAACCGCAGTCCAACTCATCCATACTATACAAGGCGTCTTGAATACCATTCACAATAGTACATCCATAAACAATCACAATGTAAAACATTTAATTTAAGCAGCGGAAACATTAATATAAATATCCGAGCCACACGTGGCAAACACGGGCATACAAGCCCCAAATAAATATTCAAAACAATATCCATGAGCATTTATTTAAATGTTTTTAAAATAGATACGGAGGAAGCACGAACCACGTCTTCTCTCCTTCGAGCTTCCCAAGCAACGGCAAAGGTAGCGAGCTTTATCCCCTACCTCAAACTGTGAGGTGGCCTCCCCCGTGAAGGGGAGGTCAGTACTTGGAAGCATTTGACAAGTACAATGACAACTATACTAAGTATAATCAAAGTTTCAATTTCCAAGACCCTCAAATAGAGTGATAATATAATATAGGTCATAACCCGTGGTTACCCTCTTTTGAAAATATACTTACTTTATATATAAAGTCAAGTAGTCGCCCGAAGGCCCATGTTCACTTTGAAAACATTCAACCCTTTCCCCGTGACTTCGAGTCACGCCCATCTATATTAGTTTACCATGCTAGAGGCTTCCTCTAGTCATGTTTCGTCGTGCTAGAGGCTTACTCTAGTCACTAAATTCGGTGTTAGAGGCTTCCTCTAATCACCTTACATACTTTGTGCTGGAGGCTTCCTCCAGTCACATTACATTATGCTAGAGGCTTCCTCTAGTCATCCTACACTACGCTAGAGGCTTCCTCTAGTCGTCCTACACGAATGCTGGAGGCTTCCTCCAGTCATTCTTAATCGTGCTAGAGGCTTCCTCTAGTCACGATACTAACTCACTAGCAAATTCTATGCCTAGAGTTCCTCAATCTTGAGTGACCAATGAGGCCTACTCCTAATGTAACTTAGTGGTTACCCATTCCTACCTTAAGGCATCTCATAAGACTACTTAAGGTGCATCCTTCACAATCCAAGTCCTTAGGATTAATTTGTTCTATCACTTTTTATACAACATTCTCGATTAGTAAATTAAATACTAATCCATAAATCGTTAAACAGCCAAGCTCCTTAACTCATAGTTATAAGGCTCATTCCTATGGATTTTCTAATCCGCATACGATTTAATCTTAATATCAAAACTATCACTTTTATCCATTCATGATTTCTATACATGAAGTAAAAGTATATTTTATCACAAAAATTCATGGTTTATACAATCATTATACCTCCACATTTATTATGCATCATCATACACAATTTCCTCATAAATTTGTGTGTTATGCATCTTCTATTCACAAACAATGATATTTTCATTTAGGCATTATTAATCATTAATAATCCATGAAAATCACATTTAATTACTTTAGGTAATCTTATGAAATTAACCCAAAGATTATAAGCAATATAGTCAGCCATCCTCACCTTGTGATGTGCTACAATAGTTGCCTTTGTTAAGCCCCTCGATCAATCCCCGTTCTAGGCCGATTGGAAGCAAAATTTCTGGGCAGCAGCCAAAAGCCGGGCGGCTTTCACCAAAGCCGGGCGGCTTTCGTAGTCTGCAACTACGAACAGCCTCCTACACTTGGCGGTTTCCGGCGGTTTCAACTCCTATCGATTCCACGACTCTTCTAAGTTAAACCCCACCACTTTATAACAATATTGAACACTTTTAAACATGTAGAACTCCTCCTTTAATCTACCATATGATTTCTCAAAAATCACACAACATAAAACTAGTTAAAAGTGTTTGATGAGTTCTTACCTCAACCTCAAGCTATTTCTTGTTGAATTCTTTTCCCCTTGCTTCTTCCAAGCTAGGACTTTGCTAGAGCTATCACAGGCCCCTCTCTCCCTTGCTCTTGTGTGTATGGTGTGGAAAGGATAGAGGAAGTATCCTTAATCAATCCCACCCCCAATCAATAGTAGACAAGGCCAAAAGGGAGTGGGTGTTTGTCTTGCACATCACCTCACTCAACACTCCGCCCCAAACCATGCTAGCTTGTCCCCTTCCCATTATTTTGGGGTCAAATGGTGTGTAAAAATACCCCAAGTGGGTGTAGGAAGTCCCTCCCGATTATTCCTGCTATTTTCGGTAGGTCGGGCCAATATAGCACTCGGGTTGTCCAATTATTTTATCAACTTCGGCTGGCATTTTATTGGGCTCCTGTAATTATTATGATAACCCAACTAAATATTTGGTAGCCCATTCTCATATAATGGACCCGATAAATAATTTAATTAATCGCACATTAATTAAATATACCAATCAATTATACGAATTTTATTCGCTAGGAATTTCAAATACATGTCACATTTCAAATTCGAGTACATCCGGGTGCGGTGTCACATGAGTTCTTGAATAGTATAAAACTATCTGGTGTGCTGAATCATGAACTGACGTTAAAGGTGGGGACTCCCGTCATTCTATTGCGCAACATTGATCATTCGATGGGTCTATGCAATGGAACCCGTCTTATTTTAACGAGGCTCGGTGATCATATTTTGGAGGGCAGAATCTTAACCGGTGTCAATGCTGGACAAATCGTTTTGATTCCAAGATTGTCATTGACCCCGTCGGATGCTACTCTCCCGTTTAGGTTTCAAAGAAGATAGTTTCCCATAATGACTTCATATGCCATGACAATAAATAAAAGCCAAGGTCAATCTTTGTCCCGCGTAGGGTTGCTTTTGAAAAAACATGTTTTTACTCACGGACAGTTATATGTAGCGGTTTCTAGGGTGACCAATCGCAGTGGTTTGAAAATTTTAATATGTGATGCAGATGGACAAACTGCTACCGAGACACTGAATGTTGTGTCAAAGAAGTATTCAACAACGTCTGATAGAATTGCATCAAATACAGTTATACAATTACACAATGTAATAACATCGATGATTGCATGTGGATGTTTTCATACTTTTACCTGATGTTTAATACTCTCTTCACAATCATAATATCAAATGTCTCCTATCATTTTGAGATTTTTACACTTATCATAGCATAATTGCATGGTTAAATGTATCGACTTGGTATGACACATATAATGTCCCCAAATTATATACTTTTTTGTATGGATCTACGCATTTATGAAACAACATTCTTCAAACCGTGCATCGCACGGGTGAAGTTATTAGTTTTGTATAATTCAAAAACATCCATAATTCATTCTAATGTTATTAATTCAATATGAGTTAAATGATCTGAATTTTTTATACCAATGTTCTAAAAAAACTCATACTCCATATTTCAGAACAACGCTTAATAAAAAGAATCCAACAAAACCATGGTGTGGAACTGTTCTCAGAAAAAGGCCATTAATTCTCCACTTTAGACGAACCGCCGAGCAAGTATCCGATGATCCTATGATTCAAGTCGAAGGTAAAAAAGAACCACATCCCCTCTTCCATTTAACGAAGCGATCAAAGCTCTCATCTTTGCATCCATGGAGGAAACAGAGACTCATAAATCTATGCTCACAACAGAAAAATGGAAGAAAGAACAAATCTTCAACTCAAACAAAGTGCCACCCTTCCCCGCCCAGCATCCCTCTTTCGGTGTGGTTAAAGCAAATGAATCATCATTGAACACCAGCCCCACAAACTATATTGATACATTCTCAGAATTGGTTGAATCCCTTAATTTCAGAGCCTAGAGATTCTTCTTTTCAAACATTATTGGCATTATTATAATCAAATCAGAAGACAATGAACCAGAAATTGAACACATTTGCATCACTTCATTGTCTAGTTCCAATCCAACACAGTCCCTTCCTATTTCCTATGGGAATCCCAAAGCCAAGCCAAGTTATTAATCAAAACATACATCCGGTCCTGGGCTTCTTTTAGTATTAGATCAATGGCTGAGAAAATGATAGCAGCCGAACTATCTGTTAAAGGTACATCAAAATATATAATTCCTCTAGAAATTTCTTAAAAGCGAAACTGATTGAGAAATAAAAAACAAAGTATTTCACATTCTAAACTTCTATTTTGTATGCACAAAATAAACATATAATTTCGAATGCAATGAATGAATAATAGTAGAAACTTTGAATGAAGCCATCAGTCACCAATGATTCTCCACATAAGCTTAAAGCTAATAATACGGTCCGCATCATGGTTCGATCTAAGAGATCGCATCACGCGACTTGTCAATTTCAGCTAAAACTAAAGCAAAAAAGGCAGAATAAAATCAACAAAAGA
This sequence comes from Cuscuta epithymum, assembly GCA_945859915.1. Classification (NCBI taxonomy): domain Eukaryota; kingdom Viridiplantae; phylum Streptophyta; class Magnoliopsida; order Solanales; family Convolvulaceae; genus Cuscuta; species Cuscuta epithymum. The sequence continues at coordinate 341,508 of CAMAPF010001019.1, forward strand.
AGAGCCCAGAGAATAGTATGGGTACGAGACAATTATCATCACTCTCTCCGAAGGAGGTCAGAGTGGTGTATGACAATCTTTGTATTTCATCATCGCTCTTCTTCGTCTAGTGAATATTCATTAATAATTACTACGTAATAATCAAACCTAATTTTAAAAAAACGAAAAAAAGGGGAAATGGATAATAAATAACGCTCAGAGATAATTTCCGCTATGATGATGAGGAATAGGTGAATGCTCAGAGAAGTCTGCACATGATATATAGGAGCGGAAATTAGGTTTCACCCAAACCCTAATCTTTGTGGAAATTTGAATAGATACAGGCCCGGGTTGAACAAAGGGGCCATACAGATCCTGGTCTTCTGGCCCGGTTGGTTCATTTAAATTCAACCCGACAAGGTGTAAATGTAGAATGCGTAGCAATCCTGTCAGGTCGGCCTGAAATCGCCGTCTGGCCGAGGGCTTTTGGGGCCCTTCCCGGTGGAATATATATATATATATATATATATATATATATATAGAGAGAGAGAGAGAGAGAGAGAGAGAGAGAGAGAGAGAGAGAGAGAGAGAGAGAGAGAGAGAGAGAGAGGAATGATCCTGTCCAGCCGGAGGGACAGGATCCTCCTTCTGGCCGCCACCGTTTGGGGTAGTTTCCGGTGGAGTTTTTTGATGAAGTTTTTATGGAATGTTGTTGGTCCCGTTTAATATGGTAATCAGTCTAGAGGGGGGGGTGAATAGACTGATTGGTTTTTCAAATTTTCTCTAAGTCCAAAGTGACTTATCAGAGAATGTCTGATTCTGGTGACAGAGAAAGGCTGGTTCTGATATCAGAACTGGCCTTGGCAGCGGATTCTGATCTGTCCGGGTAGCCTCAGAAACACTAAGGCAAATGCCTTTCTGATAACTCTGAAAACAAGATCTGCTGAACACAGATTCTAAGTCTTAGAGTTAATCAGTTAATATCCTAAGTGCAGAAATATAGATTGCAGTAAAGTAAATGACACCGGATATTTTTATAGTGGTTCAAGGAACAACGCGTTCCTCTAGTCCACTGTTCCACTAGCTTTGAAGTAGATCGGTTACAAAGCTAATTCCTAGCACTTAAGAAGCACTCCTCGTCTTCTTCAAGTCTAGATGCCACCCAGGATGCAATTCCACGTCCTGATGGCTGGTCCTTTCACTCAGCTTCCCGGAAGTATCACCACTTCACTACTGCAGTTACTTGGACGCCCTTCTTTTCAGAAGTTCCTTTGAAAAACAAAGTTTTTCCTCCAACTTGCTTCGTCACAAATGATGTTTGATGAAGTTCTTGAAGAGTTGAAGAACAGGATGAACTTTGCTCGTTGTTGGGGATAAAAGATTTGGAGTTTGAATCTTCCCAACGTAGGACTTTTCTTGTAGAGTGTTATGAAGGTTGAATCTCAAGTAGTATGTTCAGAGTAATGAATGGAGCAAAAGTTCTGCAAAGAGAGTTGTTTTCCTGTTCTTCGGTGAGTAGCTTATATACTGAGGTTGTCTGCCCGTTGGAGGAGGAGACAACTGCATTAAATGCGCGTACAGTTGACTTGACCGCCGTTTTGGAAGGTTTCTATTTTTATAATATATCTTCCCGGATTCCTTGGTCAATCATTTGCAATCAATCCTTCAGCGTATCAGGCTCTTTTAATGTGCATTAAATGCTTTCCTTTCATGCACAGTCTTCTAGCCGTTGGATGTTTTTACCCGTTGAATTCATAGCTGTTGGATGTTGCTTGAAATCTTCTAAGTGTTAGTCGGGCTCTGATCAGGCTCTTCTGGAGCATTGAATTCTGATGGCTTTCTGATGAGTTGAGTTCTGATGGCTTTCTGATCTCTAACTCTGACTCTGATAGATCCGCTGATGAGTATCTCTGATTTGCAGTTCTCATCGGTTATCAGATGTCCAAATCTATCAGCAGCTCTCATGGTGCAACTCTGATGGACTTCTGGTAAGAGAACTCTGATCGAGCAGTTCTCATAGAGCAAGTCTGGTCGAGCAATTCTGATGCACTCCTGATCTGATCCAAAGCAGAGCAACTCTGATCGTCGACTACACTAATACTTACAGATGAAAATATCTAATACATAAAATCTAATTGGGGGTACTCTAACTTTCTAATCCTATAGCATCATCAAAATCTAATTACATTTATTCCTTACAATTTCCCCCTTTTTGATGATGCCAAAACCCTTAAACTATTTCCAGAGAAGTGCCTTTCACCATAGGGAAAATAAGTTAAAAATAAACTTTCATTTAAAATCTTGGTGGGCACTTGGCATAGGAAAATAGTAAGAGTAAGATACAATCAATCACGCAATAATCAGATAAGGATAGAAAGCAATAAATAACACATTATATAATATAGCCATGCAAATCAGAGGCAGAGAGGTTATTTTTATTAATCAGAGTTTTACAAGTAAGAAATGCAAAAGAGATAAGGTTTAGAAATCTTCCTCTGCAACTTCTGCAAGAACAGCCTCTTCTTTTATCTTGGCTTCTTGAAGCTCAGCATTTACTCTTGCTCTGATTGAAGTGAGGTTCCTGGGAATCATGTATTTCTTCCAGAGTGGAGTAAGCTGGCAATCAAGATAATACCTTATTGCATCCTTCTCATCCTTCCCAGGCAGAACCCTCATCCTCCACCATTCCTCAGCTTCTTCTATGGATCCTCCATGAGCAATGGTGATGATGCCATTCTCATCTTGGATCAGATTCTCACGCTGCAGGGGAGTCATATGCTTTTTCATCTCAGCAAATTGGACTGTGTCTGGTTTAGACAACCCACTGTTCAGCCATTGGTTCAATGTGAAGGATGGAGATTTCTTCTTCTTTGAGCTAGGAGGAGGAGGTCTCTGAATGCCAGCAGCTAGCCTCTTTTGCCTCGCTCTTTCAAAGTATCTAGCAGGGTTAATGGCTCTGGAGCTTGGGCCTTCTGCTTCTCTGGGAGGTGGGACAGGTTCTCTGCTATCTTCCCCCTTTTTGGCATCAACAAGATCACCAAGCAGGAGTCCAATTTTGGAGAATTCTGTTGCCTGATTTTCTTTAACAGTCTCAATAGCCCCTGGGAGAGTCTCAGTCACAGAAGCCAGTCCATCAAGAGTTTCCATCTGTTTAGCCACGGCAGATTGGATGTCCTTAGAAGTAGCTTCAAGGAGAGTCAGCTTATGATCTCTGTCCTTGCCACTATTGATCAGCTTGATGGTGAGTTCTTTAGTATCCTTGCACAGTCCCTCAACATCTTGGAACTCCTGACGAGCTTTATCAGAGGACCATTGGAGATCATCAATGGAATCAGAGATGCCTTTGAGTGCTTTGTCCTGCTCTTCAAGAGCCTTGGTGTGATGAAAGAGAACAGCATTGATTCCATCGACTTCCTTAGCTATGTTGCCCAGACTCTCTGCAGTTTTGTCCTTGTGCTGTTCAAATGCCATAGCAATGATGCCTACATTTTTTAGCAGCACATTAATCCCTTCTGCTAGCTTTTCACTATAGGTGGTGAGATGGTTGTCAGTGGTATATTCAGCATCCAGAATCTTGTTCATACCCTTGACAAGCTGGAGTCCCACGTGCTCTATCTCAGCCATGAAGCTTTGAGGAGCCTGACTGGTGGCTAGAACTTGATCACTTTTCGGAGGGGATTGAGGAGGAGCCTGAGGGGATGGCTCTGATGATGAAATCTGAAGAGGAGTTTGCAGGGGTGAGGATAGAGGTTGAGATGATGATTGTTTTGGAGATGGTGGTGGTGATGGTGAACGGTTTCTGATGGGGGTGAGGGGTTTACATGGTGATGGTTGTTTGGGTGAGGGCTGCTTAGGTGAAGGGGTTGGGGTTTTGTGAGGAGAAGGTGATTTCTGATGGATTGGAGATGGGGTTTTCTTGGGTGATGGAGTGGGTGAGTGTGATGGAGGTTGAGGTGAAGGTGGGGGAGTGTAGTCAGGTGTTGTGGGTATAGGGGATGGAGATTTGGGAGGAGAGGTATGGGGTTCTGGTGCAATATGAGGAGGTGGAGAGATAGGAATTACCTCAAGAACCGTTTCTTCAAACTGAGAGTCTCACCATTCTCTGATCAGATTCATCATGGCCAGAGACACATCATTTGCAGTAGAGGGTTCACCTTCTGCACCTGGAATGGGTTTCACCTTGATCAGTGATTCCCTCTTCTTCTTTTCCATTAGCCATTTTTCAAATATGGGAACCTCGTGTTCTGATAAGGGTTTGACATGATCTTCTGATGAGGTAGCAGTCAGTTTCTCCTTGCCTTTGTAGCTTGCCTTCTTCTTTTCAAGAACAGATTGTAAGAATTGAAGGTCGAAGCATAAAGAGACATCATCAGTACCTGCCCATTTGAGGACTTCAACTTCCTCAGATTCATAAGTAGCAGCCTGAGCAAGAATCTGTTGCAGGGGTCCCATCCTCCATTTCCTCCAAGCGAGTACCCTTTGAAATTGTCTTTCTAGGGCAGCATGAGGATCCAGTTCTGGGATTGGAGTGGTGAGATGCTCTGGTGAAGTTAAGATGATGTGCTGATCTGGTGCAGAGAAGGGTTGGATCTCTGATTCAGGTTCCCCCTGACCATCAGAGATTACTAGGGCAGTAGCCAGCTCTGGTGCAGGTTCCCCCTGAGGTTCTGACTCCTTGGGGGGTGAGAGAATCTTCTTCTTCTTCTTTGCTACTCTGATAGGAGACTTGGAGCTATCAGAATCACTCTGTATGATTGCTTTTCTTCTCCTCTTCTGGCTCATCTTCTTGACAGGAGTGACTTTGGGAGCCACAACAGAAGTTTCCTGTTCTGATGCATCCTCTTCTGATGCAGTTTTCTTAGGGCTAGACATAGGCCTCTTCTGAAGCTGCTTCTTCTTAGCCTTGGGTTGTTCATCATCAACCTCAACTGCAGTGGCTGGATTCTCCCTCAGCTTGGTGGCTGGTTTCTCCCTTAGTTGCTCATACTTGCTGGTTTTCTTCAGTTCTGCAGCAACAGCAACATGAATTTTGGGTGAAGCAGTGAGGAAGATGGTCTTGTTGTGGTTGACTTCATTGGATTCTCTGAGCGCTATGTTGATATTGGATATGAGCCTAGATATCAGAAGTCCATGACCCATCTTTGTGGAGAACATCCCTGTCTTTTTGTCCTTCTTAGCAATGGACTCAGAGATGGACTGGAAAAGTACCTTTCCCCAATTGATGTTCATTCCCCTGTGGACTGCATAGATGGCCTTGGAGTTGGCATTGTTCATCTGGTCAGTTGACCCAGTTTTGCACCATAAGCATCTGTGCATAATGCTCATTAGTCTCTCAAAATCTTTCTTGAACTGGTTCTTCTTCATGTAGAGTTTATCTACTCCGGTTGCATCATCCCGGCAGTAGGTGTCCACAAATGTTTCCACAGAGACTTCGACTGACTCCAAGTCGATGAGTGTCGGGGTGTCAATGTCCTGGGAGTCGAGTTGGATGTTGAAGAACTCGTTCAGTGCTTCAGCATCAATCTTCAGGTCCTTCCCTTGGACTTGAGAGTGGATGGTGTTGTCAGCGATGTAGGCGTTGAGATAAAACTCAGCCACATCCAAGTTGCTGAAGTGCTCATAAGGATGAGCGACTATCTTGGTCAGTTGCGAGTCATTCATCCCGGCAATGACCGCTTTCATCACCTTAGAATTTTCTGCCAGTAGCGGCAATGAAGACATATCCACTTTCATTCCGGTGGCTATGTTAGCCACAAGCATCTTGGCTTCAGAAGCTGAGAGATCTGTGATGTTGATGAACTTCATCTTCAGGTTCTTGGAAAGGTTTGAGAGATTCGAAGGTTGAAGATTTGGAGAAATAAAGTTTGAAGTCGAAGAGTAAAATTGCAGTAGCGATTTAGGTTTTCAGAACGAGTATAAATGAATTTGGGTTAGTGGACGTTTGATATAATTTGCGGTTTCGAGGTCGCATTAAATGGATTGTGGGCGGAAAACCATTTTCCAAAAGTGGTAATAACTACCGGGGGTAAAATGGTAATTTCCGGTTTATTGAACAGTCTCGCCCGAAATTTAGAAAAAATTTGCCAAGTCCACAGCCACTCTGATGAATAACATCCTTTGTATCAGAGATAGAGATGTTCTGATACGAGGATCTCTGATGGGAAAGAGTATCAGAGTTGGTGAATTCTGATGGATCCACGTCTGGTGCTTCTGCAATTCTGATCCAAGCTTCTGATGGTTAAGAGCTCAGGTATCAGAGATGGGGTGTTCTGATAAATCCACATCTGATACTTCTGTAACTCTGATTCATGTATCTCTGGGAAGATCATCCATCATTCCCAGTTCTTCCCTTAGCTTGTTAAACCTTGCCTCTGAGAGAGGTTTGGTTAAGATATCTGCAAGCTGGTCTTCAGTTGGAACATGCTCAATTGAGATGTGCTTCTTCTCCACATGATCTCTGATGAAGTGATGTCTGATCTCAATATGCTTGGTCCTTGAATGCAGCACAGGATTCTGAGTAATGGCAATAGCACTTGTATTGTCACATAGCAGCTTGATCTCCTTTGCTTGCACTCCATAATCCTTGAGTTGTTGTTTCATCCAGAGTAATTGAGCACAGCAGCTTCCAGCAGCAATGTACTCAGCTTCAGCAGTGCTAGTTGAGATTGAATTCTGCTTCTTGCTAAACCAGGAGACAAGTCTCCCTCCTAGCAATTGACAGTGACCAGAGGTACTCTTCCTGTCCAATCTGCAACCTGCAAAATCTGAATCAGAATAACCAATCAGTTCAAAATTACCTCCCTTGGGATACCATAGGCCTGCATTTGGATTTCCCTTGATATATCTGATAATCTTCTTAGCAGCAACTAGATGGCTCTCATTGGGCTTTGATTGGTATCTGGCACAGATTCCTACTGCAAAAGCTATGTCTGGTCTGCTTGCAGTCAGATAGAGGAGAGATCCAATGATTCCTCTATAAGTTGTTGCATCAACATCCTTTCCTTCATCATCTGGTCCAATTCCTTGAGATGCATTCATAGGAATTTTGACTGAAGATTTTCCATCAATGCCAAACTTTTTGATGAGATCTCTGGTGTACTTTCCTTGGTTGATAAAGATGCCTTCTGGAACTTGTTTGACTTGCAATCCAAGAAAGTAACTGAGTTCTCCCATCATGCTCATTTCAAACTTGTTCTGCATAACTTGAGAGAATTTCTTGCATAATTCTGGATTAGTGCTTCCAAATATAATGTCATCAACATAAATTTGCACTAACAGAATATGATTAGCAACAGAAATTTGAAAAAGAGTCTTGTCAACCTTTCCTTTAGTAAACCCATGGTTTACTAAGAATAGGGACAATATGTCATACCATGCTCTGGGAGCTTGCTTAAGACCATAAAGGGCCTTTCTGAGCTTGTAGACACAAGAAGATTGAGTAGGAATGACAAAACCTGGAGGTTGTTCAACATAGACTTCCTCTTCAAGTTCTCCATTCAAAAATGCACTCTTAACATCCATCTGGTATACTTTGATGTCGTTGTAAGCAGCATAGGCTAGGAATATCCTGATTGCTTCTAGTCTTGCTACAGGTGCAAAGGTCTCATCAAAATCTATGCCTTCTTCTTGACAGTAACCCTTTGCTACAAGCCTTGCTTTATTCCTTACAATGTTGCCTTCTTCATCTGCTTTGTTCTTGAATACCCATTTGGTTCCAATGACATTCTGATGCTTTGGTCTAGGTACGAGTTTCCATACTTCATTCCTTTCAAACTGTGTCAGCTCTTCTTGCATTGCATTGATCCAGTCTGAATCTTCTAGAGCTTCTTCCACACACATTGGTTCCATCTGGGAAATACAGCAGGTGAACATGGCTTCTCTTCTTGATGCAGATCTGGTCCTTACTCCACTGGTAACTTGACCAATCACTTGATTAGGAGGATGGTCTCTTAACCAAGTTAGATCAGGTTCTGATAGTTGCTGTCTAGGCAACTCTGATGGTTCATCTTCTGATACATCATCTTCATCTTCATCTTTGTCTATCAGAATTGGATTGGCAGGAGGAGTTGAGAATATAGGATTGTTGATGGCCTCTTCTGATGGTTCTGAACCCTTGTCTTCAAGGTTGATTTTCTGCAGGGTTTCTGATAATTCTTCTGCAGAGGTACCATCATCAAATTTGACATGAAAGGATTCTTCAACTTGTATAGTTCTCCTGTTAAGTATTCTATAGGCTTTGCTTGAACTTGAGTAGCCTAAGAATACACCTTCATCAGCTTTTTCTTGAAATACTTTCAGGTTCTCCTTTCCATTGTTTAGAATATAGCACTTGCATCCAAACACATGGAAGTAGCTGATGTTTGGTTTTCTTCCTTTCCACAGCTCGTAGGGGGTCTTCTGATGATTCTTGTGGATCATGCTCCTGTTCTGAGTGTAGCATGCAGTGTTGATTGCCTCAGCCCAGTATCTGATGGGCAGGCCTGATTCAGCAATCATTGTTCTTGCAGCTTCCTTCAGAGTTCTGTTCCTTCTTTCTGCAACACCATTTTGTTGGGGTGTTCTGGCAGCAGAAAGTTGATGAAATGTGCCATTCTGATCACAGAAGTTCTTGATCACCTTGTTGACAAATTCAGTTCCTCTGTCAGATCTGATTGTCCTGACCTTCATGTTCTTCTCAGTTTGAAGTTGCTTTAACAGAGATGGCAACTTCTGAAGAGTTTCATTCTTCTTTGTTAGGAACACAGTCCATGTGTATCTTGAGTAGTCATCAACCATAACAAGAGTATATCTTTTTCCACCAACACTGGGAGTTTCAACTGGTCCAAATAAATCCATGTGGATCAGATTTAGAGGACAAGTAGAAAGATCTCCAGCTATGGGTTTGAATGAGGTCTTCACTTGTTTGCCTTTCTGACAAGCACTGCAGAGGGTCTCCTTCTTGTAGACAATGTCAGGTAGACCATCTACAATATGTTCTCTTGCCAGTTTGTTGATGGTTTTGAAATTCAGGTGGCTAAGCTTCTTGTGCCAGTCCCAGCTTAGCTTTGAATTGTCCTTTGCTATCAGGCAAGTTCCATCTTTTGCTGTTTGCCAGTCAACAACATAGATGTTCTTCCTTCTTTTGGCTGTAAGAACCACTTCTTTGGTTGTCTCATGCTTGACATAGCATAAGGTCTTGGTGAATTCAACTGTGTAGCCTTTGTCACAGAACTGGCTAGCACTTAGGAGGTTGAACTTCAGACCTTTGACATATGAGACATCTTCAATGATTATCTGGTTCTTGATCAGCTTCCCTCTTCCTTTTGTTTGCCCTTCCTTGTCATTTCCACCGAAAGTGACTCTGGGTCCATTGATTTTCTGGAACTCTGATAGGCAACTCTTGTCACCTGTCATGTGCCTGGAGCATCCACTGTCAATATACCATTCTTGTTCCGAGATGGTTCCAGCACACAGTTCCTGCAAAATTAAAAGGGAGATTTAGGTACCCAAGCAATGTTGGGTCCTGGGGGGTAATGCAGTCTTGGTAGTTGGTACCATTTTGGTCTCATCAACTGAAACCTTGGTGGATGAAACCCATTGTCCACCTGGTAGTTGTAGTAAACAGACGTATGATTCACTTTGGGCAGATGCTTGTGAGGATCATGCTTTCTGTTTGCATACTTTTGCATAGCCTTCTTTGTTGGAAAGAAGTCCCATATGCTATCAAGATCAGAAGAGCGCTTAACTTTAGGCCTCTGAGGTTGACCAGACAACCTCTTCTGCCTATAGTTAATCTTCTCTTGATATCTGCCTTTCTGATAGCAGTTTCTGATACTATTGTCATGAGATTGTCTGATAGGGTTAGGCCTTTGATTATTATTTTTCTGAAAACTCTTCCTTTTGTTAGAATTTCTGCCAGGTTCATTAGTTTTCAAACTTTGTTTTGGTTTGGCCTTTAGAGTTTGTTTCTCTGGTATGACCTTCTCATGAACAACTTTAGTACCAGAAGTACTAGCATGACAATTGGGGCTCAGAGTCTGTGGCACTATGACCTTTTTAGCCTTAGCAACTTTGGTGCTAGGCCTTACAGAAGGCTCACCAGACTCTGGTTCAACATATCCAAGACCAGAGGTGAAGTTATGAGAGTCACCAATATTCTTCATAGAAGATTGCATCTTCAGAAGACTATTATATTTACTCTCAAGTTCCTCAATGTCTCTTATTCTTTTCAGAAGAGACTCATTTTCAGCTTTCAGTCTATCTCTTTCCTCAGTTAAGAGATTAAGTTTACACTCAGTCTCTTTTCTTAGATTAGAGATATCAACTTTCAGCCTACTGTTCTCATCTTTAACAGAAGAATAAGTGGCTTGGATAGTTTGGAACTCTTCCCAAAATGATGACATTGGATCATCATTTAAGGCTGTGCCTACCGAAGAAGAAATAGAATCAGAGGTGGAGCATACCTCATCATCTGATTGTGCCATGAGGCAGAGGTCTTCAGTTTCTGCATCCAAGCAGCAGAATGCTTCATCAGAGTCGGAGTCTGAACTGGACTCTGATTCAGAGAGTGGATCTCTCTCAGCTTGTTCTGAGACGAATGCTCTTCTTCTTCTGTGTTGATCTTCTGGTTTCTTTTCTTCTTCATGTCCTTGTTTCTTGGACACTCTTGGATAGGGGCAGTTTGCTTTGAAGTGCCCAGGTTGTCTGCAGTTGTAGCAGAGGTACTCTCCATTGCTTTCAGAAGATTTGGTCTTCTGATGAGGTCTTCTGATGGAAGATGGACTCCTTCCATCTTTCTTCATAAACTTCTTAAACTTCCTAGCAAAAGCAGCCATATACTCATCAGATAAGAGAGTAGAAGGGTCAAAGTCACTTACCTTTGAGGTGCTGGCAGTGAGAGCAGTGGTGGTCCTTTCATCAGGAGCTTCCTCCTTCTCTTCATGCATCTCAAACTCATAAGCCTTGAGATCAGAGATGAGTTTCTCAGTGGCATAGGTCCTGATATTCTTGCTTTCCTGGACAGCAATCACCTTCATCTTCCAAGCCGAAGGCAGTCCCCTGAGAATCTTCATGTTGACCTCTTTGATGGTGAGCTCCTTCCCAAGCTCAGAAATCTCACTGATGAGAATCAGCAGTCTCTCATGCATCTTAGCAATGCATTCTTCTGGCAGAAGTTTGAAGTCATCAAACTTCTTCATAGCAATGGTCAACTTGTTATCTCTTTCTTGCTCATCTCCTGCTCCAATCTCATCTAGCTTGTCCCAGATTTCTTTGGCAGTTTTGCACTTCTTGATTCTGTTGAAGTATCTTTCATCAATAGCCTTGTAAAGGATGTCCTTGGCTATATTATCTAGATTGTACTGCCTCTTCTCTTCCTTGGTCCATTCTGACCGGGCTTTCTCAATCATCTGGGGCTGAGAGTTATCAATGGAGTGAGCAGGATTGATCTTCATGAACTGAATAAAGGGGCCATTTTCCAAGACTTCCCACATTTCATCATGAAGGGCACATAGATGTGCCTTCATCCTGATCTTCCAATCATCATACTTCTGATTTGTGAACATAAGATGCTTTGCAAGAGAATTATCCATTATAATAAATAAAGAGGCTAAGAACAAGTGGATCTTTGTTCAGAGAGTAACCTAAAAGATTACAAGAACAAGGAGGCTCTGATACCACTTGTTGGTCCCGTTTAATATGGTAATCAGTCTAGAGGGGGGGGGTGAATAGACTGATTGGTTTTTCAAATTTTCTCTAAGTCCAAAGTGACTTATCAGAGAATGTCTGATTCTGGTGACAGAGAAAGGCTGGTTCTGATATCAGAACTGGCCTTGGCAGCGGATTCTGATCTGTCCGGGTAGCCTCAGAAACACTAAGGCAAATGCCTTTCTGATAACTCTGAAAACAAGATCTGCTGAACACAGATTCCAAGTCTTAGAGTTAATCAGTTAATATCCTAAGTGCAGAAATATAGATTGCAGTAAAGTAAATGACACCGGATATTTTTATAGTGGTTCAAGGAACAACGCGTTCCTCTAGTCCACTGTTCCACTAGCTTTGAAGTAGATCGGTTACAAAGCTAATTCCTAGCACTTAAGAAGCACTCCTCGTCTTCTTCAAGTCTAGATGCCACCCAGGATGCAATTCCACGTCCTGATGGCTGGTCCTTTCACTCAGCTTCCCGGAAGTATCACCACTTCACTACTGCAGTTACTTGGACGCCCTTCTTTTCAGAAGTTCCTTTGAAAAACAAAGTTTTTCCTCCAACTTGCTTCGTCACAAATGATGTTTGATGAAGTTCTTGAAGAGTTGAAGAACAGGATGAACTTTGCTCGTTGTTGGGGATAAAAGATTTGGAGTTTGAATCTTCCCAACGTAGGACTTTTCTTGTAGAGTGTTATGAAGGTTGAATCTCAAGTAGTATGTTCAGAGTAATGAATGGAGCAAAAGTTCTGCAAAGAGAGTTGTTTTCCTGTTCTTCGGTGAGTAGCTTATATACTGAGGTTGTCTGCCCGTTGGAGGAGGAGACAACTGCATTAAATGCGCGTACAGTTGACTTGACCGCCGTTTTGGAAGGTTTCTATTTTTATAATATATCTTCCCGGATTCCTTGGTCAATCATTTGCAATCAATCCTTCAGCGTATCAGGCTCTTTTAATGTGCATTAAATGCTTTCCTTTCATGCACAGTCTTCTAGCCGTTGGATGTTTTTACCCGTTGAATTCATAGTTGTTGGATGTTGCTTGAAATCTTCTAAGTGTTAGTCGGGCTCTGATCAGGCTCTTCTGGAGCATTGAATTCTGATGGCTTTCTGATGAGTTGAGTTCTGATGGCTTTCTGATCTCTAACTCTGACTCTGATAGATCCGCTGATGAGTATCTCTGATCTGCAGTTCTCATCGGTTATCAGATGTCCAAATCTATCAGCAGCTCTCATGGTGCAACTCTGATGGACTTCTGGTAATAGAACTCTGATCGAGCAGTTCTCATAGAGCAAGTCTGGTCGAGCAATTCTGATGCACTCCTGATCTGATCCAAAGCAGAGCAACTCTGATCGTCGACTACACTAATACTTACAGATGAAAATATCTAATACATAAAATCTAATTGGGGGTACTCTAACTTTCTAATCCTATAGCATCATCAAAATCTAATTACATTTATTCCTTACAAATGTTCCTCATCAAGTCTAGTTTATCCACACAAAAATTCAGCTAGAAATTCGATCGGGAAGGCAGTCAAATAATTTGTTGAAGATAACTGCTCCAAATTAAACATATAAAACGCATTTATGTTTCAAATAATTATTTCACTGCCTTCCCGATCGAATTTTTAGCTGGTTTTTTGTGTGGATAAACTAGACTTGGTGGGAAACATTCCATAAAAATTTCATCAAAAAACTCTACAGGGAACCGCCCCAAACGGCGATGGCCGGACGAAGGATCCTGTCCCTCTGGCTGGACAGGATCTCTTCCGTGTGTATATATATATATATATATATATATATATATATATATATATATATATACATAGACTAATCTTGGCCATTGATGTGAAAAAATGGATGGAAGAGATCAAATTTTAAGTTGGAAACGCGGTGGCATTTTGGTAATTATGATGATCTTTGAATGAAATTATTGTAACAAATGTGTACGAGGAATTTCAAAAAGTGCAAATGTAGAGCCAAAAGGTGCATTATGGTACATAATAAAATCTGCACAAATTAAAAGCAAATTAACAATCTTTTTATCACTTATGAGTACACTTTTGTTCATTATATATCCACTTTATATTATAAATGTTTGCACTTTTTTGACAACGTGTATTGTGATTAAATTTCATCTAGTCCATCCATTTGCAAGTGATTAAAGGCCAAGATTTGTTCTCACTTTTCATGGGAAGACTACTTTTTACTTGAACTCATCCCTATATATATATATATATATACGACCTGAGCAGTCATATATATATATATAGGGAACTCTTCCGATAAGGTATACCTTACCGGAGCCGCCGTGCGGCCTCCACGTTTTGAGGGCCTTCTAGGTGGAATTTTTTGATGAAATTTTTTTAGCATGTTCGTTATCAAGTCTATTACATCCATACCAAATTTCAGCAAAAAATTCAATCGGGAGGGCAGCCAAACGATTTTTGGAAGATAACTGCGTTTTATATGTATATAAAGGGTGCATGGACTTTTGGGGAATGTTCAGGTCCGAACATTCCTGGTCCGAACACCGTCCGAACATGGACTTTTGGGGCCCTTCTCGGTGGAATTTTTTTATGAATTTTTTTTTAGCATGTTCCTCATCAAGTCTAGTTTGTCCATACCAAATTTCAGCTCAAAATTCGATCGGGAAGGCATTTAAATCATTTTTTAAGTTCACTGCGTCAAAATATACATATAAAAACGCATTCAACTTCAAAAAATGATTTGAATGTCTTCCCGATCGGATTTTGAGCTGAAATTTGGTATGGACAAACTAGACTTGATGGGGAACATGCTCAAAAAATTTCACCGGGAAGGACCCCAAACGAGGATGTTCGGACGGAGGGTCCTGTCCAAACGTGGGGACCTGACCATTCTTATATATATATATATATATATATATATATATATATATATATATATATATATATATATATATATATATATACTACCATTTGATCACGCAAGGCGTGAGAGCGTTTGCCCAATATAAAGTAATGTTGTTTTTCGTAAAACACTATTACATGCGGACTGTTAGAAAGTTCTCTAAATAGGTAATGAAATATCCTATATTTTTCATAAATTACCAAATCAATTAGTCTTAGAGCCTATCTCGTAATACCCAAATCAGCTGTATTAGCTGATCATGCTAATATTTATGAATTTGTGACTGAAGTCGCTGGATTGACTAATTCTTCTGATTTATTAAAAAAATTAAAATATATTTTATTAATTAAATAGGGGAAAAATATATGACAAAATAGCTAAAATAATCATCTACAGTAAGTTCAGCCAATACAGCCAGAAAAGTAACTACAACATAACTTTTTCTTATTATTACACAATCCAGGTCGCGAAATCAAAAGTTACGTGTTTGGTGAAAACGTCGACTGATAAGCCTGATAAGACGAAAACCAGGGTCACCAAATGGACTCTTAGTCTAAGTGAATCTACACACATAAACAACAACAACATCCGAGTCTTAATCCAAATACATATATATATAAAGTTATTTCAATAATTATGTTAATAAAAATGTAGGCATTATAAGGAATTTTTGGGTAAGCACAGTAAAATTTTAAATATAAACTAACAAAACTCTTGCTCGTTCAAATATGAGTTTACGTAATGAAAAGTCTCGCTCTTTCAAGTATGAGTTACGTAATTGAAGAAATTTAGAAGTTATATGGGATAAATTGAGTTTCTCTAAAAGGCTATGTTCTTGTCATAAGTTAATTAAAAATGTTAGATATTTTGTGAAACATTAAAATACTCGTATATGATATTTTTATGAATTAAGGGTCAATGGTGTAGTAGTTTATCATCTAAATAACTTTAAAAAATCCTTTAAAAAAACTTAAAAATGAAATAAAGAGAATAAAACAACAACAAATCATAGTGACGGTTGAACACTTGAACTACCGTTACTTTAGCTAACGGAAGTGAAGGATAATTTTGACCATATAAAATTATGACCCATTAATTTCATAGAAGAGTACAAGTATCAATGCATATAAGAGAAGGACACAATATAAGGGTACTAACCGGTATTCATAATTATAATGTTTTTAGATATAAAGCACAATTTTCGTAGAGAATTTTTTTGAGATTGAATTTTTAGCTGAAATATGGTCTGGATAAATTAGACTTGATGAGGAACATGTGTAACACCCCGGCCCCACCGGACCCGAGGTAGTTACTCCGGACCAATAGTACTGTCCCCACAAACCACCACGAGCCTTTACCGCGCACTTTGTCCTCACTCATGCGCGCCCTGAGAAACTTCCCAGGGGGTCACCCATCCCAAGACTACTCCTGAGCAAGCACGCTTAACTTTGGAGTTCTTAGGTAATGAGCTCCCTTAAAAGGAGATGCACCTCTGTTGGTATGAGTAGTACTATTAATCCATTTATATTAAATCTCAAGTGTTACAATCACCCCCACTTAGGATCGCAACGTCCTCGTTGCGCCCATGAACCAATCTCAAATCTCAATCAAATCCCAGAATCTTCCCCCGCTAAGTGCCCGCCCGATATCCAACGGGTCAGCACACTGTCGCGGGGTTGCTCTGATACCACCTGTAACACCCCGGCCCCACCGGACCCGAGGTAGTTACTCCAGACCTCTAGTACTGTCCTCACAAACCACCACGAGCCTTTACCGCGCACTTTGTCCTCACTCATGCGCGCCCTGAGAAACTTCCCAGGGGGTCACCCATCCCAAGACTACTCCCGTGCAAGCACGCTTAACTTTGGAGTTCTTAGCGGATGAGCTCCCTTAAAAGGAGATGCACCTCTGTTGGTATGAGTAGTACTATTAATCCGTTTATATTAAATCTCAAGTGTTACAATCACCCCCACTTAGGATCGCAACGTCCTCGTTGCGCCCTTAAACCAATCTCAATTAAATCCCAGAATCTTTTCCCATGCTAGGTGTCTGCCCGATATCCAACGGATCAGCACACTGTCGCAGGGTTGCTCTGATACCACCTGTAACACCCCGGCCCCACCGGACCCGAGGTAGTTACTCCGGACCAATAGTACTGTCCCCACAAACCACCACGAGCCTTTACCGCGCACTTTGTCCTCACTCATGCGCGCCCTGAGAAACTTCCCAGGGGGTCACCCATCCCAAGACTACTCCTGAGCAAGCACGCTTAACTTTGGAGTTCTTAGGTAATGAGCTCCCTTAAAAGGAGATGCACCTCTGTTGGTATGAGTAGTACTATTAATCCATTTATATTAAATCTCAAGTGTTACAACATGTTCAAAAAAATTCATCAAAATATTTCACCGGGAAGGTCCCCAAATGACCTCGGCCTGACAGCGCGGTTACCGTCAGGCCGACCTGATACGAACTACCCTGGATGTAGCATTGTTGTATTTCTCAAAATAGGGTAAACAGTTACAACAAGGAAAGTCATTGAAAGATAATTTACATATACGGGGTATAAAAGATACTTGAAATGCATAGGATATCTAGATTCCACATAAGTGAATAGAAAATTTTAAATAACACTTTTTAAATGGTGTAGTATTTAAAAGTAGAACCAAATTGGCTGGGCTTTGTCCTAGGGTTGGGTGCGGCAGTCTTCAATCTCCAATTGCGAGGCTTCGTCTGCAATCAGTTTCTTTCCGTCCGCAGCAAGGACATAGGCGCAACAGAGATTGATCAACGTTGAGTCTAGGTTCGGCTTGGTGCATGCGGCGATCAGTTTTTGTGTCGGTATTTGCTTCAGGCGGTGGTGCAAGGGAGATTCGAGGGGGTGTGCTGAGTTTGAGCGTGAAGGAGGCGAATGAGCTTTGTATGAGCCAGATGTCAAACGCGGTCATCGATTCTGGAGGAGGTCACGAATCTATGACCAATAAGGCTGCGAGGCACGACACTCCGATGCTGGGTTGGGTTATCCTGACCTTGTTGGTCATTGAGATGGAAGCTACACCAGTGGTTTTTTATCCGAGTTATCCGCCCTCGTCGTGGGGTGCAATCTCCTGATCTTCCTCTCCTCCTTTCTTTTGTACGCAAAAATCCGCTACAATCTCGACACTAAATCCCAACCAGGAGACAAAGATCGATCTGAAGCTCTTAATTTAGTTCATGCCGGCACCTAGGGTTTCTGATTGGGGGTCAGCGGTGGTTCAAAAAATGGTTGCAGAGGCCAGGGAGGGGGTGGGACAGTGGGGCGCGGTTGTTCGAGACTGGTAATTGCAGTGATGGGTTGGTGGAGCATGTGTGTCGATATTGGGGGTAGTGGCTTCGCCGTGGCTGGTGGCATAATCAGGTGGTTGGGGATGGATCGAGCTTGGGGGGGGGGGCTGGATCTAGGCTGGTGGAGGCTGGGAGGGGAGTCGGGAACAGGCGCGGGCGGCGACGATGACGGTTTCCAGGAGAGGCGGTGGCAGTAACTTGACTGACAGTGGAAGGGAGGGAATGGGGGGCTGGGGCGTGGTGGTACCGGAGGGGCATGGGGTTGGGTGTCTCAGGGGAGGGGGGCGGGAATGACGCAGGGAAGGGGGTTGGGTGACGCGGGGAAGGGGCTGGGCTGGGGGGGCTTGGCGGTGGCTGGAGGTGGGTGTAGCTGGCAGTGGTGGTCGTCGGCGATGGCAGTCGGTGGCGGTCGCCGGCGGCGGTCGCCGGCGGCAGGGTAGTGCTGGCCAGCAGTAATTATTATCGAACCTGGGTGATTGTAAATGGTCGAACCCGATAATTGTAACTGTAAGAGCAGGTCGAATATCTGTAACTGAATGGGTTGGGTAACTCTAAGCGGATGAAAGCGGTAACTGTAACTGGACGAGATCCTGTAACTAGACAGGTTGGGTAATTGTAACTGGACGAGATGGGTAACTGTAATTGTAATTGGATGAGACGAGTAACTGTAATTGGACAGTTTGAGTAACTGTAACTGGATGAGACGAGAGATTGTAACTGGACGGGCCGAGTAATTGTAACTGGACGGATCGGGTAACTGTCACTAGACGAGTGGATGTTGGTCACTGGACGAGCGAACGTTGGTCGTTGGACGGAGTTTCTAGTCACTGATGGTTTTTGAATTGTTTTTTGTCACTGACGAATGTAACGGTAACCGACGGCACGTCACTATAATTTGTGGGGTGTGTAATTATAACCGGTGACAAATAATTGCTATTAATCAGATGGGACGACGATAGTCACTGGAGCAATAGTAACTAAAATGATGTCACTGAAGCAATGATAGTAACTGAGACGATGATTACTAAATCGGTAGATTAGTAATCAAAAGCAATTTATGAAACTTCTTAGATGCATACATCGTTTTAGATGTACGAAAGTTGCTGATTAATTGGGGGATAAATATTGATGGTCACTTCTTAATGCAACTAACAAACTTATGTATTTGTTCATTTGGCCGGGGAACCGGAGCTATGCAATTCAAATATTAAGGAGCCACTGTACCATAATTTTCTACTTTGCAATGTAGATGAAAAGTGGTATTCATTCAAAAAACTTGCTACTCCTATTCCATCCAAGCTGTTTATGAATAACCCAAAGTATTTAGAAAAAATCCTTGGAGCCCGTTCGTTCTGGCCCAACTGTAGTCACCCAATTTATCTTTAAATTCAACCCAAACACCCGGAGCTAAATATAGGTAATTCGTGGCAGATGCATACATTGTTTTAGATGCACCCATTTACTTTGAGCTATTTAAAACGATGTATACACTATTGTGTTTTATTTAACTTTTTATCCTGAAACTATTTTGTTTCAGGTTGGGGCATCTTATCCCGTCGTTTCCAACTCCTTGCTGATGACTTGTTAATTTTCACTAATGGTGATTCCAGGTCTTTAGTAAAATTTACTAATTTTGTAAAAGAATATCAGGCTGCTTCAGGTCAAACAGTTAATCTGGATAAAAGTAGTTTCATTTGTGGGAAAAGGGCTACTGACAAAAGTGCAGTAGTTCAAAGAATTTTGGGGATGAATAAGACTAATCTTCCTTTGAAGTATCTGGGAGCTAACCTGCATAAAGGAAGGAATAAATATCAGTATTGTCTTCATTTGCTTAAACATTTTGACTCTAAGCTTTCTGCTTGGAAACAGAGAACTCTCTCTCAAGGAGGTAGATTGATACTTATTAAACATGTTCTAAGTACTATCCCTAATGTCACGCCCCGAACCGACCCGATAGCGTCAACAACCGCCGCACAACCCTACAAGAGTACTTTTCTTGGTCCTCTCGTCAGGTCATGCAAGGCATTCAATATCATCACACTAAGTAATTCCATATAAAAGAAGAATATAATAATTATTGAGAAAATGTTCAGTGATACAATGTTAATTAAAGGATAAAAGTTTGGTAAAATCAAATGATATTTTGGCACGCAGGCCCAAAGTAGAATTTTATGATGAAGAGAAATCTCATGAGCAACTAACAAAATAAAATATGATTCCCAAGCCTCAGGCGAATCCAAAGGAGAGATAGGACCCAAGATGTCTTCAAAGTTTCCTTGACCTACAAATCTGTGAAGGGTCAGCTTGTGAAACTGCCAAGATCCTCCTACTTAGTATTTACACCATCTCACCAGAAGGGTTTGGTAAAAATATTTTAGTCATATCATAAGTCATGAACAATCAACCACATAGCCTATTCAAGATAACTATGTAAAATACTTGACATTTATGCTAGTTGTATTTATAGGAAAAATATTTCACATAACAATATCCAACTCCACCGCATCAATATGCCTAGCAAGGCAAAACGTAATAGGGACTTATTGATCGGTTGAGTAAAGACATGCACATTCCCGAAAAATGACTTATCCGCTAGGCTTGTCCATCCCGACAAGGTTACTAAGACCCCAACACCATCGGCCCAAGTCATAGTCCGATTCTAAAATACTTGAGAAGTCAACTTGTCCGCTCGGCTTGTCCATCCCGACAAGGTTACTAAGACCCCAACACCATCGGCTCAAAGTCACATCTCAAAACCACGACGTCGTTTTCCAACTCGTACATGGGAGCAATTGAATCCAAATGTACAGTTACTTAATATCCACCCCCGCTGTACTCAAAATTTGGAGTATCGGTAGGTTCCTATTCTACACCCTAGTAGAATAATATCCGTATGCTAATATTCTAGCACATAACAACTTCATCACATAAGCAAGTAACCAACTAAACCAACATGTATAACTTTATAGAACTTTTCTAAATCTCATGGCTTCTAAAGTCAAACCTACGTACTAATCCTAGCTAGGAAATATACTCAATATTTAGTAGCTACCAAATACTTTCCTTAACAGGTTTTATACATATATTTAATTATAAAATCTATTATGTAAATTTTATAGTATTTAAATCAATATTTCAACCATTGATAAATCTATCACATTCACAGAATCATTCTATTAAGTACTTTCACGTAAATATCACAATTAACCTTTGTAATTAAAATACGTAATTTACGTAAATAATTATTTAGATATTAAAACAATCCAACTAATCAAATCGTATGCATACTAAGCGGAAACTTTTTAAACCTCACCTCAATAAAAGTTCATAAGATGCCCAATATCTACCAAGCGAATCCCGAAAAAATGTGTTTACTTCCAAGCCGGAATTCACATGCAGCGATAGTTCTGATGTTCGTTGCAGCCTTCATGTTCCTGTCTTACCAAAGAGTCGCCATCTTCGGCCGGCAAGAACACCGGCCAAGACTAGAGACACATACCCGAAACCAATGGACTGTATTGTAATGGCCCTTCACCTAGAACCTCCACGACCGTCTTTCTATGTGTCCGGTGATTTCATTCATGTTCTACGTAATAAGTGAGGCTACGAACTGGGTTTTTGACTAGGAGGGGTGAGAGGTTAACTCGTTAAGAGTAATGATCCCGTAGTTTTGCCAGTTGGTTTTCGTACTCCATTCTTGTATTTGATATACACCTGGGTGTATGGATTACTTCCTTCTTTCATAAATTCTCATCCCCGTATACATATATATATATATATATATATATATATATATATATGGGCAAGTGGGTGGCTATTTACGTAGTATATGTATACATTAACGGTAGTAATTATATATAGCAAAACTATCATAGTGAATTGTGGGTATAACTTGACTTTGACCTTTATTGATTATTTTGGACAGACCCATGTGCGAACTGTGAAGTATAGCATGGGTTACGTACTATGACTTTTAGGAGAATACACAAGATGTGATTTTGAGTTTATCTTTATGTCTTTTCTTTGTGTGTTAATTTTACATAATACTACTAATAATAAATTAATAATAATAATAATAATAATAATAATAATAATAATAACAACAACAATAACAATAGATTATGTCTTGGAAATTGAGAGCTTAAAAATATTTGTTGTAACGATAACATCTTGGAAATATGGCTTTGATTGGAAGCTAGACATCTGTCTTTTCGTTCCTTTACCATTTTGAAATGTGGGCTCTCTATACTTGTATTTTAGTTGGAAGGCTATAAATTATCTTATATGCAATTTGTCAATATTCGTGATGGTAATATGAAGTGGTTGGGATATATGATGTATTAGACTTTTATTTAATCTTTTATATACTTAATTGGCACATCGAATCTCTATATTAAAATACTACCTCCGATATAAACTAGTCATAAATACATTAATTTTTTTTTTTGCTATCCTACCGGGTTACGCTGTCACACTTAATCACATCTTGGCCACAGATAAGCTCCCTAAAAAGGTGATTTCTGCTCTAGAAAAGAAAATGGCAAGCTTTTTTGGGGGATCATCTGAAGGCAGGATGAAGATGCATTGAGCCAGATGGTCTAAACTTTGCTATCCTAATGATGAAGGTGGACTGGGGATTTGATCTTTAACTGATGTTGAGAAGGCCTTTACATTGAAACTATGGTGGAAATGGAAGATTAAAAATTCTCTTTGGAGTGATTTCATCAATGGAAGGTACCCTAGAGCAGGTGATATGAGACCTAAGGTGACTGATTCTGCAATTTGGAGAAGGCTATGTGATATTAATGATATGGCGGCTGATATTTTCTCTATATTTGAGTCAGGAAATATTCAGTGGGATCCTGGCATCAATGGGATATTTTCCTTTTCTTCAGCCTACCATGAAATTAGAGAAAGCAGAGTTGTAACCTTCTCTGATAAGCATATGTGGCATAAGCTTCAGCATATGACCATCAAGCTCTTCCTTTGGAGATTGCTGAATAATTATCTTCCTTTTCCTGAAAATCTACAAAGGATACATTTAGTTATGCCTCCATCTAGATGCCACTTCTGTAAAATGCATGGAGAATCCACATTTCACATTATATTTGGTTGTCATTAAGCCAGGAAAGTATGGGAACATTTTATGGGAATTTTCGGTATTTCAATCCACAGAGCTACTACAATTAGACATGTGCTAATTCATTGGTGGATTGAGGCAGGATCTAAAAGACTGGCAGACATTTTTAAACATAATCTGCCAGGAATAATTTGTTGGCATCTATGGAAGACATGTGCCTCATTTGTGTGGGGATCGAGTGTTGTTCCCCTTCCAGAGCACCTAATTAGCCAGATTAAGTGCTACACTCAACGATGGGCTTGTAAACTGACCAAAATTAAGCCTAAACCTATTGATGATTTTCTAATCAGGGCGCCAGAACTTCATAAATTCCAGTCTACTCTTATATGCGAGATATATTGGTTTGCAAACTATATTAATTTATGAAGTGCTTTATTTTGTGAATATAGTTTGTGAATATGGTTTTTATTCAAGAGTCAATATGAAAATTGTTAAAAGAAAAAACAGAACAAAGAAAACAAAAATAGGTGAAACTCCGGTGAACTTCAACTAACTCCGGCGACCCTTTCAACTCCGTGAAAGTTCTTGAAATACCTTATACAAGTTAACAACAAGGTTTTATCATCATAAAACTCATATCAATCCAAATAACCTCTAAAAGGTTACTTTCCCACGAACCCGTCAACTTTGCTCTCAAAGTTCGCTTTGGGTATAAACCAACCCTTCAACCCCCATTCTACACTTTTGCATGTGTAGAACTATCCTAGGAGTATGAAATATGATTAATGAGAAGAAATGGAATTAATGAAGTCATTACCTTGTTAACCACAAGTTTTCCCACCTAATCTCCTCTTTTCTCTTCTCTTTTCCCTTCCTCCTTTCTCCCTGGATCTTGGTGCGTGTTTGGATGGTAACAATGGAGTATTTTGGGACCTTATCTCCCTTCTTGGCTGGGTTGGGCGAGCACAGGGGTTTGGGGTTGATTGAGAATGCCTTTTTGGCATTTCTCACCATAATAAAATGGGAGGGTCCCCTTTTCTTTTTATTTGTTTGATCCCAATCAACTCATGCCTCCCTTCCCTCTTCCTTGTGCGGCTCCCCTCTCCATTTGCAAGAATAAAACGTGGGGATGGCCCCCACTCATGTGGGAGGTTGTATTTTCCCGAAAGTGTACACTTGGTCCCGAAAGTTGTATATTCCGGACTGTTTTAATTAAATTTCATTTTATTGGACCAAATAAAATATATATCATTCTTCCAATTATTATTGGCTCCCGGAATGAATATATATTTCCCAACTTTTAATTTAGTGGTTCCCATAATTTATTATGGCTTTTTATATGTTAGTACTCCGATACCGCTAAATGGGCTTTATATGCCCAAATGGTTACTCTCAAAATTTCTATGGCCCAACAAGGATATCCACCATTATACACATATTGTCTTGACCCAAACGAATATAATATGTGGTCCCGATAATATCGGGCGGCCCCCACTCCTGTGGTGGGCCCCACGTGAATTTTTACCATTCACGTAAAAGAAGTGATAAAAATTTACAATCGCGTAAAAGGCGTTTATTTATTTCTCAGGGTTCAATACATAATTTGATAAAGTACAAATACTTGGGGCGGTGTTACATATCTCATGCCGTAAACAATAAAGATATTAAAATATAATGCATAATGAGACAACAAATGTAATATTACAAAAGCATATATGTAAGAATACTGTGTATAATATAAGTTTGTTATATAATTGATTCAAAAGTAGAGATAATGAAACTCTTTAGATGATATTCGTAATTTTTCACTCGAAATGTCATCAAAGATGGTAAGACTTGCATGATTTTAACAATCCTTTGACACTGCAATACACAGTTCTTAATGGTGAAAAATATATTTCCAATAAAAGACCGATATGATCTAAAGTATATGTTTAAAGTATAACAGTACAACACATACCGATATATGGTGAAAATGGCCTGGATTTACAAAACATTATATGCATTCAATATCAACCACATAATCTCACTTTCTTTAATTATATGTCCGAGTTAGTGATATAGAGGTAGTGTAATTTTCCATCATCTTAACACCTATGCTAAGATTTATAAGGAAAATCCAAGGTCATTTGAAATTGTTAAAATCATAACACTAGAATAAAATTTCACAATTTGAAACCAATAATTTATAAAATTAAGTTCCATATCCTCGAAATTGAAAGATTACAAGGAAAATCACACTTTTAGTCCCTGAAATAGGCACGAAAATGAAATGTCAGACTTGTATTCCCAAGTTTGTAAATGTTATCCCTCAATTGTCCTAAATGTCGTAAATGTGGTCCTTTGAGGGGTGAACTATACAATGTGGGCGAGAGTACATTTCACCCCTTAAAGGACCACATTTACAATAATTTGGACAATTGAAGTGTGACATAACCATGACATTTACAATATCAAAAATACGGGTCTGCCATTTCATTTTCGTGACTATTCCAGGGACTAAAAGTGCAATTTTCCCCAGATTATAAATACTTCTTTATTACTAACATGAATAGTTTTATCTTCACTTGCAATAAGTATTTTGAGACCAATATCATTTGTAACTTCTAAAACAACAATTCTAATAGGATATAATTAGGCACAAATTTCTTCAATGAAAGACCAATATAAGACAATAACATACCTTGATAGTTATTGATAATCAATGCATATACTCTAAAAAAATCACAATCAATTATGTTGTCTTTGAAATCTAATATCTTCCTCTGTTTTTAGTTGCAACAGATCACTTTGCATATTTATCAATGCACATCTTTGATCGTCAATATATCATATTCTCTAATAGTAAAAATAAAATAAAAATCATATTTAAAAATTTGTAGCGAGATAAATTGAACAATATATATATTTTTAAAAATTATTCTAATAAAGCAATCAATAAAGTAGAACATGTGAACGATGTAAAATTCAACATGTTGTGAGTAATAAGAAATGGAGGAAGCATAACACCTAATATTAGGTGTTAGGATTTTTTTTGGCATTAAAACTTTTTTTCCTCCATTAGAAGGAAATATGGCTCTATTAATTGAATCAATATTCTAAGATTTTTTTTGTGACTCTTTATTAAGCTAATCAATTACTCGTAATTTGTTTTTACCAAACACATAGCTTTTAATTGTCTTAAGGGATAAATAGGCCCTTGTATCGGTTGTGTAAGCTCAATTCAGTCTTTGAACTAAAAAAGTCCAATTTACACTCCGAGCCGTTAAATAATGGTTCAAATTTCATTTTCACAGGTAACCAACGGGTCACCCGTCATGTCACCGGTCGATCTGATTGCCACTTGTGCATCTGAAGTTGAAACTAAAAGCTCAAATAGGTCCTTGAACCCGTCACAGTTGATCAAATGACCCATAAACTATTAAAAAGTGTCAAAATTGTAATAAATCAAAAATTAAAAATAGAAACAACAAAAAAATCAACAAAAAATATAAATATGAAAAAGGTGAAACATGACATCAGTTTAATTTCATACTAAAATTGGCTGAATTGGATGATTCTACTGATTTATGGAAAAATTATATTTAAAAAATCTGTTACTAATAAATAAAGTAAAAAGTTATATGAAAAAGTTGATAAAATGATGCTCTACAATAACTTCAGCCAATAAAGCAAGAAAAGTAACTTTAGGCTTACTTATTATTATCATTATAGAATTTAACGCACCAAATCAAAAGTTACGTATTTGATAAAAAAGATGACCGATACGCCTCATAAGCCAAAAAAGAGAGCACCAAACGGGCTCTTATTTTTACAACAAACTCCCTAGTCACTAGTATAAACACTCTGTTTCGGCCCAATCCTTGAGCCACAGCCCAAATACCCAAACACCTACGCTATATTCATCGTTGACGTGTTTAGGGTTAGAGTCTTAGAGAGCGACCTTCTCCTATACCTATTCATCGACACCGGCGATAGCCAGCCTCTATTCCTCTCGCCTATCCCTTCTCCGGCCAGCTACCCCATTGCTTTTGGCTATCCCCTCCTAAGGCTCACAATCTTACCCATACTACCTGGGGATGCCTCAGTCGAAAATCTCATCTCCTCCTTCCGATTGTTCCAAGCACAATTATCTACCGGAGATGTTCGTCGTCACTTTATCATAGGTAATTGCTTCATATATGTTTTCATTCATGTATGATGAGTTCGAACACTCATTATGTGGGAATCAATTTTTAAAATTTCGATGTAGTTAGTCTGAAGCTTCGCGTATATGTCAAATTTGATATTTTATTGAATGAACTAAAATATATGTTTCTTAGATTTGTTATAATTGGACTAACTCTGAGCTTTTGAGCATTCGATTCATTAAATTATTAATAAAACTTCTAAGAGCGTTGAAAAGGGGTGGACCTGTTTGTGTTTTTTTGGCGTTTTCGTTAACAATATAGCTATGCTTTCAAAATTGATAAATACATGTTGGATTTTCTGAACAGGTACATTTAACATAGGCGATTTCAAAATGAAATGCTTAGAGGATAATTTTGATAAAAGATTATATTCGGAGGGTCATATTTGTTTAATCTCAATTTCAATAATTCAAATAAATTCTCTTAGGTTAAATTATGCCCTATCCCAATATTCTATTCACAATATAGGAATCTGTTTTTACTTAACTTAACCAAAACTGGTTAAAATCTTACTTAACATTGCTCGTACTTTGGTGTTTTTAAACTGGTTAAACCTTACTTCTATGAATAAACTGAGGGTCATGACCCGAGCATACAAAAGAGATAGAGTTTCAGGTTGATAAGTAGAAAACAGAATCACTAAACGATGTATGCACCCATTTAAAACACTATAGAAGGTGCATACACCGTTTTAAATAGCTCAAAATAAAACCTTTAAATAACTAAAAAGTTAAATAAAAAAAAGTTGTAAATAATAAACATTACAAGAAAATTATAGAAGTTGAGCGGTGGGATATTTTATAATTGCTTAGACGAACCGGCGAAGCAACTCCTGAAGTCTGTACCGAGCTTCGGCAGGCTGAGCAACTCTTCTTCAACTCGTTGTTCAAGCTGAATGATCTTGTCCCAACAAAATACTTTGATTGCACTAAACAAAGTATAGGTTTCCATATTAGTCCATTTAATGTACAGGTATTGATTACATAGGTTGAAATCAAGCTTTAATAATTTAGAAAACTGCATAGGCGTAGCTTCTCAGCAGGGTCTAGTAGTAGGTAGGCAGGGATCTTATAAACGACAATTATATACTCATTCTCACATGTATTCTTTTTTTTCCTGATTTATTTTCTATCTTCTTAATGAATGGAAAGAGTATTTTTTTTTAGAGAAATCATTCTATTTCTTCAATACATTCATATTATATTGTGAAAAACTGTAAGCGATGCTATAAACATGACCCGGAAGGGCCGGAAAGCACCCATTTTTTTTCTTTTCCATATCAATGTACAATCAATACAAATGCATCATTAGTATGATTTTCATCTTCAGTTTTGAGGAGCCCTAAAAAAACTGTAGGTGGATGATGAAGACCAGATGCCTAGGTGTAGCTTCTCAGCAGGGTCTAGTAGTAGGTAGGCAGGGATCTTATAACTGACAGTTATTTACTCATTCTCACATGTATTCTTTTTTTTTTTTCTGATTTATTTCTATCTTCTTAATGAATGGAAAGAGTATTTTTTTTTAGAGAAATCATTATATTTCTCCAATACAGTCATATTATATTGTGAAAAACTGTAAGCGATGCTATAAACATGACCCGGAAGGGCCGGAAAGCACCCATTATTTTTTTTTTCTTTTCCATATCAATGTACAATCAATACAAATGCATCATTAGTATGATTTTCATCTTCAGTTTTCAGATTCTGATTTGTCCCATAACAAAAAAAAGGAAGGAGATTAAATGTCTAAACCGCATGTATGTTCATATCGTATGATAAACATTATGGAACCAGGTTTTAAGCATGTTCATAAACGACACAATTGTAGCTATCACATTAATTGTACTTTTTCGTAGTCTAAATAATTTCAAACAAAATTTGACATTGTCTTTCACATCTCCCATGCACACAAAAGGGAGTCTGCTGTGGAAGAAGCCAATCAGGCCATTATTGCTCGTACATAGAAATGTTACGATATATGCTTGATTAGTTCATCACATCACTTTAGACTCATTCTTCTAAATAGTCCTTACATATAAACTCACTATTCTTTGTTTGCTATTTGCCTCTTTGGTAGGTTTTGAGAATATCATTGTTGTGATATTGTTTGTGAAAAAACAATGTTTTGATTAACACAATTAGGGATACATGTCTTAGGACCACTTTTTTTCATTACATTTCAATCATAGTTGTAGAGCAAAACTACTTTATCGAAACTACAATTGCTAAATCAGAGGTTGTAATATCTTTTTGGATTTTGTAACATCAATTACTTTTATTATTGCTATGATCTTTTATGAAACTAAGTTTACAACATGTTTGGATCTATTTTACCGGTAAAAAATGTTCTTTAATTTCTCAATGACATTAACATGTATCATTTGCTTCCAGATACTTGAGGCTATGATGATGAAATTCCCCCTTTTCTGACCCAGTTCAACGAACATGGATCTTTAAATCTGAGCCTTGAACAACGAACATGGATCTGACAGGTAGCTTTGTAGATAAAACATGACAACATGCATCTTTAAATCTGAGCCTTGAACAACTACTAGATTCTCGCCCGTGCGATGCACAGAAGAAAATTGATCAATGTGTGATTTAGATGTCTATTAAAAAATGTAGAGATAATTGAACTTAGAATAAAGTGGTAAGTAACATAATAAGTGTTCATAGTTAAAGAGAGTTTAAAACATTGTCGAAGAAGATAAAATGTAAATATAATTAAAGAGATACTAACATCTGAAAGTACAAAGTGATAAGTAAAATAGCAAGTGTTTACGGTGAAAATACAAATTCTGAAAGACTTCTTTGTAAACAACATAAGTAGTATGATCAATATGATCAACTATTTGTCTTGTCTACTAAAATATTAGAGACTCCTGCCTTTGCAATCCATCTTGTACATTTAGAAGAACTGGAACCGATTTCAACCAGTTGAGAAGGATGGTCGTCCCTACAATCAATGTTTTCTGCAGAATTAAAGCAAAGAAAGAGAAATTCATTTAATTCAATCAATTTTAATTTAAAAAAATTATTTACTCCCTCAGTCCCAAATTGTATGATGCATTTACTATTCACTTGGTCAACACAAATCACTTTTAATATTTTATTTTATATATCAAAAGTTTATGAAATTTGAATTATTTTTTGCAGGTTTTGTAGCAGTTTTAATGTAGTTTCTGAATATGTAAATTTTATTTTCTAAAAATAATTTGAGTGTTGACAGGGATCAATTTGCTTTATCGTCAGTCAAACATCGTAAAATGTAATGTATCTTACAAATTGGGACGGAGGGAGTATTTACATAATATATAGATATAAATTCAAATTTAATACACATATAAAATTAGATAAATTCAATGCCCCAATAAAAGAAAGTGAACCACATTAATAAATGTGTTACATTGGTAATTACAAACAATAAAATATTTTTAAAAATTTAATAATTAACAATTATTAAGAAATATTTATTAATTTTATTAAAATAATATTTTTAACAGCCTAAGATTTAGGACCATCTATATTACCCAGCCCAATCCCGGACCTGATTTTAAAAATAGCTGTTGGCCCAATTAGACAACACCCAGCCCAATACTATGAATTTACTCCTGCCCAACAACCTAAACCTAAACCGCATATTTATACAACCGAAACGGCATATTCATTTACCCTGCGGCCAATATCGCAGACCATCGGTTCTCTCCTCTATGACGATCTTCTCCCATCTTCACCCTGCTTCTCGGATGTCTTCTTTTGTCGTCTGTAATCTCATACCACCACAGTCAACCGTCCCATTTCTCTATAGTGAGTGTCCATTTGTCCGATAAAGCCTTATTCGACAATTGTTAGGGCTACGATGGCTGAATGAGCTTCAAAGGATCTCAGACCTAACTGTTCCTTTCATCGTTTCGGTAAAACTTACATGCTTACATACTGTATTTTACCAATTTTCTATTGCATGAATTAGTAAATCATTTTATTTAAAGGATTTAGTCAATTTATTGATTTTTTTATACTATAAAGTTAGTTTATTCTTGTCCAATCTTGCTTTTCGTCAAATGTAGTGAAGACAGCTTCGTGAGGGTGCAAGGATCTCAGCTGAGTGACGGCTGAGCGAGGGTGCTAGACTGACCTTTACTTTTAGCCAGTATCCATTTTATGATATATGTGGTCTTGATTTAACCCCTAGATAAAACAAAACTTTGTATTTTGGATACATCTTATAAGATTTTTTTAATTAATTACAGTGGTTGGTGATACCTGAATTCAAAACTGACTTCGTCCATAGTATTTATTAATATATAATTTTAGAAGGTCACAATAGCAGACTTTATTTTAAAAAAGGCAGTGCTACACCTTTTCTATCCCAAAGTTTTTTGCTTGAAATAAATAAACTTAAAATGGAATATAAGTTACTCTATTAGAGTAATAGCTTGTAAATTGAACATCTTAAACTACTTAAACATAATAGTAAAACTTCAGTTTTGTTTGGAATGAAATATAAGAGGACAGGAAGTAGATTGTTTACCGAACTGCCATCTTTGGTGTGGAAGATTTTAAAACTACTTAATCCCAGTTTTTTTTGGGTGATTTTGTAACTCTTTGATACTTCAACCTTATGTAATACACACCACAATCTCTTATCTCTTATCTCTCATGTCTTATTATTTCAAACAGATTTCATCATGTGATCACTATAGATCTGCTTGGTCCAGCAGTGTGCTGGGTAGGAACCTGTAGTCCTGTTTGGAGATAAATTCTTCAGATAGAGACTTAATCATGCATGCTTTTAAGAGATGCTTTCTAGATTATGTACTCCTGTAGTAAAAAAGGCATAGTTGATCAATAAGCATTGGTTGGTAGCAAGTCGATATGCATGCCTTTAATCAAAGCATTGGTGAGTAAAAATATTCCAATTGTGCTTTCTTTTATGGGTTTACTATCAGCAATGATCTTGTTTTAATTTATTTATACCTATAATTATTATCATTGTATATTTCAAAATGCTCATTAAGGCCTGCTTATGATCCTTGGTTGGATGAAAGAGACCTTTAAAATGAGTTTTTTTCTAGAAAATTTATTTGATTTATTAACTTACTGATTAGTAGGCTGGCCATGGTTTTACCTAAATCCAACTTAGTTTTGTCCTACCTGTTCACAGCTTGAAGATAGATTCTTGCATTTGAGCACACATTCATAACTTTTTATAAATTGAAAATATCTAATATCAATTGCATATTGAACTGCATTTTATATTAAAACTATCATGTTAATTTTGATCTTATATGGAAATGTTCAATGCTCTAGTTTTATAGTTTACTTTATACAATGTTTTCAACAAACTAAATGGTCTTTACACACAATATATAGTGTTAATATGTGTGTGACTTAAAGATGCATTTTAACATGATTTTATCTTTTATATTGCAGGTCTATTCTAGAAGAATTGAATATATTTTTGAGTTAAAATTTCATTCTTTATAAAATGTAAACTCAGAGGATCTTGAATAAGGTGCCCAAATGTGTAGTATTCAGAAGTGAAATGTAATACATTATCAATTAGTTAAGATTAGGGACTGCAAGGTTCTATTATTGCTGCCGAACTCTCAGGTATGATCTTCATCCTCCCCTTAACTTCCAAGTCTTACCTTTTGCTTTTAAATACAATTAAAAGCAGGTTATTTTTCAAATAAACTGCCAAGTATATAATGTTTGAAAAAAATGTTCTTATTTTTTGTAATAAGAAATCAAATTGTTAACTATACATTATTCTATTTTTAGAAACATGCCCTATCTTCTTCACTCAAAACTTTTACTTTTGAAAATCTGGGTATGTGAAATTATATACCAAACTGCTCTTAGTTTTACCTTTGATATTTACCTTTCGTTGTTAACATTGAATCTATGAGTTTGAGAAACACTTAAAAAGACTAATTTAGCTAAACATTTAGATGAACATTACTAAAAACACACATATTATTAAGTTTTTCATGAGTTTAAGGCATATTGCATACCCCTTCATCATGGTTATCAACTTCCATATTCTCAACAGGCCTGCCCATTTTGGTTATTGCTAATCACATTTGCATAATTTTTGAAAAAAGTTTGAAGCAGTATACCTCTTCATTGTTGAAAATTACTTCTTGTGCATCCCACTCCTGATATGCAGTCAAACTTCAAATGACATGCTTGTTGCTCTGGATGTGTGATTGGGTTGGACTTATTTATACTAAAAATTTGAACTGCTCAATGGTCAATAATGTTCAGTCTTTTAATTTGATTAGACAGCCCACAGTGCCCAATGAAGTAGCTTAGTTTTGTTATACACCACTTATTTAATGGGGACAACTTGCATATCTCAGTTCAAAAAAATCTTGCGTTGTTGTTTAGCATTTATTATCAGTGTACTTTTTAGATATATTTTAATATGTTGTGTGGCTCAAGGAGATATGAGAGTACAAATCATTAAATGCCAAATCTTTTGAGATCACTTAATCTGCGAACTGAGTTCACAAATCAAATCCAAATTACATTTCGTTTTTCAAATTTGCTACTGTTTTTGTCTTTATGACTATAAAGTTTTGAAAAGACACATCGCTACAACAATTAATGCATCCGTTGCCATCACCTTGCAGGCTATTAAAGTGAATAAAACTGTTGACCACAATTAATGCATTATTCCACTCAATACTTGACCCTAGTTGATGGACCCTTTTTGACACGAACTCAGCTATTTGACCCGCTACATTTGGGCGGGAATTCATGCTGCTTTTCCACAGCAGTTTGTATATAGAAAGATTGTGGACTCCAACTATAATGATGGATGTTTAACTAACTTTTACTGGTAATTAGAAAACTGTGAGAATTTATCAATTTGTATTTAGTTAACCATCGTGTGATCATTTTTACATAAACTTTTCATGGTCAAAAAAAATAAACTACCAAAGTATTAATACATTGAGGTTTCATTGGTAAAAAAAAATCAATTTTTCCAGAATCATGTTGTTAATTTGACATCACTATTTTGATTGTTAGACTAATTTAGGTTTGAATCTGATATTTTAGGTATTTTAGTTTCAAATTCTTAAATTAATTTGCTATTACATCTCACATCTAATTCTTGGGTTAATTTGGTATAAATAATTTGAATGAAAAAAAGTTTTTTGTTCTTTCAAAGGTTTAATATATTTCTATAAAAAATATACAAAATAAACTTTTTTGAAAAAGTCTTACTTATTTTAAAAGTAAGAGAAGTGTTGAGTTTCCCATAATTCTTTATTTTTGTTTTGGGGTCATGATGTTGTTAGGTTGTTAGAGATGTGGGCCATTCGGCCTATGAACTAAAATGGTTGGCTGTCATTCGACTCCAAAATGAAATTAGAAGCTGCAAAACATTCTGATATGTGTATATCTGCTATTAGGTAAAGTGTCCCTTGCTCCCTAATTTGAGTTCACTAAGTTTTCCATATAGAAATCTACCATATATATAAAGTGTGGAAGGAGTTAAGTAGGTCTTATTTTCGTGTATACAGTGCACTTCATAAACGTGGTGGTCCACTCCTGAGGACATCAAGAGGGGGCTATGTGGCATAAAAAAAGTTGCCAACATTCAAGACTGAGGCATAAATCAGGTATTTACATTTCTTTGTTAGATGTTACAATATAGCACTTTGTTTGTCGAGGTTTATGATGACCGTGAGGGTATTGTTTGAATATCATTCCACACTGGATCTGTGAGTATTCTATATATTCTGAGCCAAATTTCTTACTAATTTGTAAAACAAGTCAAGCTGCATTTATGTCAGTCCCCTGACATCACCCTATGTGATGTAAAAAAGAGGCCCTGAAAAGAAAAGAATATTGGATAAGGTTGCGGAATGGGTGTTTGTTTGCGAAGAAGAGTGCTGTCTTGAGGACTATAATTGGGTAAGCATAATAAACACCCAATTGAACTATATAAACTGTAAACAGCTGGTTTTCCGTTTTGCTTTTATGATTTTTGAAATAGGTGTATGCTTTTCTAGGTTTTTTTCCGTATGTAGAATGGCTTCTTTTCTTGAAAAAACATTCTGAAACAATGTGTATGCTTTTTAGGTTTTTTTTATTCCCAAGCAACAGTTTTCATTCATTACCAAAGGTAGGTCAATGAACAAAATTTTGACTCCTTATAGGTTGTAGACTTTCAGAAGTGAATAGATTGAGTATGAGTTTTCCACCCCATTAATTCCATGACTTGGAACTTGGAAGTAATCTCATGAAGGAAGATAATGGAAAACATGCACCAAACATTTATAGGTACCATAAAATACCCATAATTAGCTCAAAGAGTACTCAAGAAGGAAAAGTTTCAGGGAATGCTAGCGGAAAGGAAAAGTTCTAATGACAGTTTATTTCTTATGTTTGATTTCGCATATGTTTGTATTAGATCTTATATATGTTTGGGTTTCTTTGTTTTTACATTATATGAATAAATGGTTTAAATGGTTTTTCTCAAATATCCCTAACAAATCTATCAAATTTTAGACATTGTTTTTTGTTCCTCTAAGTTTCACCCTATTTTTGATTTCCCTAACAATGCAACACATTTTCCCCCAGCATTGGGCACCACCCGTCGCGCAACGCGCGTGCCAACTAGTATGTATATATATATATATATATATATATACAGAAAAGATCCTGTCCAGTCGGAGACACAGGATCCTCCGTCCGGCCGCTGCCGTTTGGGGTGGTTCCCGGTAGAGTTTTTTGATGAAATTTTTATGGAATGTTCCCGATCAAGTCTAGTTAATCTACAAAAAAATCAGCTAAAAATTCGATCGGGAAGGCAGTGAAATAATTTTTTGAAACATAAATGCGTTTTATATGTTTAATTTGGAGCAGTTATCTTCAACAAATTATTTGACTGCCTTCCCGATCAAATTTCTAGCTGAAATTTTTTGTGGATAAACTAGACTTGATGAGGATCATTCCATGAAAATTTCATCAAAAAACTCCACCGGAAACCGCCCCAAACGGTGGCGGTTGGACGGAGGATCCTGTCCCTCCGGCTGGACAGGATCATTCCTCTATATGTGTGTGTGTGTGTGTGTGTGTGTGTATATATATGTATTCCACCGGGGAGGGCCCCAAAAGCCCTCTGCCGGACGGCGGTTTCAGGCCGACCTGACGGAATTGCTACTCATTCTACATCTACACCTTGTCGGGTTGAATTTAAATGAACCAACCGGGCCAGAAGACCAGGATCTGTATGGCCCCTTTGTTCAACCCGGGCCTGTATCTATTCAAATTTCCACAAAGATTAGAGTTTGGGTGAAACCTAATTTCCGCTCCTATATATCATGTGCAGTC
This sequence comes from Cuscuta epithymum, assembly GCA_945859915.1. NCBI lineage: Eukaryota > Viridiplantae > Streptophyta > Magnoliopsida > Solanales > Convolvulaceae > Cuscuta > Cuscuta epithymum. The sequence goes on from CAMAPF010001019.1 coordinate 378,002, forward strand.
TTCTCTGAGCATTCACCTATTCCTAATCATCATAGCGGAAATTATCTCTGAGCGTTATTTATTATCCATTTCTCCCTATTTTTCATTTTTTTAAAATTAGGTTTGATTATTACGTAGTAATTATTAATGAGTATTCACTAGACGAAGAAGAGCGATGATGAAATACAGAGATTGTCATGCACCACTCTGACCTCCTTCGGAGAGAGTGATGATAATTGTCTCATACCCATACTATTCTCTGAGCTCTTCTTTTGTTGATTTTATTCTGCCTTTTTTGCTTTAGTTTTAGCTGAAATTGACAAGCCGCGTGATGCGATCTCTTAGATCGAACCATGATGCGGACCGTATTATTAGCTTTAAGCTTATGTGGAGAATCATTGGTGACTGATGGCTTCATTCAAAGTTTCTACTATTATTCATTCATTGCATTCGAAATTATATGTTTATTTTGTGCATACAAAATAGAAGTTTAGAATGTGAAATACTTTGTTTTTTATTTCTCAATCAGTTTCTCTTTTAAGAAATTTCTAGAGGAATTATATATTTTGATGTACCTTTAGCAGAGAGTTCGGCTGCTATCATTTTCTCAGCATTGATCTAATACTAAAAGAAGCCCAGGACTGGATGTCTGTTTTGATTAATAACTTGGCTTGGCTTTGGGATTCCCATAGGAAATAGGAAGGGACTGTGTTGGATTGGAACTAGACAATGAAGTGATGCAAATGTGTTCAATTTCTGGTTCATTGTCTTCTGATTTGATTATAATAATGCCAATAATGTTTGAAACGAAGAATCCCTAGGCTCTGAAATTAAGGGATTCAACCAATTCTGAGAATGTGTCAATATAGTTTGTGGGGCTGGTGTTCAATGATGATTCATTTGCTTTAACCACACCGAAAGAGGGATGCTGGGCGGGGAAGGGTGGCACTTTGTTTGAGTTGAAGATTTGTTCTTTCTTCCAATTTTCTGTTGTGAGCATAGCTTTATGAGTCTCTGTTTCCTCCATGGATGCAAAGATGAGAGCTTTGATCGCTTCGTTAAATGGAAGAGGGGATGTGGTTCTTTTTTACCTTCGACTTGAATCATAGGAAGATGAGAGCTTTGATCGCTTTGAACGTTTGTGTACCACTTGTTGCAGGTACCATCCCCTCACTTGTTCACACCACCCTCATCAACCAATGGAAAGCAAGGAAGCATCATGTCACAAATTTTGGCAACAGTAACCACCACCTCTTCGACCAATAGGAGGCCTCATTAATTTTTGTTCTTACTATACCCACCGTCAGCTACAGCCAATAGGAATACTTTCCTCAAAATTTAAAGTGTGGCCCGGACCCATCCTTTACAATGCATATCCTCTGTTATAATTCTTGACCAATTAAAACATTAATAACTGACGTTGACACAATTGGGCGGGAGTACTGTGCGTTGAATTTCTTTTGCTTTTAGATAAAGATAGATGTATTGTTCTTCATTTCAATTTAAAATGATTTCATGCACGCAGAATAGGGGCAATAGATCAGCCACTAGTCATGGACTCATGGCCCAACTTATTTACCTCAAATCCCTATTCTAAGTTGCACATCAAATTCCTAAGATACCATTTGCATTAATTTGGCAAGCTTGTGGTTGTAAACTTCTTTATGATACTAATAATGCTGCTCAAGATTGAGCAGACACCTAATTGCACATTGTAAATTGCATTTCTGTTTGTTTATGGAGATACCATTGGAAAGACAGGAAGCTCAAAGTTGGTTAAGATTCGATTTTTGAACTGGAGACTTTAGATACTTGCTTTTGTTCCTCTTCGTGTAATTTTTTGAACTTCATATTACACTTAGTATAAAGTCATTCTATGCTTTAAAATTTGAAAGCAAAATAATTTCCTGCGCTTGCACTGTGGATTCTTACCTGTTTGCCTATGCTTGAATAGTTAACATCGTTGAGGGTAAATCTTCTTTTTAATTTTTTGCTGGAAAAAATATAAATTAATTTCACATGAAATGATTCTCTTTTGGGAATAAAGCTTGGTTGTTGTTTTTGTCACATAATATTATTCCTTGTAATGTGATTTTTTCCCATATAAAATTATTCCTTCTAATGTTTAATTGCTTCTTTTGTATTGTATTCCTTCTCAGGTCTAGAGTTCTAGACACTCCGGCTTCCTCAGCAACGAACGGCGAGATCTATTGACTCCAGCTCCCATTAATTCTTTGTTCAAACTAGAGACATAAAGACATGCTAGGGTTTTCATATGGAGAGTTGTTTTTATTGCTTGGAGCTACTGCGGCTTTAATTGGTACTCTTCCTCTGTAATGGCGGTGTAAACTGTCTTCGATTCACCCGGTTTTTCACTATAGTTCTGATAATCCTGTTTCCTATTCCCAAAACTTGCTTCTCAGTATGAGATTGATTATATCCTTCATGTGTTGAGTTATATATGCTGAGGCAGGGTTTTGATTTGTCAGGACCTAAGGACCTTCCAGTCATAGCAAGAACTGCTGGGAGGTTATCTGGCCGTGCTATTGGCTATGTTCAAATGGCCCGTGGTCAATTTGAGAGTGTCATGCAGCAAACTCAAGCTCGACAGGTTTCTTTTTATCTTCCTTCACCTATTTCTGTAGGTTTTTACTCTTCTTTTAACTTATATGTAGTATATAGTAATCATCATTTGATATAGATGTATACTCCAGTATCTTTTTCTCATACCGGGCATACTTGTGTATGGCGGCAATGATCTTTTCTCTGGCATTTATCTTAAAGGTCCACAAAGAGCTACAAGATACAATTGCTCAATTAGAAGCCATACGACATGAAATCCGAACCATTTCTTTTGTGAATCCGGGTCCATTAACCACAAGGCTAGTTGATAACATAAAAAACCACCCACCCACTGCTGGTGCTGGTACATCGATGGAAAATGGACCTGAAAAGTCTGAAAGTAAGGGCACAACTATCAGTAATACACCCAAGGTACTTGCCATCTCTATATATTCACTTGGAGTACCAATTTTTCATATCATTTTCCAATTAAAGGATTGATGTAGCTGTACTTGCAGGATTGTAACTTTAAGCCCTCAACCTCTTCTGATATGAACAGTCAAGCAACAGCATATGCAAAACTTGCTGAAATCACATTATCAAAACCCAAGTATGAAAACTGCGAAGCTCTGAATGAGGTTCCTGATAAGTCTGGTAATCTTGTGCTTCCAGTCTCTGCTAAAAGTGCAGGTCTATTGCCTGATCATACAGGTATATATCATCTTTTTTCCTGCCCTCTCTGTCCAAAAATATTAGTTTGTTTGAAAACTTATCTTGCTGTCACAAAAGAAGCTGATTTTTATTAGGCTAAAGGGTCAAATAGGTACATGAACTAACCCAAAGTGTTCAATTAACCCCTTATATAGGAGTTTCTGCCCGGACGTCGAAAATTGGGGCGGTTCCCGGTGGAATTTTTTGATGAATTTTTTTGAGCATCTTCTACATTAAGTCTAGTTTACCCAAAGTGTTCAATTAACCCCTTATATAGGAGTTTCTGCCTGGACGTCGCCAATTGGGGCGGTTCCCGGTGGAATTTTTTGATGAATTTTTTTGAGCATCTTCTACATTAAGTCTAGTTTACCCATGCCAAATTTCAGCTAAAAATTCAACCGGGAAGGCAGTCTAATGATTTTCCGAAATGTACTGCGCTGTTTAATATTTTGGAAAATCATTCGACTGCCTTCCCGGTTGAATTTTTAGCTGAAATTTGGCATGGGTAAACTAGACTTAATGAAGAAGATTTAAAAAAAAAATCATCAAAGAATTCGCACCGGGAACCGCCCCAATTTTCGACGTCCGGGCAGAAACTCATATATAAGGGGCTAATTGAACACATTAAGTCAGTTCATGTACCTATTTGACCCTTTAGCCTTTTTATTATAATGAATGTATTCTTTTATTATATCCCCAAACAAGTTAAGAATGTTAAATCTATATAAAGCAATAAATAATTTTTAAAAACATAGCTGAATTTTGCTATTTCAAGTAGTTGTACCTCAATGAAATTAATCGGGTGTACTTTTGTTAAATTGACTTTTTCAGTGACATAGTTAGTTTTGTTTGCTTATTTATATGGACTAGTTCTAGAGGCTGGGTTTTTTCTATTTTTACCATGGGTCATCTCGAAACAGTCTCCCCCTGCTTTAGCACAGGGGTTAGGCTGTGTACATCTGACCCCCTTACCCCTCCGTAGGTGGGAGCCTTTGCGTCACTGGGGTAATGCTGTTGTTGCTGCTATTATTTTCTATTTTTATCTTTTTTTATATTTTTATCCTGTTGTTGCTGCTATTATTTTCTATTTTTATCTGTTTTATATTTTTATCTTATCTTTTTTATACTCCCTCCGTCCCGAAAACAACCTCCCGGTTTGACTTTCACACACTTTTAGTAAATAAATTTAACTTTACTGTAGTTTTGCACTGTTTTGCACTGTTTAAACACTGTTTGGCACTGTTTAAACACTGTTTGGCACTGTTTAAACACTGTTTGGCACTGTTTATCACTTTTTTGATGTAGATAATTTGCCAAATAAGGAAAGTATTGAAGTGTGAAGTTAATTTTGGGACATCCATTTAAGGAAAGTGGGAAGTTGTTTTTGGGACGGAGGGAGTATTTATCTTATCTTTGTTTATCTTTTTATCTTTTTCATCTCTTTTAGTTCCAATTTCATGTTAGCTGACCCCAAACCCTTTCGGGACCAAGTCTCGGATGTTGTTGTTGTTGTTGTTGTTGTTGTTGTTTCTTTTCTCTATTTTTAGGAGTTGGTGGTTTTCGTAGGGGAGGGGTAGCTAGTGGAGAGGCATCTGATTCCTAGGGTATGGGGGGATAGCATACCTTGTCTACTCTAATGTCGTATTAAATAGTAGTTTTTTTTTTTTTGCCTGAATTGTGCATCTCTTTTGATGTACTGGGATTGGAGGAGGATTTAAGTTGTGGGTTGTTGCTCAGGGAGGTTGCATGAATTTTCCCTTAATGTTTAGGCAGTGGCATGAACTTACCCTTCAATCTGGGCATGACCTTAAGTCAGTACATCCTGCCCTCTGATAGAGCTATACCTTGGGGGATGCTTTATTGATGATGAGCTACATCTTTGGCTTCAAGCAACTTTTTATGCATGAGGCTGCATAACGAACAGCACCCCTTTTAACATATATATGTATATATATATATATATATATATATATATATATATATATATATATATATATATATATATATATATATAGGGGAGAGTTCCTGTGAGAATGATGCTCCAGGAGAGAAATAAGAATAAAAACTGATCATCCATTCTTTTGATCGTGCGGCTGAGACAAAAACCATCCGAACTGAAAATTGCACATGACATGCACACGGTAGTATATAAATTGGAAACGTATGCATTATATTAATGACAAGAGGGCATTTAGGTAAAAGATCTAAAGCTAGTGGAACGTATGATTCCAAATATGGGAAGTTATCCTACAAATTAGGATATTAATTAATACAAATCAACCTCCTCATAATTAGAATAACATATTCGATTCTTCTTATTTAACTTTTTTTCTCCAAATTTGTCGTATCCTCGCATTTGTTCAATTAACTAATTAAAAAACTTTATTACATTTTCTCATGTTTTTTTGTGTTTAATCATTTTTTGGATGCAATTTCGTAATGTATCTATCCGCACTCCAACTTTAAGTTACTACACTTTTATTCGATGTCTTTTGCACAATTAATTCGATATTTCGTTTTAGACGAAAAATGCATCATAATTCGATTTTTTAGCCATCTTTTTAGAGACAATATTTTATCCGCTTAGCTTTGTTTATTTGCACTTAAACATTGAATAGTTGCACTTTTATTTGAAACATTATGCAACATCAATTTAATAAAATGATTATACTGTATATTTTTGTATCCCAAGGAGAATTATATGTTTATTAAATCAATTTGCACTTTTGTAAACCACACTTTAAATTTTACACATTTAGTTGTGCACATCCATATACAGGGCCGGTCCTGAGAAAATATGGACCCTGTGCAAAAATAAAATGTAGGCCTTTTCCTAAAATAGGTAAAAAATATATACAAGTGAAGATTGTATTGGTAATACTTTGTTACAGTAATAATTTATATCAAATTACAAGTTATTCACTAACATAATAGTTAAAATAAAAGTACTCCTTAACAAAATAATCTTCATTTATTTGTTAAATTAAATTATAAATTAATAGACTAATAATCTAATACCTGAACATGGTAATTTGCCAAGTTCAATTATTACAAACCATCCAAATATAATTATCTACAGTATGTACTAAATCATTCAAACTCAAAATTAAAACCCAAAAAAGAATAATATAAGAACTACAAAATATAAGAAATAAGATTATTACTCCATATTGAGAAATAGAAGATATTATAACTCTCATTCAAAATTTAATAATGGTTACAAGCAGATTAAATTGAAAATTAGTGTATCATTATCTTAAATATAACTCATAAATTGAAGAAGTGTTTGACTCTTTGGAATTAAATGGATAATTTGTCAAAGAAAATATATATAAAAAATATAAATATAATTGATAGATGTAAAGAATATTTCATACATATGTAATAGTTTTTAAATTTAATAATGGCATGCAATAAAAATAGTTATTATTATGATTACAAATTAATATCATTAATTTTAGTTGGAGTATATCAATAGTTGAATGGTATACAAAAGCAAATTGGACGGAAGCACGCATCCACCAGATGGTTGAGTTGGTTGATTGGTTCAGCATTCCTTTGTGTAACAAATTTGTCAAGGTTCGAAACCACCAGGCGTTTTCTTTTTCAATGAAGGATCTATCTTATGTTATTGGGCTCTGTTAGTTGATAATAATAGGCGGACTATTGAAATTTGGGCCCTTAAAATTCACGGGCCCTGTGCGGTCGCACTGCCAGCACTTGGCCTGGGCCGGCCCTGTCCATATATGATTTAAATTAAAATGAATAGAAATGTACAAGGGCATAATTATCAACCATAACGTGCATTTATAATAATACAAACGTGCAATATTATTTCATACTTTCTAAAATTCTAGAGTAGCACTCTTATACAAAATAAAATGCACTTTTATCATGTGCATTTAAATATATATAAAAGTGCATTAGTATTTCACACTTATAAAATTTTGCATTGACATTTTTTATTAAATTGAAATGAAAACATCATAATTTGCTAAATAAAACAAAAAAAACTAATGAAAAGTGCATGAACGAAACTAATAAGTGCACCAGTCAAAAGTTTAATAAAAAATTTAAGAAGGCCTCAATTAATAGAAGTATTTAAATCAATTTCATTTAGTCTGAATCGAATATGCAAAAGAGTATTTTTAGAAAGAAAATGAAAAGGAGTTATTCACATAAAGACAATTTTGTGCAATATCACACAAAGCTAAGTGCAATAAAAACAATTAGTCCCTCTTGCTACTGTCATCCAATGTGCAGTTAATTAAACACCTAGAGAAAAAACGTCGGGAATAAGAAAAGAGTAACAAGGAGAAAGACGAGCATCTAACTAATGTCATCTAAAGGAATAATTTATAGATAAACAAAAGAGAACAAAATCATGATAAATGAACTCAAGACAGATACTAAACAATTTGATTGTGATTCACCGAGCAAATAAATAATAAATTGATTAGAATGTCTATTGAGAAAATAAAGAAACTAGAAAGACAATATGATGAGTAAACGTAGGGATGAATAACTAAGAGAGGTTATGGAGATAACACGTGTTCTAAGAAAGAGAAATATTGAATGATGGTTATGGAGAGAATCGTGCAATTTGGTAAGATTTGAAAATATCAATTTTACCCTTGATGAGAAAGAGCCGAAATAACTAAAAGCATCAAGATCGGATGGTTGTCATTTGTTCTCATTTCTCTCCTAAGATGGTTTTCTCATTTGAACCAAAACCTATATATATATATATATATATATTTACATGCCTCATCATCAAACTGTTCACAATAAATCAAATAGAGGCAGTAGTTAATGTTCACCTTTTCTTGAATTGCTTGCTCTAGCTGAAGCAAAGGGATCTGACATTGTGCTAGAAGCTATTATAGAGGCAGATGTGGCACAAAATGCAAAGAAGTTTTTCTCACAGCCCCAAAATCAAATGAAATGAAATAGAGGTACCTGGTTATTCAATATAATAGTGTAGCTACTCAGATTAACCGTTTGGTTGTGTGACATCTATCACATCTGCTGGCTTGGGAAGTGTATTGATTTACAAAACCAGGTCATTCCACCCCAGATTACCTCCTAGGAGTTCTTACTGTGATTAGAATGTCCTTTGGTCCTAACATATCAAAATCCTAGCTCAGCATACAGAATTCAATGCATGAAGTATGTAAAACAACTCGGTTAACAACCTCAATTGATATGTAGCCGTTAAGATTTGCAAACAAGAATATCAGAGTGAAGTTAAATTCAGGGTTAATCGAAGACACAGATTCACCGTCTCTACAGATTCCCATTAAAGTTGAAGTAACTCTGGGGAATGGAATGAACTCTGCATATGAAAAGAGTTTTTAAACAGTGAGATAATGCAATGTTTTGAGGAGCCCTAAAAAAACTGTAGGTGGATGATGAAGACCAGATGCCTAGGTGTAGCTTCTCAGCAGGGTCTAGTAGTAGGTAGGCAGGGATCTTATAACTGACAGTTATTTACTCATTCTCACATGTATTCTTTTTTTTTTTTTCTGATTTATTTCTATCTTCTTAATGAATGGAAAGAGTATTTTTTTTTAGAGAAATCATTATATTTCTCCAATACAGTCATATTATATTGTGAAAAACTGTAAGCGATGCTATAAACATGACCCGGAAGGGCCGGAAAGCACCCATTATTTTTTTTTTCTTTTCCATATCAATGTACAATCAATACAAATGCATCATTAGTATGATTTTCATCTTCAGTTTTCAGATTCTGATTTGTCCCATAACAAAAAAAAGGAAGGAGATTAAATGTCTAAACCGCATGTATGTTCATATCGTATGATAAACATTATGGAACCGCATGTATGTTCATATCGTATGATAAGCATGTTCATAAACGACACAATTGTAGCTATCACATTAATTGTACTTTTTCGTAGTCTAAATAATTTCAAACAAAATTTGACATTGTCTTTCACATCTCCCATGCACACAAAAGGGAGTCTGCTGTGGAAGAAGCCAATCAGGCCATTATTGCTCGTACATAGAAATGTTACGATATATGCTTGATTAGTTCATCACATCACTTTAGACTCATTCTTCTAAATAGTCCTTACATATAAACTCACTATTCTTTGTTTGCTATTTGCCTCTTTGGTAGGTTTTGAGAATATCATTGTTGTGATATTGTTTGTGAAAAAACAATGTTTTGATTAACACAATTAGGGATACATGTCTTAGGACCACTTTTTTTCATTACATTTCAATCATAGTTGTAGAGCAAAACTACTTTATCGAAACTACAATTGCTAAATCAGAGGTTGTAATATCTTTTTGGATTTTGTAACATCAATTACTTTTATTATTGCTATGATCTTTTATGAAACTAAGTTTACAACATGTTTGGATCTATTTTACCGGTAAAAAATGTTCTTTAATTTCTCAATGACATTAACATGTATCATTTGCTTCCAGATACTTGAGGCTATGATGATGAAATTCCCCCTTTTCTGACCCAGTTCAACGAACATGGATCTTTAAATCTGAGCCTTGAACAACGAACATGGATCTGACAGGTAGCTTTGTAGATAAAACATGACAACATGCATCTTTAAATCTGAGCCTTGAACAACTACTAGATTCTCGCCCGTGCGATGCACAGAAGAAAATTGATCAATGTGTGATTTAGATGTCTATTAAAAAATGTAGAGATAATTGAACTTAGAATAAAGTGGTAAGTAACATAATAAGTGTTCATAGTTAAAGAGAGTTTAAAACATTGTCGAAGAAGATAAAATGTAAATATAATTAAAGAGATACTAACATCTGAAAGTACAAAGTGATAAGTAAAATAGCAAGTGTTTACGGTGAAAATACAAATTCTGAAAGACTTCTTTGTAAACAACATAAGTAGTATGATCAATATGATCAACTATTTGTCTTGTCTACTAAAATATTAGAGACTCCTGCCTTTGCAATCCATCTTGTACATTTAGAAGAACTGGAACCGATTTCAACCAGTTGAGAAGGATGGTCGTCCCTACAATCAATGTTTTCTGCAGAATTAAAGCAAAGAAAGAGAAATTCATTTAATTCAATCAATTTTAATTTAAAAAAATTATTTACTCCCTCAGTCCCAAATTGTATGATGCATTTACTATTCACTTGGTCAACACAAATCACTTTTAATATTTTATTTTATATATCAAAAGTTTATGAAATTTGAATTATTTTTTGCAGGTTTTGTAGCAGTTTTAATGTAGTTTCTGAATATGTAAATTTTATTTTCTAAAAATAATTTGAGTGTTGACAGGGATCAATTTGCTTTATCGTCAGTCAAACATCGTAAAATGTAATGTATCTTACAAATTGGGACGGAGGGAGTATTTACATAATATATAGATATAAATTCAAATTTAATACACATATAAAATTAGATAAATTCAATGCCCCAATAAAAGAAAGTGAACCACATTAATAAATGTGTTACATTGGTAATTACAAACAATAAAATATTTTTAAAAATTTAATAATTAACAATTATTAAGAAATATTTATTAATTTTATTAAAATAATATTTTTAACAGCCTAAGATTTAGGACCATCTATATTACCCAGCCCAATCCCGGACCTGATTTTAAAAATAGCTGTTGGCCCAATTAGACAACACCCAGCCCAATACTATGAATTTACTCCTGCCCAACAACCTAAACCTAAACCGCATATTTATACAACCGAAACGGCATATTCATTTACCCTGCGGCCAATATCGCAGACCATCGGTTCTCTCCTCTATGACGATCTTCTCCCATCTTCACCCTGCTTCTCGGATGTCTTCTTTTGTCGTCTGTAATCTCATACCACCACAGTCAACCGTCCCATTTCTCTATAGTGAGTGTCCATTTGTCCGATAAAGCCTTATTCGACAATTGTTAGGGCTACGATGGCTGAATGAGCTTCAAAGGATCTCAGACCTAACTGTTCCTTTCATCGTTTCGGTAAAACTTACATGCTTACATACTGTATTTTACCAATTTTCTATTGCATGAATTAGTAAATCATTTTATTTAAAGGATTTAGTCAATTTATTGATTTTTTTATACTATAAAGTTAGTTTATTCTTGTCCAATCTTGCTTTTCGTCAAATGTAGTGAAGACAGCTTCGTGAGGGTGCAAGGATCTCAGCTGAGTGACGGCTGAGCGAGGGTGCTAGACTGACCTTTACTTTTAGCCAGTATCCATTTTATGATATATGTGGTCTTGATTTAACCCCTAGATAAAACAAAACTTTGTATTTTGGATACATCTTATAAGATTTTTTTAATTAATTACAGTGGTTGGTGATACCTGAATTCAAAACTGACTTCGTCCATAGTATTTATTAATATATAATTTTAGAAGGTCACAATAGCAGACTTTATTTTAAAAAAGGCAGTGCTACACCTTTTCTATCCCAAAGTTTTTTGCTTGAAATAAATAAACTTAAAATGGAATATAAGTTACTCTATTAGAGTAATAGCTTGTAAATTGAACATCTTAAACTACTTAAACATAATAGTAAAACTTCAGTTTTGTTTGGAATGAAATATAAGAGGACAGGAAGTAGATTGTTTACCGAACTGCCATCTTTGGTGTGGAAGATTTTAAAACTACTTAATCCCAGTTTTTTTTGGGTGATTTTGTAACTCTTTGATACTTCAACCTTATGTAATACACACCACAATCTCTTATCTCTTATCTCTCATGTCTTATTATTTCAAACAGATTTCATCATGTGATCACTATAGATCTGCTTGGTCCAGCAGTGTGCTGGGTAGGAACCTGTAGTCCTGTTTGGAGATAAATTCTTCAGATAGAGACTTAATCATGCATGCTTTTAAGAGATGCTTTCTAGATTATGTACTCCTGTAGTAAAAAAGGCATAGTTGATCAATAAGCATTGGTTGGTAGCAAGTCGATATGCATGCCTTTAATCAAAGCATTGGTGAGTAAAAATATTCCAATTGTGCTTTCTTTTATGGGTTTACTATCAGCAATGATCTTGTTTTAATTTATTTATACCTATAATTATTATCATTGTATATTTCAAAATGCTCATTAAGGCCTGCTTATGATCCTTGGTTGGATGAAAGAGACCTTTAAAATGAGTTTTTTTCTAGAAAATTTATTTGATTTATTAACTTACTGATTAGTAGGCTGGCCATGGTTTTACCTAAATCCAACTTAGTTTTGTCCTACCTGTTCACAGCTTGAAGATAGATTCTTGCATTTGAGCACACATTCATAACTTTTTATAAATTGAAAATATCTAATATCAATTGCATATTGAACTGCATTTTATATTAAAACTATCATGTTAATTTTGATCTTATATGGAAATGTTCAATGCTCTAGTTTTATAGTTTACTTTATACAATGTTTTCAACAAACTAAATGGTCTTTACACACAATATATAGTGTTAATATGTGTGTGACTTAAAGATGCATTTTAACATGATTTTATCTTTTATATTGCAGGTCTATTCTAGAAGAATTGAATATATTTTTGAGTTAAAATTTCATTCTTTATAAAATGTAAACTCAGAGGATCTTGAATAAGGTGCCCAAATGTGTAGTATTCAGAAGTGAAATGTAATACATTATCAATTAGTTAAGATTAGGGACTGCAAGGTTCTATTATTGCTGCCGAACTCTCAGGTATGATCTTCATCCTCCCCTTAACTTCCAAGTCTTACCTTTTGCTTTTAAATACAATTAAAAGCAGGTTATTTTTCAAATAAACTGCCAAGTATATAATGTTTGAAAAAAATGTTCTTATTTTTTGTAATAAGAAATCAAATTGTTAACTATACATTATTCTATTTTTAGAAACATGCCCTATCTTCTTCACTCAAAACTTTTACTTTTGAAAATCTGGGTATGTGAAATTATATACCAAACTGCTCTTAGTTTTACCTTTGATATTTACCTTTCGTTGTTAACATTGAATCTATGAGTTTGAGAAACACTTAAAAAGACTAATTTAGCTAAACATTTAGATGAACATTACTAAAAACACACATATTATTAAGTTTTTCATGAGTTTAAGGCATATTGCATACCCCTTCATCATGGTTATCAACTTCCATATTCTCAACAGGCCTGCCCATTTTGGTTATTGCTAATCACATTTGCATAATTTTTGAAAAAAGTTTGAAGCAGTATACCTCTTCATTGTTGAAAATTACTTCTTGTGCATCCCACTCCTGATATGCAGTCAAACTTCAAATGACATGCTTGTTGCTCTGGATGTGTGATTGGGTTGGACTTATTTATACTAAAAATTTGAACTGCTCAATGGTCAATAATGTTCAGTCTTTTAATTTGATTAGACAGCCCACAGTGCCCAATGAAGTAGCTTAGTTTTGTTATACACCACTTATTTAATGGGGACAACTTGCATATCTCAGTTCAAAAAAATCTTGCGTTGTTGTTTAGCATTTATTATCAGTGTACTTTTTAGATATATTTTAATATGTTGTGTGGCTCAAGGAGATATGAGAGTACAAATCATTAAATGCCAAATCTTTTGAGATCACTTAATCTGCGAACTGAGTTCACAAATCAAATCCAAATTACATTTCGTTTTTCAAATTTGCTACTGTTTTTGTCTTTATGACTATAAAGTTTTGAAAAGACACATCGCTACAACAATTAATGCATCCGTTGCCATCACCTTGCAGGCTATTAAAGTGAATAAAACTGTTGACCACAATTAATGCATTATTCCACTCAATACTTGACCCTAGTTGATGGACCCTTTTTGACACGAACTCAGCTATTTGACCCGCTACATTTGGGCGGGAATTCATGCTGCTTTTCCACAGCAGTTTGTATATAGAAAGATTGTGGACTCCAACTATAATGATGGATGTTTAACTAACTTTTACTGGTAATTAGAAAACTGTGAGAATTTATCAATTTGTATTTAGTTAACCATCGTGTGATCATTTTTACATAAACTTTTCATGGTCAAAAAAAATAAACTACCAAAGTATTAATACATTGAGGTTTCATTGGTAAAAAAAAATCAATTTTTCCAGAATCATGTTGTTAATTTGACATCACTATTTTGATTGTTAGACTAATTTAGGTTTGAATCTGATATTTTAGGTATTTTAGTTTCAAATTCTTAAATTAATTTGCTATTACATCTCACATCTAATTCTTGGGTTAATTTGGTATAAATAATTTGAATGAAAAAAAGTTTTTTGTTCTTTCAAAGGTTTAATATATTTCTATAAAAAATATACAAAATAAACTTTTTTGAAAAAGTCTTACTTATTTTAAAAGTAAGAGAAGTGTTGAGTTTCCCATAATTCTTTATTTTTGTTTTGGGGTCATGATGTTGTTAGGTTGTTAGAGATGTGGGCCATTCGGCCTATGAACTAAAATGGTTGGCTGTCATTCGACTCCAAAATGAAATTAGAAGCTGCAAAACATTCTGATATGTGTATATCTGCTATTAGGTAAAGTGTCCCTTGCTCCCTAATTTGAGTTCACTAAGTTTTCCATATAGAAATCTACCATATATATAAAGTGTGGAAGGAGTTAAGTAGGTCTTATTTTCGTGTATACAGTGCACTTCATAAACGTGGTGGTCCACTCCTGAGGACATCAAGAGGGGGCTATGTGGCATAAAAAAAGTTGCCAACATTCAAGACTGAGGCATAAATCAGGTATTTACATTTCTTTGTTAGATGTTACAATATAGCACTTTGTTTGTCGAGGTTTATGATGACCGTGAGGGTATTGTTTGAATATCATTCCACACTGGATCTGTGAGTATTCTATATATTCTGAGCCAAATTTCTTACTAATTTGTAAAACAAGTCAAGCTGCATTTATGTCAGTCCCCTGACATCACCCTATGTGATGTAAAAAAGAGGCCCTGAAAAGAAAAGAATATTGGATAAGGTTGCGGAATGGGTGTTTGTTTGCGAAGAAGAGTGCTGTCTTGAGGACTATAATTGGGTAAGCATAATAAACACCCAATTGAACTATATAAACTGTAAACAGCTGGTTTTCCGTTTTGCTTTTATGATTTTTGAAATAGGTGTATGCTTTTCTAGGTTTTTTTCCGTATGTAGAATGGCTTCTTTTCTTGAAAAAACATTCTGAAACAATGTGTATGCTTTTTAGGTTTTTTTTATTCCCAAGCAACAGTTTTCATTCATTACCAAAGGTAGGTCAATGAACAAAATTTTGACTCCTTATAGGTTGTAGACTTTCAGAAGTGAATAGATTGAGTATGAGTTTTCCACCCCATTAATTCCATGACTTGGAACTTGGAAGTAATCTCATGAAGGAAGATAATGGAAAACATGCACCAAACATTTATAGGTACCATAAAATACCCATAATTAGCTCAAAGAGTACTCAAGAAGGAAAAGTTTCAGGGAATGCTAGCGGAAAGGAAAAGTTCTAATGACAGTTTATTTCTTATGTTTGATTTCGCATATGTTTGTATTAGATCTTATATATGTTTGGGTTTCTTTGTTTTTACATTATATGAATAAATGGTTTAAATGGTTTTTCTCAAATATCCCTAACAAATCTATCAAATTTTAGACATTGTTTTTTGTTCCTCTAAGTTTCACCCTATTTTTGATTTCCCTAACAATGCAACACATTTTCCCCCAGCATTGGGCACCACCCGTCGCGCAACGCGCGTGCCAACTAGTATGTATATATATATATATATATATATATACAGAAAAGATCCTGTCCAGTCGGAGACACAGGATCCTCCGTCCGGCCGCTGCCGTTTGGGGTGGTTCCCGGTAGAGTTTTTTGATGAAATTTTTATGGAATGTTCCCGATCAAGTCTAGTTAATCTACAAAAAAATCAGCTAAAAATTCGATCGGGAAGGCAGTGAAATAATTTTTTGAAACATAAATGCGTTTTATATGTTTAATTTGGAGCAGTTATCTTCAACAAATTATTTGACTGCCTTCCCGATCAAATTTCTAGCTGAAATTTTTTGTGGATAAACTAGACTTGATGAGGATCATTCCATGAAAATTTCATCAAAAAACTCCACCGGAAACCGCCCCAAACGGTGGCGGTTGGACGGAGGATCCTGTCCCTCCGGCTGGACAGGATCATTCCTCTATATGTGTGTGTGTGTGTGTGTGTGTGTGTATATATATGTATTCCACCGGGGAGGGCCCCAAAAGCCCTCTGCCGGACGGCGGTTTCAGGCCGACCTGACGGAATTGCTACTCATTCTACATCTACACCTTGTCGGGTTGAATTTAAATGAACCAACCGGGCCAGAAGACCAGGATCTGTATGGCCCCTTTGTTCAACCCGGGCCTGTATCTATTCAAATTTCCACAAAGATTAGAGTTTGGGTGAAACCTAATTTCCGCTCCTATATATCATGTGCAGTCTTCTCTGAGCATTCACCTATTCCTAATCATCATAGCGGAAATTATCTCTGAGCGTTATTTATTATCCATTTCTCCCTATTTTTCATTTTTTTAAAATTAGGTTTGATTATTACGTAGTAATTATTAATGAGTATTCACTAGACGAAGAAGAGCGATGATGAAATACAGAGATTGTCATGCACCACTCTGACCTCCTTCGGAGAGAGTGATGATAATTGTCTCATACCCATACTATTCTCTGAGCTCTTCTTTTGTTGATTTTATTCTGCCTTTTTTGCTTTAGTTTTAGCTGAAATTGACAAGCCGCGTGATGCGATCTCTTAGATCGAACCATGATGCGGACCGTATTATTAGCTTTAAGCTTATGTGGAGAATCATTGGTGACTGATGGCTTCATTCAAAGTTTCTACTATTATTCATTCATTGCATTCGAAATTATATGTTTATTTTGTGCATACAAAATAGAAGTTTAGAATGTGAAATACTTTGTTTTTTATTTCTCAATCAGTTTCTCTTTTAAGAAATTTCTAGAGGAATTATATATTTTGATGTACCTTTAGCAGAGAGTTCGGCTGCTATCATTTTCTCAGCATTGATCTAATACTAAAAGAAGCCCAGGACTGGATGTCTGTTTTGATTAATAACTTGGCTTGGCTTTGGGATTCCCATAGGAAATAGGAAGGGACTGTGTTGGATTGGAACTAGACAATGAAGTGATGCAAATGTGTTCAATTTCTGGTTCATTGTCTTCTGATTTGATTATAATAATGCCAATAATGTTTGAAACGAAGAATCCCTAGGCTCTGAAATTAAGGGATTCAACCAATTCTGAGAATGTGTCAATATAGTTTGTGGGGCTGGTGTTCAATGATGATTCATTTGCTTTAACCACACCGAAAGAGGGATGCTGGGCGGGGAAGGGTGGCACTTTGTTTGAGTTGAAGATTTGTTCTTTCTTCCAATTTTCTGTTGTGAGCATAGCTTTATGAGTCTCTGTTTCCTCCATGGATGCAAAGATGAGAGCTTTGATCGCTTCGTTAAATGGAAGAGGGGATGTGGTTCTTTTTTACCTTCGACTTGAATCATAGGAAGATGAGAGCTTTGATCGCTTTGAACGTTTGTGTACCACTTGTTGCAGGTACCATCCCCTCACTTGTTCACACCACCCTCATCAACCAATGGAAAGCAAGGAAGCATCATGTCACAAATTTTGGCAACAGTAACCACCACCTCTTCGACCAATAGGAGGCCTCATTAATTTTTGTTCTTACTATACCCACCGTCAGCTACAGCCAATAGGAATACTTTCCTCAAAATTTAAAGTGTGGCCCGGACCCATCCTTTACAATGCATATCCTCTGTTATAATTCTTGACCAATTAAAACATTAATAACTGACGTTGACACAATTGGGCGGGAGTACTGTGCGTTGAATTTCTTTTGCTTTTAGATAAAGATAGATGTATTGTTCTTCATTTCAATTTAAAATGATTTCATGCACGCAGAATAGGGGCAATAGATCAGCCACTAGTCATGGACTCATGGCCCAACTTATTTACCTCAAATCCCTATTCTAAGTTGCACATCAAATTCCTAAGATACCATTTGCATTAATTTGGCAAGCTTGTGGTTGTAAACTTCTTTATGATACTAATAATGCTGCTCAAGATTGAGCAGACACCTAATTGCACATTGTAAATTGCATTTCTGTTTGTTTATGGAGATACCATTGGAAAGACAGGAAGCTCAAAGTTGGTTAAGATTCGATTTTTGAACTGGAGACTTTAGATACTTGCTTTTGTTCCTCTTCGTGTAATTTTTTGAACTTCATATTACACTTAGTATAAAGTCATTCTATGCTTTAAAATTTGAAAGCAAAATAATTTCCTGCGCTTGCACTGTGGATTCTTACCTGTTTGCCTATGCTTGAATAGTTAACATCGTTGAGGGTAAATCTTCTTTTTAATTTTTTGCTGGAAAAAATATAAATTAATTTCACATGAAATGATTCTCTTTTGGGAATAAAGCTTGGTTGTTGTTTTTGTCACATAATATTATTCCTTGTAATGTGATTTTTTCCCATATAAAATTATTCCTTCTAATGTTTAATTGCTTCTTTTGTATTGTATTCCTTCTCAGGTCTAGAGTTCTAGACACTCCGGCTTCCTCAGCAACGAACGGCGAGATCTATTGACTCCAGCTCCCATTAATTCTTTGTTCAAACTAGAGACATAAAGACATGCTAGGGTTTTCATATGGAGAGTTGTTTTTATTGCTTGGAGCTACTGCGGCTTTAATTGGTACTCTTCCTCTGTAATGGCGGTGTAAACTGTCTTCGATTCACCCGGTTTTTCACTATAGTTCTGATAATCCTGTTTCCTATTCCCAAAACTTGCTTCTCAGTATGAGATTGATTATATCCTTCATGTGTTGAGTTATATATGCTGAGGCAGGGTTTTGATTTGTCAGGACCTAAGGACCTTCCAGTCATAGCAAGAACTGCTGGGAGGTTATCTGGCCGTGCTATTGGCTATGTTCAAATGGCCCGTGGTCAATTTGAGAGTGTCATGCAGCAAACTCAAGCTCGACAGGTTTCTTTTTATCTTCCTTCACCTATTTCTGTAGGTTTTTACTCTTCTTTTAACTTATATGTAGTATATAGTAATCATCATTTGATATAGATGTATACTCCAGTATCTTTTTCTCATACCGGGCATACTTGTGTATGGCGGCAATGATCTTTTCTCTGGCATTTATCTTAAAGGTCCACAAAGAGCTACAAGATACAATTGCTCAATTAGAAGCCATACGACATGAAATCCGAACCATTTCTTTTGTGAATCCGGGTCCATTAACCACAAGGCTAGTTGATAACATAAAAAACCACCCACCCACTGCTGGTGCTGGTACATCGATGGAAAATGGACCTGAAAAGTCTGAAAGTAAGGGCACAACTATCAGTAATACACCCAAGGTACTTGCCATCTCTATATATTCACTTGGAGTACCAATTTTTCATATCATTTTCCAATTAAAGGATTGATGTAGCTGTACTTGCAGGATTGTAACTTTAAGCCCTCAACCTCTTCTGATATGAACAGTCAAGCAACAGCATATGCAAAACTTGCTGAAATCACATTATCAAAACCCAAGTATGAAAACTGCGAAGCTCTGAATGAGGTTCCTGATAAGTCTGGTAATCTTGTGCTTCCAGTCTCTGCTAAAAGTGCAGGTCTATTGCCTGATCATACAGGTATATATCATCTTTTTTCCTGCCCTCTCTGTCCAAAAATATTAGTTTGTTTGAAAACTTATCTTGCTGTCACAAAAGAAGCTGATTTTTATTAGGCTAAAGGGTCAAATAGGTACATGAACTAACCCAAAGTGTTCAATTAACCCCTTATATAGGAGTTTCTGCCCGGACGTCGAAAATTGGGGCGGTTCCCGGTGGAATTTTTTGATGAATTTTTTTGAGCATCTTCTACATTAAGTCTAGTTTACCCAAAGTGTTCAATTAACCCCTTATATAGGAGTTTCTGCCTGGACGTCGCCAATTGGGGCGGTTCCCGGTGGAATTTTTTGATGAATTTTTTTGAGCATCTTCTACATTAAGTCTAGTTTACCCATGCCAAATTTCAGCTAAAAATTCAACCGGGAAGGCAGTCTAATGATTTTCCGAAATGTACTGCGCTGTTTAATATTTTGGAAAATCATTCGACTGCCTTCCCGGTTGAATTTTTAGCTGAAATTTGGCATGGGTAAACTAGACTTAATGAAGAAGATTTAAAAAAAAAATCATCAAAGAATTCGCACCGGGAACCGCCCCAATTTTCGACGTCCGGGCAGAAACTCATATATAAGGGGCTAATTGAACACATTTGAACACATTAAGTCAGTTCATGTACCTATTTGACCCTTTAGCCTTTTTATTATAATGAATGTATTCTTTTATTATATCCCCAAACAAGTTAAGAATGTTAAATCTATATAAAGCAATAAATAATTTTTAAAAACATAGCTGAATTTTGCTATTTCAAGTAGTTGTACCTCAATGAAATTAATCGGGTGTACTTTTGTTAAATTGACTTTTTCAGTGACATAGTTAGTTTTGTTTGCTTATTTATATGGACTAGTTCTAGAGGCTGGGTTTTTTCTATTTTTACCATGGGTCATCTCGAAACAGTCTCCCCCTGCTTTAGCACAGGGGTTAGGCTGTGTACATCTGACCCCCTTACCCCTCCGTAGGTGGGAGCCTTTGCGTCACTGGGGTAATGCTGTTGTTGCTGCTATTATTTTCTATTTTTATCTTTTTTTATATTTTTATCCTGTTGTTGCTGCTATTATTTTCTATTTTTATCTGTTTTATATTTTTATCTTATCTTTTTTATACTCCCTCCGTCCCGAAAACAACCTCCCGGTTTGACTTTCACACACTTTTAGTAAATAAATTTAACTTTACTGTAGTTTTGCACTGTTTTGCACTGTTTAAACACTGTTTGGCACTGTTTAAACACTGTTTGGCACTGTTTAAACACTGTTTGGCACTGTTTATCACTTTTTTGATGTAGATAATTTGCCAAATAAGGAAAGTATTGAAGTGTGAAGTTAATTTTGGGACATCCATTTAAGGAAAGTGGGAAGTTGTTTTTGGGACGGAGGGAGTATTTATCTTATCTTTGTTTATCTTTTTATCTTTTTCATCTCTTTTAGTTCCAATTTCATGTTAGCTGACCCCAAACCCTTTCGGGACCAAGTCTCGGATGTTGTTGTTGTTGTTGTTGTTGTTGTTGTTTCTTTTCTCTATTTTTAGGAGTTGGTGGTTTTCGTAGGGGAGGGGTAGCTAGTGGAGAGGCATCTGATTCCTAGGGTATGGGGGGATAGCATACCTTGTCTACTCTAATGTCGTATTAAATAGTAGTTTTTTTTTTTTTGCCTGAATTGTGCATCTCTTTTGATGTACTGGGATTGGAGGAGGATTTAAGTTGTGGGTTGTTGCTCAGGGAGGTTGCATGAATTTTCCCTTAATGTTTAGGCAGTGGCATGAACTTACCCTTCAATCTGGGCATGACCTTAAGTCAGTACATCCTGCCCTCTGATAGAGCTATACCTTGGGGGATGCTTTATTGATGATGAGCTACATCTTTGGCTTCAAGCAACTTTTTATGCATGAGGCTGCATAACGAACAGCACCCCTTTTAACATATATATGTATATATATATATATATATATATATATATATATATATATATATATATATATATATATATATATATAGGGGAGAGTTCCTGTGAGAATGATGCTCCAGGAGAGAAATAAGAATAAAAACTGATCATCCATTCTTTTGATCGTGCGGCTGAGACAAAAACCATCCGAACTGAAAATTGCACATGACATGCACACGGTAGTATATAAATTGGAAACGTATGCATTATATTAATGACAAGAGGGCATTTAGGTAAAAGATCTAAAGCTAGTGGAACGTATGATTCCAAATATGGGAAGTTATCCTACAAATTAGGATATTAATTAATACAAATCAACCTCCTCATAATTAGAATAACATATTCGATTCTTCTTATTTAACTTTTTTTCTCCAAATTTGTCGTATCCTCGCATTTGTTCAATTAACTAATTAAAAAACTTTATTACATTTTCTCATGTTTTTTTGTGTTTAATCATTTTTTGGATGCAATTTCGTAATGTATCTATCCGCACTCCAACTTTAAGTTACTACACTTTTATTCGATGTCTTTTGCACAATTAATTCGATATTTCGTTTTAGACGAAAAATGCATCATAATTCGATTTTTTAGCCATCTTTTTAGAGACAATATTTTATCCGCTTAGCTTTGTTTATTTGCACTTAAACATTGAATAGTTGCACTTTTATTTGAAACATTATGCAACATCAATTTAATAAAATGATTATACTGTATATTTTTGTATCCCAAGGAGAATTATATGTTTATTAAATCAATTTGCACTTTTGTAAACCACACTTTAAATTTTACACATTTAGTTGTGCACATCCATATACAGGGCCGGTCCTGAGAAAATATGGACCCTGTGCAAAAATAAAATGTAGGCCTTTTCCTAAAATAGGTAAAAAATATATACAAGTGAAGATTGTATTGGTAATACTTTGTTACAGTAATAATTTATATCAAATTACAAGTTATTCACTAACATAATAGTTAAAATAAAAGTACTCCTTAACAAAATAATCTTCATTTATTTGTTAAATTAAATTATAAATTAATAGACTAATAATCTAATACCTGAACATGGTAATTTGCCAAGTTCAATTATTACAAACCATCCAAATATAATTATCTACAGTATGTACTAAATCATTCAAACTCAAAATTAAAACCCAAAAAAGAATAATATAAGAACTACAAAATATAAGAAATAAGATTATTACTCCATATTGAGAAATAGAAGATATTATAACTCTCATTCAAAATTTAATAATGGTTACAAGCAGATTAAATTGAAAATTAGTGTATCATTATCTTAAATATAACTCATAAATTGAAGAAGTGTTTGACTCTTTGGAATTAAATGGATAATTTGTCAAAGAAAATATATATAAAAAATATAAATATAATTGATAGATGTAAAGAATATTTCATACATATGTAATAGTTTTTAAATTTAATAATGGCATGCAATAAAAATAGTTATTATTATGATTACAAATTAATATCATTAATTTTAGTTGGAGTATATCAATAGTTGAATGGTATACAAAAGCAAATTGGACGGAAGCACGCATCCACCAGATGGTTGAGTTGGTTGATTGGTTCAGCATTCCTTTGTGTAACAAATTTGTCAAGGTTCGAAACCACCAGGCGTTTTCTTTTTCAATGAAGGATCTATCTTATGTTATTGGGCTCTGTTAGTTGATAATAATAGGCGGACTATTGAAATTTGGGCCCTTAAAATTCACGGGCCCTGTGCGGTCGCACTGCCAGCACTTGGCCTGGGCCGGCCCTGTCCATATATGATTTAAATTAAAATGAATAGAAATGTACAAGGGCATAATTATCAACCATAACGTGCATTTATAATAATACAAACGTGCAATATTATTTCATACTTTCTAAAATTCTAGAGTAGCACTCTTATACAAAATAAAATGCACTTTTATCATGTGCATTTAAATATATATAAAAGTGCATTAGTATTTCACACTTATAAAATTTTGCATTGACATTTTTTATTAAATTGAAATGAAAACATCATAATTTGCTAAATAAAACAAAAAAAACTAATGAAAAGTGCATGAACGAAACTAATAAGTGCACCAGTCAAAAGTTTAATAAAAAATTTAAGAAGGCCTCAATTAATAGAAGTATTTAAATCAATTTCATTTAGTCTGAATCGAATATGCAAAAGAGTATTTTTAGAAAGAAAATGAAAAGGAGTTATTCACATAAAGACAATTTTGTGCAATATCACACAAAGCTAAGTGCAATAAAAACAATTAGTCCCTCTTGCTACTGTCATCCAATGTGCAGTTAATTAAACACCTAGAGAAAAAACGTCGGGAATAAGAAAAGAGTAACAAGGAGAAAGACGAGCATCTAACTAATGTCATCTAAAGGAATAATTTATAGATAAACAAAAGAGAACAAAATCATGATAAATGAACTCAAGACAGATACTAAACAATTTGATTGTGATTCACCGAGCAAATAAATAATAAATTGATTAGAATGTCTATTGAGAAAATAAAGAAACTAGAAAGACAATATGATGAGTAAACGTAGGGATGAATAACTAAGAGAGGTTATGGAGATAACACGTGTTCTAAGAAAGAGAAATATTGAATGATGGTTATGGAGAGAATCGTGCAATTTGGTAAGATTTGAAAATATCAATTTTACCCTTGATGAGAAAGAGCCGAAATAACTAAAAGCATCAAGATCGGATGGTTGTCATTTGTTCTCATTTCTCTCCTAAGATGGTTTTCTCATTTGAACCAAAACCTATATATATATATATATATATATTTACATGCCTCATCATCAAACTGTTCACAATAAATCAAATAGAGGCAGTAGTTAATGTTCACCTTTTCTTGAATTGCTTGCTCTAGCTGAAGCAAAGGGATCTGACATTGTGCTAGAAGCTATTATAGAGGCAGATGTGGCACAAAATGCAAAGAAGTTTTTCTCACAGCCCCAAAATCAAATGAAATGAAATAGAGGTACCTGGTTATTCAATATAATAGTGTAGCTACTCAGATTAACCGTTTGGTTGTGTGACATCTATCACATCTGCTGGCTTGGGAAGTGTATTGATTTACAAAACCAGGTCATTCCACCCCAGATTACCTCCTAGGAGTTCTTACTGTGATTAGAATGTCCTTTGGTCCTAACATATCAAAATCCTAGCTCAGCATACAGAATTCAATGCATGAAGTATGTAAAACAACTCGGTTAACAACCTCAATTGATATGTAGCCGTTAAGATTTGCAAACAAGAATATCAGAGTGAAGTTAAATTCAGGGTTAATCGAAGACACAGATTCACCGTCTCTACAGATTCCCATTAAAGTTGAAGTAACTCTGGGGAATGGAATGAACTCTGCATATGAAAAGAGTTTTTAAACAGTGAGATAATGCAATGTTTTGAGGAGCCCTAAAAAAACTGTAGGTGGATGATGAAGACCAGATGCCTAGGTGTAGCTTCTCAGCAGGGTCTAGTAGTAGGTAGGCAGGGATCTTATAACTGACAGTTATTTACTCATTCTCACATGTATTCTTTTTTTTTTTTTCTGATTTATTTCTATCTTCTTAATGAATGGAAAGAGTATTTTTTTTTAGAGAAATCATTATATTTCTCCAATACAGTCATATTATATTGTGAAAAACTGTAAGCGATGCTATAAACATGACCCGGAAGGGCCGGAAAGCACCCATTATTTTTTTTTTCTTTTCCATATCAATGTACAATCAATACAAATGCATCATTAGTATGATTTTCATCTTCAGTTTTCAGATTCTGATTTGTCCCATAACAAAAAAAAGGAAGGAGATTAAATGTCTAAACCGCATGTATGTTCATATCGTATGATAAACATTATGGAACCAGGTTTTAAGCATGTTCATAAACGACACAATTGTAGCTATCACATTAATTGTACTTTTTCGTAGTCTAAATAATTTCAAACAAAATTTGACATTGTCTTTCACATCTCCCATGCACACAAAAGGGAGTCTGCTGTGGAAGAAGCCAATCAGGCCATTATTGCTCGTACATAGAAATGTTACGATATATGCTTGATTAGTTCATCACATCACTTTAGACTCATTCTTCTAAATAGTCCTTACATATAAACTCACTATTCTTTGTTTGCTATTTGCCTCTTTGGTAGGTTTTGAGAATATCATTGTTGTGATATTGTTTGTGAAAAAACAATGTTTTGATTAACACAATTAGGGATACATGTCTTAGGACCACTTTTTTTCATTACATTTCAATCATAGTTGTAGAGCAAAACTACTTTATCGAAACTACAATTGCTAAATCAGAGGTTGTAATATCTTTTTGGATTTTGTAACATCAATTACTTTTATTATTGCTATGATCTTTTATGAAACTAAGTTTACAACATGTTTGGATCTATTTTACCGGTAAAAAATGTTCTTTAATTTCTCAATGACATTAACATGTATCATTTGCTTCCAGATACTTGAGGCTATGATGATGAAATTCCCCCTTTTCTGACCCAGTTCAACGAACATGGATCTTTAAATCTGAGCCTTGAACAACGAACATGGATCTGACAGGTAGCTTTGTAGATAAAACATGACAACATGCATCTTTAAATCTGAGCCTTGAACAACTACTAGATTCTCGCCCGTGCGATGCACAGAAGAAAATTGATCAATGTGTGATTTAGATGTCTATTAAAAAATGTAGAGATAATTGAACTTAGAATAAAGTGGTAAGTAACATAATAAGTGTTCATAGTTAAAGAGAGTTTAAAACATTGTCGAAGAAGATAAAATGTAAATATAATTAAAGAGATACTAACATCTGAAAGTACAAAGTGATAAGTAAAATAGCAAGTGTTTACGGTGAAAATACAAATTCTGAAAGACTTCTTTGTAAACAACATAAGTAGTATGATCAATATGATCAACTATTTGTCTTGTCTACTAAAATATTAGAGACTCCTGCCTTTGCAATCCATCTTGTACATTTAGAAGAACTGGAACCGATTTCAACCAGTTGAGAAGGATGGTCGTCCCTACAATCAATGTTTTCTGCAGAATTAAAGCAAAGAAAGAGAAATTCATTTAATTCAATCAATTTTAATTTAAAAAAATTATTTACTCCCTCAGTCCCAAATTGTATGATGCATTTACTATTCACTTGGTCAACACAAATCACTTTTAATATTTTATTTTATATATCAAAAGTTTATGAAATTTGAATTATTTTTTGCAGGTTTTGTAGCAGTTTTAATGTAGTTTCTGAATATGTAAATTTTATTTTCTAAAAATAATTTGAGTGTTGACAGGGATCAATTTGCTTTATCGTCAGTCAAACATCGTAAAATGTAATGTATCTTACAAATTGGGACGGAGGGAGTATTTACATAATATATAGATATAAATTCAAATTTAATACACATATAAAATTAGATAAATTCAATGCCCCAATAAAAGAAAGTGAACCACATTAATAAATGTGTTACATTGGTAATTACAAACAATAAAATATTTTTAAAAATTTAATAATTAACAATTATTAAGAAATATTTATTAATTTTATTAAAATAATATTTTTAACAGCCTAAGATTTAGGACCATCTATATTACCCAGCCCAATCCCGGACCTGATTTTAAAAATAGCTGTTGGCCCAATTAGACAACACCCAGCCCAATACTATGAATTTACTCCTGCCCAACAACCTAAACCTAAACCGCATATTTATACAACCGAAACGGCATATTCATTTACCCTGCGGCCAATATCGCAGACCATCGGTTCTCTCCTCTATGACGATCTTCTCCCATCTTCACCCTGCTTCTCGGATGTCTTCTTTTGTCGTCTGTAATCTCATACCACCACAGTCAACCGTCCCATTTCTCTATAGTGAGTGTCCATTTGTCCGATAAAGCCTTATTCGACAATTGTTAGGGCTACGATGGCTGAATGAGCTTCAAAGGATCTCAGACCTAACTGTTCCTTTCATCGTTTCGGTAAAACTTACATGCTTACATACTGTATTTTACCAATTTTCTATTGCATGAATTAGTAAATCATTTTATTTAAAGGATTTAGTCAATTTATTGATTTTTTTATACTATAAAGTTAGTTTATTCTTGTCCAATCTTGCTTTTCGTCAAATGTAGTGAAGACAGCTTCGTGAGGGTGCAAGGATCTCAGCTGAGTGACGGCTGAGCGAGGGTGCTAGACTGACCTTTACTTTTAGCCAGTATCCATTTTATGATATATGTGGTCTTGATTTAACCCCTAGATAAAACAAAACTTTGTATTTTGGATACATCTTATAAGATTTTTTTAATTAATTACAGTGGTTGGTGATACCTGAATTCAAAACTGACTTCGTCCATAGTATTTATTAATATATAATTTTAGAAGGTCACAATAGCAGACTTTATTTTAAAAAAGGCAGTGCTACACCTTTTCTATCCCAAAGTTTTTTGCTTGAAATAAATAAACTTAAAATGGAATATAAGTTACTCTATTAGAGTAATAGCTTGTAAATTGAACATCTTAAACTACTTAAACATAATAGTAAAACTTCAGTTTTGTTTGGAATGAAATATAAGAGGACAGGAAGTAGATTGTTTACCGAACTGCCATCTTTGGTGTGGAAGATTTTAAAACTACTTAATCCCAGTTTTTTTTGGGTGATTTTGTAACTCTTTGATACTTCAACCTTATGTAATACACACCACAATCTCTTATCTCTTATCTCTCATGTCTTATTATTTCAAACAGATTTCATCATGTGATCACTATAGATCTGCTTGGTCCAGCAGTGTGCTGGGTAGGAACCTGTAGTCCTGTTTGG
Organism: Cuscuta epithymum; assembly: GCA_945859915.1. Classification (NCBI taxonomy): domain Eukaryota; kingdom Viridiplantae; phylum Streptophyta; class Magnoliopsida; order Solanales; family Convolvulaceae; genus Cuscuta; species Cuscuta epithymum. The sequence continues at coordinate 406,731 of CAMAPF010001019.1, forward strand.
AGATAAATTCTTCAGATAGAGACTTAATCATGCATGCTTTTAAGAGATGCTTTCTAGATTATGTACTCCTGTAGTAAAAAAGGCATAGTTGATCAATAAGCATTGGTTGGTAGCAAGTCGATATGCATGCCTTTAATCAAAGCATTGGTGAGTAAAAATATTCCAATTGTGCTTTCTTTTATGGGTTTACTATCAGCAATGATCTTGTTTTAATTTATTTATACCTATAATTATTATCATTGTATATTTCAAAATGCTCATTAAGGCCTGCTTATGATCCTTGGTTGGATGAAAGAGACCTTTAAAATGAGTTTTTTTCTAGAAAATTTATTTGATTTATTAACTTACTGATTAGTAGGCTGGCCATGGTTTTACCTAAATCCAACTTAGTTTTGTCCTACCTGTTCACAGCTTGAAGATAGATTCTTGCATTTGAGCACACATTCATAACTTTTTATAAATTGAAAATATCTAATATCAATTGCATATTGAACTGCATTTTATATTAAAACTATCATGTTAATTTTGATCTTATATGGAAATGTTCAATGCTCTAGTTTTATAGTTTACTTTATACAATGTTTTCAACAAACTAAATGGTCTTTACACACAATATATAGTGTTAATATGTGTGTGACTTAAAGATGCATTTTAACATGATTTTATCTTTTATATTGCAGGTCTATTCTAGAAGAATTGAATATATTTTTGAGTTAAAATTTCATTCTTTATAAAATGTAAACTCAGAGGATCTTGAATAAGGTGCCCAAATGTGTAGTATTCAGAAGTGAAATGTAATACATTATCAATTAGTTAAGATTAGGGACTGCAAGGTTCTATTATTGCTGCCGAACTCTCAGGTATGATCTTCATCCTCCCCTTAACTTCCAAGTCTTACCTTTTGCTTTTAAATACAATTAAAAGCAGGTTATTTTTCAAATAAACTGCCAAGTATATAATGTTTGAAAAAAATGTTCTTATTTTTTGTAATAAGAAATCAAATTGTTAACTATACATTATTCTATTTTTAGAAACATGCCCTATCTTCTTCACTCAAAACTTTTACTTTTGAAAATCTGGGTATGTGAAATTATATACCAAACTGCTCTTAGTTTTACCTTTGATATTTACCTTTCGTTGTTAACATTGAATCTATGAGTTTGAGAAACACTTAAAAAGACTAATTTAGCTAAACATTTAGATGAACATTACTAAAAACACACATATTATTAAGTTTTTCATGAGTTTAAGGCATATTGCATACCCCTTCATCATGGTTATCAACTTCCATATTCTCAACAGGCCTGCCCATTTTGGTTATTGCTAATCACATTTGCATAATTTTTGAAAAAAGTTTGAAGCAGTATACCTCTTCATTGTTGAAAATTACTTCTTGTGCATCCCACTCCTGATATGCAGTCAAACTTCAAATGACATGCTTGTTGCTCTGGATGTGTGATTGGGTTGGACTTATTTATACTAAAAATTTGAACTGCTCAATGGTCAATAATGTTCAGTCTTTTAATTTGATTAGACAGCCCACAGTGCCCAATGAAGTAGCTTAGTTTTGTTATACACCACTTATTTAATGGGGACAACTTGCATATCTCAGTTCAAAAAAATCTTGCGTTGTTGTTTAGCATTTATTATCAGTGTACTTTTTAGATATATTTTAATATGTTGTGTGGCTCAAGGAGATATGAGAGTACAAATCATTAAATGCCAAATCTTTTGAGATCACTTAATCTGCGAACTGAGTTCACAAATCAAATCCAAATTACATTTCGTTTTTCAAATTTGCTACTGTTTTTGTCTTTATGACTATAAAGTTTTGAAAAGACACATCGCTACAACAATTAATGCATCCGTTGCCATCACCTTGCAGGCTATTAAAGTGAATAAAACTGTTGACCACAATTAATGCATTATTCCACTCAATACTTGACCCTAGTTGATGGACCCTTTTTGACACGAACTCAGCTATTTGACCCGCTACATTTGGGCGGGAATTCATGCTGCTTTTCCACAGCAGTTTGTATATAGAAAGATTGTGGACTCCAACTATAATGATGGATGTTTAACTAACTTTTACTGGTAATTAGAAAACTGTGAGAATTTATCAATTTGTATTTAGTTAACCATCGTGTGATCATTTTTACATAAACTTTTCATGGTCAAAAAAAATAAACTACCAAAGTATTAATACATTGAGGTTTCATTGGTAAAAAAAAATCAATTTTTCCAGAATCATGTTGTTAATTTGACATCACTATTTTGATTGTTAGACTAATTTAGGTTTGAATCTGATATTTTAGGTATTTTAGTTTCAAATTCTTAAATTAATTTGCTATTACATCTCACATCTAATTCTTGGGTTAATTTGGTATAAATAATTTGAATGAAAAAAAGTTTTTTGTTCTTTCAAAGGTTTAATATATTTCTATAAAAAATATACAAAATAAACTTTTTTGAAAAAGTCTTACTTATTTTAAAAGTAAGAGAAGTGTTGAGTTTCCCATAATTCTTTATTTTTGTTTTGGGGTCATGATGTTGTTAGGTTGTTAGAGATGTGGGCCATTCGGCCTATGAACTAAAATGGTTGGCTGTCATTCGACTCCAAAATGAAATTAGAAGCTGCAAAACATTCTGATATGTGTATATCTGCTATTAGGTAAAGTGTCCCTTGCTCCCTAATTTGAGTTCACTAAGTTTTCCATATAGAAATCTACCATATATATAAAGTGTGGAAGGAGTTAAGTAGGTCTTATTTTCGTGTATACAGTGCACTTCATAAACGTGGTGGTCCACTCCTGAGGACATCAAGAGGGGGCTATGTGGCATAAAAAAAGTTGCCAACATTCAAGACTGAGGCATAAATCAGGTATTTACATTTCTTTGTTAGATGTTACAATATAGCACTTTGTTTGTCGAGGTTTATGATGACCGTGAGGGTATTGTTTGAATATCATTCCACACTGGATCTGTGAGTATTCTATATATTCTGAGCCAAATTTCTTACTAATTTGTAAAACAAGTCAAGCTGCATTTATGTCAGTCCCCTGACATCACCCTATGTGATGTAAAAAAGAGGCCCTGAAAAGAAAAGAATATTGGATAAGGTTGCGGAATGGGTGTTTGTTTGCGAAGAAGAGTGCTGTCTTGAGGACTATAATTGGGTAAGCATAATAAACACCCAATTGAACTATATAAACTGTAAACAGCTGGTTTTCCGTTTTGCTTTTATGATTTTTGAAATAGGTGTATGCTTTTCTAGGTTTTTTTCCGTATGTAGAATGGCTTCTTTTCTTGAAAAAACATTCTGAAACAATGTGTATGCTTTTTAGGTTTTTTTTATTCCCAAGCAACAGTTTTCATTCATTACCAAAGGTAGGTCAATGAACAAAATTTTGACTCCTTATAGGTTGTAGACTTTCAGAAGTGAATAGATTGAGTATGAGTTTTCCACCCCATTAATTCCATGACTTGGAACTTGGAAGTAATCTCATGAAGGAAGATAATGGAAAACATGCACCAAACATTTATAGGTACCATAAAATACCCATAATTAGCTCAAAGAGTACTCAAGAAGGAAAAGTTTCAGGGAATGCTAGCGGAAAGGAAAAGTTCTAATGACAGTTTATTTCTTATGTTTGATTTCGCATATGTTTGTATTAGATCTTATATATGTTTGGGTTTCTTTGTTTTTACATTATATGAATAAATGGTTTAAATGGTTTTTCTCAAATATCCCTAACAAATCTATCAAATTTTAGACATTGTTTTTTGTTCCTCTAAGTTTCACCCTATTTTTGATTTCCCTAACAATGCAACACATTTTCCCCCAGCATTGGGCACCACCCGTCGCGCAACGCGCGTGCCAACTAGTATGTATATATATATATATATATATATATATACAGAAAAGATCCTGTCCAGTCGGAGACACAGGATCCTCCGTCCGGCCGCTGCCGTTTGGGGTGGTTCCCGGTAGAGTTTTTTGATGAAATTTTTATGGAATGTTCCCGATCAAGTCTAGTTAATCTACAAAAAAATCAGCTAAAAATTCGATCGGGAAGGCAGTGAAATAATTTTTTGAAACATAAATGCGTTTTATATGTTTAATTTGGAGCAGTTATCTTCAACAAATTATTTGACTGCCTTCCCGATCAAATTTCTAGCTGAAATTTTTTGTGGATAAACTAGACTTGATGAGGATCATTCCATGAAAATTTCATCAAAAAACTCCACCGGAAACCGCCCCAAACGGTGGCGGTTGGACGGAGGATCCTGTCCCTCCGGCTGGACAGGATCATTCCTCTATATGTGTGTGTGTGTGTGTGTGTGTGTATATATATGTATTCCACCGGGGAGGGCCCCAAAAGCCCTCTGCCGGACGGCGGTTTCAGGCCGACCTGACGGAATTGCTACTCATTCTACATCTACACCTTGTCGGGTTGAATTTAAATGAACCAACCGGGCCAGAAGACCAGGATCTGTATGGCCCCTTTGTTCAACCCGGGCCTGTATCTATTCAAATTTCCACAAAGATTAGAGTTTGGGTGAAACCTAATTTCCGCTCCTATATATCATGTGCAGTCTTCTCTGAGCATTCACCTATTCCTAATCATCATAGCGGAAATTATCTCTGAGCGTTATTTATTATCCATTTCTCCCTATTTTTCATTTTTTTAAAATTAGGTTTGATTATTACGTAGTAATTATTAATGAGTATTCACTAGACGAAGAAGAGCGATGATGAAATACAGAGATTGTCATGCACCACTCTGACCTCCTTCGGAGAGAGTGATGATAATTGTCTCATACCCATACTATTCTCTGAGCTCTTCTTTTGTTGATTTTATTCTGCCTTTTTTGCTTTAGTTTTAGCTGAAATTGACAAGCCGCGTGATGCGATCTCTTAGATCGAACCATGATGCGGACCGTATTATTAGCTTTAAGCTTATGTGGAGAATCATTGGTGACTGATGGCTTCATTCAAAGTTTCTACTATTATTCATTCATTGCATTCGAAATTATATGTTTATTTTGTGCATACAAAATAGAAGTTTAGAATGTGAAATACTTTGTTTTTTATTTCTCAATCAGTTTCTCTTTTAAGAAATTTCTAGAGGAATTATATATTTTGATGTACCTTTAGCAGAGAGTTCGGCTGCTATCATTTTCTCAGCATTGATCTAATACTAAAAGAAGCCCAGGACTGGATGTCTGTTTTGATTAATAACTTGGCTTGGCTTTGGGATTCCCATAGGAAATAGGAAGGGACTGTGTTGGATTGGAACTAGACAATGAAGTGATGCAAATGTGTTCAATTTCTGGTTCATTGTCTTCTGATTTGATTATAATAATGCCAATAATGTTTGAAACGAAGAATCCCTAGGCTCTGAAATTAAGGGATTCAACCAATTCTGAGAATGTGTCAATATAGTTTGTGGGGCTGGTGTTCAATGATGATTCATTTGCTTTAACCACACCGAAAGAGGGATGCTGGGCGGGGAAGGGTGGCACTTTGTTTGAGTTGAAGATTTGTTCTTTCTTCCAATTTTCTGTTGTGAGCATAGCTTTATGAGTCTCTGTTTCCTCCATGGATGCAAAGATGAGAGCTTTGATCGCTTCGTTAAATGGAAGAGGGGATGTGGTTCTTTTTTACCTTCGACTTGAATCATAGGAAGATGAGAGCTTTGATCGCTTTGAACGTTTGTGTACCACTTGTTGCAGGTACCATCCCCTCACTTGTTCACACCACCCTCATCAACCAATGGAAAGCAAGGAAGCATCATGTCACAAATTTTGGCAACAGTAACCACCACCTCTTCGACCAATAGGAGGCCTCATTAATTTTTGTTCTTACTATACCCACCGTCAGCTACAGCCAATAGGAATACTTTCCTCAAAATTTAAAGTGTGGCCCGGACCCATCCTTTACAATGCATATCCTCTGTTATAATTCTTGACCAATTAAAACATTAATAACTGACGTTGACACAATTGGGCGGGAGTACTGTGCGTTGAATTTCTTTTGCTTTTAGATAAAGATAGATGTATTGTTCTTCATTTCAATTTAAAATGATTTCATGCACGCAGAATAGGGGCAATAGATCAGCCACTAGTCATGGACTCATGGCCCAACTTATTTACCTCAAATCCCTATTCTAAGTTGCACATCAAATTCCTAAGATACCATTTGCATTAATTTGGCAAGCTTGTGGTTGTAAACTTCTTTATGATACTAATAATGCTGCTCAAGATTGAGCAGACACCTAATTGCACATTGTAAATTGCATTTCTGTTTGTTTATGGAGATACCATTGGAAAGACAGGAAGCTCAAAGTTGGTTAAGATTCGATTTTTGAACTGGAGACTTTAGATACTTGCTTTTGTTCCTCTTCGTGTAATTTTTTGAACTTCATATTACACTTAGTATAAAGTCATTCTATGCTTTAAAATTTGAAAGCAAAATAATTTCCTGCGCTTGCACTGTGGATTCTTACCTGTTTGCCTATGCTTGAATAGTTAACATCGTTGAGGGTAAATCTTCTTTTTAATTTTTTGCTGGAAAAAATATAAATTAATTTCACATGAAATGATTCTCTTTTGGGAATAAAGCTTGGTTGTTGTTTTTGTCACATAATATTATTCCTTGTAATGTGATTTTTTCCCATATAAAATTATTCCTTCTAATGTTTAATTGCTTCTTTTGTATTGTATTCCTTCTCAGGTCTAGAGTTCTAGACACTCCGGCTTCCTCAGCAACGAACGGCGAGATCTATTGACTCCAGCTCCCATTAATTCTTTGTTCAAACTAGAGACATAAAGACATGCTAGGGTTTTCATATGGAGAGTTGTTTTTATTGCTTGGAGCTACTGCGGCTTTAATTGGTACTCTTCCTCTGTAATGGCGGTGTAAACTGTCTTCGATTCACCCGGTTTTTCACTATAGTTCTGATAATCCTGTTTCCTATTCCCAAAACTTGCTTCTCAGTATGAGATTGATTATATCCTTCATGTGTTGAGTTATATATGCTGAGGCAGGGTTTTGATTTGTCAGGACCTAAGGACCTTCCAGTCATAGCAAGAACTGCTGGGAGGTTATCTGGCCGTGCTATTGGCTATGTTCAAATGGCCCGTGGTCAATTTGAGAGTGTCATGCAGCAAACTCAAGCTCGACAGGTTTCTTTTTATCTTCCTTCACCTATTTCTGTAGGTTTTTACTCTTCTTTTAACTTATATGTAGTATATAGTAATCATCATTTGATATAGATGTATACTCCAGTATCTTTTTCTCATACCGGGCATACTTGTGTATGGCGGCAATGATCTTTTCTCTGGCATTTATCTTAAAGGTCCACAAAGAGCTACAAGATACAATTGCTCAATTAGAAGCCATACGACATGAAATCCGAACCATTTCTTTTGTGAATCCGGGTCCATTAACCACAAGGCTAGTTGATAACATAAAAAACCACCCACCCACTGCTGGTGCTGGTACATCGATGGAAAATGGACCTGAAAAGTCTGAAAGTAAGGGCACAACTATCAGTAATACACCCAAGGTACTTGCCATCTCTATATATTCACTTGGAGTACCAATTTTTCATATCATTTTCCAATTAAAGGATTGATGTAGCTGTACTTGCAGGATTGTAACTTTAAGCCCTCAACCTCTTCTGATATGAACAGTCAAGCAACAGCATATGCAAAACTTGCTGAAATCACATTATCAAAACCCAAGTATGAAAACTGCGAAGCTCTGAATGAGGTTCCTGATAAGTCTGGTAATCTTGTGCTTCCAGTCTCTGCTAAAAGTGCAGGTCTATTGCCTGATCATACAGGTATATATCATCTTTTTTCCTGCCCTCTCTGTCCAAAAATATTAGTTTGTTTGAAAACTTATCTTGCTGTCACAAAAGAAGCTGATTTTTATTAGGCTAAAGGGTCAAATAGGTACATGAACTAACCCAAAGTGTTCAATTAACCCCTTATATAGGAGTTTCTGCCCGGACGTCGAAAATTGGGGCGGTTCCCGGTGGAATTTTTTGATGAATTTTTTTGAGCATCTTCTACATTAAGTCTAGTTTACCCAAAGTGTTCAATTAACCCCTTATATAGGAGTTTCTGCCTGGACGTCGCCAATTGGGGCGGTTCCCGGTGGAATTTTTTGATGAATTTTTTTGAGCATCTTCTACATTAAGTCTAGTTTACCCATGCCAAATTTCAGCTAAAAATTCAACCGGGAAGGCAGTCTAATGATTTTCCGAAATGTACTGCGCTGTTTAATATTTTGGAAAATCATTCGACTGCCTTCCCGGTTGAATTTTTAGCTGAAATTTGGCATGGGTAAACTAGACTTAATGAAGAAGATTTAAAAAAAAAATCATCAAAGAATTCGCACCGGGAACCGCCCCAATTTTCGACGTCCGGGCAGAAACTCATATATAAGGGGCTAATTGAACACATTAAGTCAGTTCATGTACCTATTTGACCCTTTAGCCTTTTTATTATAATGAATGTATTCTTTTATTATATCCCCAAACAAGTTAAGAATGTTAAATCTATATAAAGCAATAAATAATTTTTAAAAACATAGCTGAATTTTGCTATTTCAAGTAGTTGTACCTCAATGAAATTAATCGGGTGTACTTTTGTTAAATTGACTTTTTCAGTGACATAGTTAGTTTTGTTTGCTTATTTATATGGACTAGTTCTAGAGGCTGGGTTTTTTCTATTTTTACCATGGGTCATCTCGAAACAGTCTCCCCCTGCTTTAGCACAGGGGTTAGGCTGTGTACATCTGACCCCCTTACCCCTCCGTAGGTGGGAGCCTTTGCGTCACTGGGGTAATGCTGTTGTTGCTGCTATTATTTTCTATTTTTATCTTTTTTTATATTTTTATCCTGTTGTTGCTGCTATTATTTTCTATTTTTATCTGTTTTATATTTTTATCTTATCTTTTTTATACTCCCTCCGTCCCGAAAACAACCTCCCGGTTTGACTTTCACACACTTTTAGTAAATAAATTTAACTTTACTGTAGTTTTGCACTGTTTTGCACTGTTTAAACACTGTTTGGCACTGTTTAAACACTGTTTGGCACTGTTTAAACACTGTTTGGCACTGTTTATCACTTTTTTGATGTAGATAATTTGCCAAATAAGGAAAGTATTGAAGTGTGAAGTTAATTTTGGGACATCCATTTAAGGAAAGTGGGAAGTTGTTTTTGGGACGGAGGGAGTATTTATCTTATCTTTGTTTATCTTTTTATCTTTTTCATCTCTTTTAGTTCCAATTTCATGTTAGCTGACCCCAAACCCTTTCGGGACCAAGTCTCGGATGTTGTTGTTGTTGTTGTTGTTGTTGTTGTTTCTTTTCTCTATTTTTAGGAGTTGGTGGTTTTCGTAGGGGAGGGGTAGCTAGTGGAGAGGCATCTGATTCCTAGGGTATGGGGGGATAGCATACCTTGTCTACTCTAATGTCGTATTAAATAGTAGTTTTTTTTTTTTTGCCTGAATTGTGCATCTCTTTTGATGTACTGGGATTGGAGGAGGATTTAAGTTGTGGGTTGTTGCTCAGGGAGGTTGCATGAATTTTCCCTTAATGTTTAGGCAGTGGCATGAACTTACCCTTCAATCTGGGCATGACCTTAAGTCAGTACATCCTGCCCTCTGATAGAGCTATACCTTGGGGGATGCTTTATTGATGATGAGCTACATCTTTGGCTTCAAGCAACTTTTTATGCATGAGGCTGCATAACGAACAGCACCCCTTTTAACATATATATGTATATATATATATATATATATATATATATATATATATATATATATATAGGGGAGAGTTCCTGTGAGAATGATGCTCCAGGAGAGAAATAAGAATAAAAACTGATCATCCATTCTTTTGATCGTGCGGCTGAGACAAAAACCATCCGAACTGAAAATTGCACATGACATGCACACGGTAGTATATAAATTGGAAACGTATGCATTATATTAATGACAAGAGGGCATTTAGGTAAAAGATCTAAAGCTAGTGGAACGTATGATTCCAAATATGGGAAGTTATCCTACAAATTAGGATATTAATTAATACAAATCAACCTCCTCATAATTAGAATAACATATTCGATTCTTCTTATTTAACTTTTTTTCTCCAAATTTGTCGTATCCTCGCATTTGTTCAATTAACTAATTAAAAAACTTTATTACATTTTCTCATGTTTTTTTGTGTTTAATCATTTTTTGGATGCAATTTCGTAATGTATCTATCCGCACTCCAACTTTAAGTTACTACACTTTTATTCGATGTCTTTTGCACAATTAATTCGATATTTCGTTTTAGACGAAAAATGCATCATAATTCGATTTTTTAGCCATCTTTTTAGAGACAATATTTTATCCGCTTAGCTTTGTTTATTTGCACTTAAACATTGAATAGTTGCACTTTTATTTGAAACATTATGCAACATCAATTTAATAAAATGATTATACTGTATATTTTTGTATCCCAAGGAGAATTATATGTTTATTAAATCAATTTGCACTTTTGTAAACCACACTTTAAATTTTACACATTTAGTTGTGCACATCCATATACAGGGCCGGTCCTGAGAAAATATGGACCCTGTGCAAAAATAAAATGTAGGCCTTTTCCTAAAATAGGTAAAAAATATATACAAGTGAAGATTGTATTGGTAATACTTTGTTACAGTAATAATTTATATCAAATTACAAGTTATTCACTAACATAATAGTTAAAATAAAAGTACTCCTTAACAAAATAATCTTCATTTATTTGTTAAATTAAATTATAAATTAATAGACTAATAATCTAATACCTGAACATGGTAATTTGCCAAGTTCAATTATTACAAACCATCCAAATATAATTATCTACAGTATGTACTAAATCATTCAAACTCAAAATTAAAACCCAAAAAAGAATAATATAAGAACTACAAAATATAAGAAATAAGATTATTACTCCATATTGAGAAATAGAAGATATTATAACTCTCATTCAAAATTTAATAATGGTTACAAGCAGATTAAATTGAAAATTAGTGTATCATTATCTTAAATATAACTCATAAATTGAAGAAGTGTTTGACTCTTTGGAATTAAATGGATAATTTGTCAAAGAAAATATATATAAAAAATATAAATATAATTGATAGATGTAAAGAATATTTCATACATATGTAATAGTTTTTAAATTTAATAATGGCATGCAATAAAAATAGTTATTATTATGATTACAAATTAATATCATTAATTTTAGTTGGAGTATATCAATAGTTGAATGGTATACAAAAGCAAATTGGACGGAAGCACGCATCCACCAGATGGTTGAGTTGGTTGATTGGTTCAGCATTCCTTTGTGTAACAAATTTGTCAAGGTTCGAAACCACCAGGCGTTTTCTTTTTCAATGAAGGATCTATCTTATGTTATTGGGCTCTGTTAGTTGATAATAATAGGCGGACTATTGAAATTTGGGCCCTTAAAATTCACGGGCCCTGTGCGGTCGCACTGCCAGCACTTGGCCTGGGCCGGCCCTGTCCATATATGATTTAAATTAAAATGAATAGAAATGTACAAGGGCATAATTATCAACCATAACGTGCATTTATAATAATACAAACGTGCAATATTATTTCATACTTTCTAAAATTCTAGAGTAGCACTCTTATACAAAATAAAATGCACTTTTATCATGTGCATTTAAATATATATAAAAGTGCATTAGTATTTCACACTTATAAAATTTTGCATTGACATTTTTTATTAAATTGAAATGAAAACATCATAATTTGCTAAATAAAACAAAAAAAACTAATGAAAAGTGCATGAACGAAACTAATAAGTGCACCAGTCAAAAGTTTAATAAAAAATTTAAGAAGGCCTCAATTAATAGAAGTATTTAAATCAATTTCATTTAGTCTGAATCGAATATGCAAAAGAGTATTTTTAGAAAGAAAATGAAAAGGAGTTATTCACATAAAGACAATTTTGTGCAATATCACACAAAGCTAAGTGCAATAAAAACAATTAGTCCCTCTTGCTACTGTCATCCAATGTGCAGTTAATTAAACACCTAGAGAAAAAACGTCGGGAATAAGAAAAGAGTAACAAGGAGAAAGACGAGCATCTAACTAATGTCATCTAAAGGAATAATTTATAGATAAACAAAAGAGAACAAAATCATGATAAATGAACTCAAGACAGATACTAAACAATTTGATTGTGATTCACCGAGCAAATAAATAATAAATTGATTAGAATGTCTATTGAGAAAATAAAGAAACTAGAAAGACAATATGATGAGTAAACGTAGGGATGAATAACTAAGAGAGGTTATGGAGATAACACGTGTTCTAAGAAAGAGAAATATTGAATGATGGTTATGGAGAGAATCGTGCAATTTGGTAAGATTTGAAAATATCAATTTTACCCTTGATGAGAAAGAGCCGAAATAACTAAAAGCATCAAGATCGGATGGTTGTCATTTGTTCTCATTTCTCTCCTAAGATGGTTTTCTCATTTGAACCAAAACCTATATATATATATATATATATATTTACATGCCTCATCATCAAACTGTTCACAATAAATCAAATAGAGGCAGTAGTTAATGTTCACCTTTTCTTGAATTGCTTGCTCTAGCTGAAGCAAAGGGATCTGACATTGTGCTAGAAGCTATTATAGAGGCAGATGTGGCACAAAATGCAAAGAAGTTTTTCTCACAGCCCCAAAATCAAATGAAATGAAATAGAGGTACCTGGTTATTCAATATAATAGTGTAGCTACTCAGATTAACCGTTTGGTTGTGTGACATCTATCACATCTGCTGGCTTGGGAAGTGTATTGATTTACAAAACCAGGTCATTCCACCCCAGATTACCTCCTAGGAGTTCTTACTGTGATTAGAATGTCCTTTGGTCCTAACATATCAAAATCCTAGCTCAGCATACAGAATTCAATGCATGAAGTATGTAAAACAACTCGGTTAACAACCTCAATTGATATGTAGCCGTTAAGATTTGCAAACAAGAATATCAGAGTGAAGTTAAATTCAGGGTTAATTGAAGACACAGATTCACCGTCTCTACAGATTCCCATTAAAGTTGAAGTAACTCTGGGGAATGGAATGAACTCTGCATATGAAAAGAGTTTTTAAACAGTGAGATAATGCAATGTTTTGAGGAGCCCTAAAAAAACTGTAGGTGGATGATGAAGACCAGATGCCTAGGTGTAGCTTCTCAGCAGGGTCTAGTAGTAGGTAGGCAGGGATCTTATAACTGACAGTTATTTACTCATTCTCACATGTATTCTTTTTTTTTTTTCTGATTTATTTCTATCTTCTTAATGAATGGAAAGAGTATTTTTTTTTAGAGAAATCATTATATTTCTCCAATACAGTCATATTATATTGTGAAAAACTGTAAGCGATGCTATAAACATGACCCGGAAGGGCCGGAAAGCACCCATTATTTTTTTTTTCTTTTCCATATCAATGTACAATCAATACAAATGCATCATTAGTATGATTTTCATCTTCAGTTTTCAGATTCTGATTTGTCCCATAACAAAAAAAAGGAAGGAGATTAAATGTCTAAACCGCATGTATGTTCATATCGTATGATAAACATTATGGAACCAGGTTTTAAGCATGTTCATAAACGACACAATTGTAGCTATCACATTAATTGTACTTTTTCGTAGTCTAAATAATTTCAAACAAAATTTGACATTGTCTTTCACATCTCCCATGCACACAAAAGGGAGTCTGCTGTGGAAGAAGCCAATCAGGCCATTATTGCTCGTACATAGAAATGTTACGATATATGCTTGATTAGTTCATCACATCACTTTAGACTCATTCTTCTAAATAGTCCTTACATATAAACTCACTATTCTTTGTTTGCTATTTGCCTCTTTGGTAGGTTTTGAGAATATCATTGTTGTGATATTGTTTGTGAAAAAACAATGTTTTGATTAACACAATTAGGGATACATGTCTTAGGACCACTTTTTTTCATTACATTTCAATCATAGTTGTAGAGCAAAACTACTTTATCGAAACTACAATTGCTAAATCAGAGGTTGTAATATCTTTTTGGATTTTGTAACATCAATTACTTTTATTATTGCTATGATCTTTTATGAAACTAAGTTTACAACATGTTTGGATCTATTTTACCGGTAAAAAATGTTCTTTAATTTCTCAATGACATTAACATGTATCATTTGCTTCCAGATACTTGAGGCTATGATGATGAAATTCCCCCTTTTCTGACCCAGTTCAACGAACATGGATCTTTAAATCTGAGCCTTGAACAACGAACATGGATCTGACAGGTAGCTTTGTAGATAAAACATGACAACATGCATCTTTAAATCTGAGCCTTGAACAACTACTAGATTCTCGCCCGTGCGATGCACAGAAGAAAATTGATCAATGTGTGATTTAGATGTCTATTAAAAAATGTAGAGATAATTGAACTTAGAATAAAGTGGTAAGTAACATAATAAGTGTTCATAGTTAAAGAGAGTTTAAAACATTGTCGAAGAAGATAAAATGTAAATATAATTAAAGAGATACTAACATCTGAAAGTACAAAGTGATAAGTAAAATAGCAAGTGTTTACGGTGAAAATACAAATTCTGAAAGACTTCTTTGTAAACAACATAAGTAGTATGATCAATATGATCAACTATTTGTCTTGTCTACTAAAATATTAGAGACTCCTGCCTTTGCAATCCATCTTGTACATTTAGAAGAACTGGAACCGATTTCAACCAGTTGAGAAGGATGGTCGTCCCTACAATCAATGTTTTCTGCAGAATTAAAGCAAAGAAAGAGAAATTCATTTAATTCAATCAATTTTAATTTAAAAAAATTATTTACTCCCTCAGTCCCAAATTGTATGATGCATTTACTATTCACTTGGTCAACACAAATCACTTTTAATATTTTATTTTATATATCAAAAGTTTATGAAATTTGAATTATTTTTTGCAGGTTTTGTAGCAGTTTTAATGTAGTTTCTGAATATGTAAATTTTATTTTCTAAAAATAATTTGAGTGTTGACAGGGATCAATTTGCTTTATCGTCAGTCAAACATCGTAAAATGTAATGTATCTTACAAATTGGGACGGAGGGAGTATTTACATAATATATAGATATAAATTCAAATTTAATACACATATAAAATTAGATAAATTCAATGCCCCAATAAAAGAAAGTGAACCACATTAATAAATGTGTTACATTGGTAATTACAAACAATAAAATATTTTTAAAAATTTAATAATTAACAATTATTAAGAAATATTTATTAATTTTATTAAAATAATATTTTTAACAGCCTAAGATTTAGGACCATCTATATTACCCAGCCCAATCCCGGACCTGATTTTAAAAATAGCTGTTGGCCCAATTAGACAACACCCAGCCCAATACTATGAATTTACTCCTGCCCAACAACCTAAACCTAAACCGCATATTTATACAACCGAAACGGCATATTCATTTACCCTGCGGCCAATATCGCAGACCATCGGTTCTCTCCTCTATGACGATCTTCTCCCATCTTCACCCTGCTTCTCGGATGTCTTCTTTTGTCGTCTGTAATCTCATACCACCACAGTCAACCGTCCCATTTCTCTATAGTGAGTGTCCATTTGTCCGATAAAGCCTTATTCGACAATTGTTAGGGCTACGATGGCTGAATGAGCTTCAAAGGATCTCAGACCTAACTGTTCCTTTCATCGTTTCGGTAAAACTTACATGCTTACATACTGTATTTTACCAATTTTCTATTGCATGAATTAGTAAATCATTTTATTTAAAGGATTTAGTCAATTTATTGATTTTTTTATACTATAAAGTTAGTTTATTCTTGTCCAATCTTGCTTTTCGTCAAATGTAGTGAAGACAGCTTCGTGAGGGTGCAAGGATCTCAGCTGAGTGACGGCTGAGCGAGGGTGCTAGACTGACCTTTACTTTTAGCCAGTATCCATTTTATGATATATGTGGTCTTGATTTAACCCCTAGATAAAACAAAACTTTGTATTTTGGATACATCTTATAAGATTTTTTTAATTAATTACAGTGGTTGGTGATACCTGAATTCAAAACTGACTTCGTCCATAGTATTTATTAATATATAATTTTAGAAGGTCACAATAGCAGACTTTATTTTAAAAAAGGCAGTGCTACACCTTTTCTATCCCAAAGTTTTTTGCTTGAAATAAATAAACTTAAAATGGAATATAAGTTACTCTATTAGAGTAATAGCTTGTAAATTGAACATCTTAAACTACTTAAACATAATAGTAAAACTTCAGTTTTGTTTGGAATGAAATATAAGAGGACAGGAAGTAGATTGTTTACCGAACTGCCATCTTTGGTGTGGAAGATTTTAAAACTACTTAATCCCAGTTTTTTTTGGGTGATTTTGTAACTCTTTGATACTTCAACCTTATGTAATACACACCACAATCTCTTATCTCTTATCTCTCATGTCTTATTATTTCAAACAGATTTCATCATGTGATCACTATAGATCTGCTTGGTCCAGCAGTGTGCTGGGTAGGAACCTGTAGTCCTGTTTGGAGATAAATTCTTCAGATAGAGACTTAATCATGCATGCTTTTAAGAGATGCTTTCTAGATTATGTACTCCTGTAGTAAAAAAGGCATAGTTGATCAATAAGCATTGGTTGGTAGCAAGTCGATATGCATGCCTTTAATCAAAGCATTGGTGAGTAAAAATATTCCAATTGTGCTTTCTTTTATGGGTTTACTATCAGCAATGATCTTGTTTTAATTTATTTATACCTATAATTATTATCA
Source organism: Cuscuta epithymum (assembly GCA_945859915.1). Classification (NCBI taxonomy): domain Eukaryota; kingdom Viridiplantae; phylum Streptophyta; class Magnoliopsida; order Solanales; family Convolvulaceae; genus Cuscuta; species Cuscuta epithymum. The sequence goes on from CAMAPF010001019.1 coordinate 423,600, forward strand.
TTGTATATTTCAAAATGCTCATTAAGGCCTGCTTATGATCCTTGGTTGGATGAAAGAGACCTTTAAAATGAGTTTTTTTCTAGAAAATTTATTTGATTTATTAACTTACTGATTAGTAGGCTGGCCATGGTTTTACCTAAATCCAACTTAGTTTTGTCCTACCTGTTCACAGCTTGAAGATAGATTCTTGCATTTGAGCACACATTCATAACTTTTTATAAATTGAAAATATCTAATATCAATTGCATATTGAACTGCATTTTATATTAAAACTATCATGTTAATTTTGATCTTATATGGAAATGTTCAATGCTCTAGTTTTATAGTTTACTTTATACAATGTTTTCAACAAACTAAATGGTCTTTACACACAATATATAGTGTTAATATGTGTGTGACTTAAAGATGCATTTTAACATGATTTTATCTTTTATATTGCAGGTCTATTCTAGAAGAATTGAATATATTTTTGAGTTAAAATTTCATTCTTTATAAAATGTAAACTCAGAGGATCTTGAATAAGGTGCCCAAATGTGTAGTATTCAGAAGTGAAATGTAATACATTATCAATTAGTTAAGATTAGGGACTGCAAGGTTCTATTATTGCTGCCGAACTCTCAGGTATGATCTTCATCCTCCCCTTAACTTCCAAGTCTTACCTTTTGCTTTTAAATACAATTAAAAGCAGGTTATTTTTCAAATAAACTGCCAAGTATATAATGTTTGAAAAAAATGTTCTTATTTTTTGTAATAAGAAATCAAATTGTTAACTATACATTATTCTATTTTTAGAAACATGCCCTATCTTCTTCACTCAAAACTTTTACTTTTGAAAATCTGGGTATGTGAAATTATATACCAAACTGCTCTTAGTTTTACCTTTGATATTTACCTTTCGTTGTTAACATTGAATCTATGAGTTTGAGAAACACTTAAAAAGACTAATTTAGCTAAACATTTAGATGAACATTACTAAAAACACACATATTATTAAGTTTTTCATGAGTTTAAGGCATATTGCATACCCCTTCATCATGGTTATCAACTTCCATATTCTCAACAGGCCTGCCCATTTTGGTTATTGCTAATCACATTTGCATAATTTTTGAAAAAAGTTTGAAGCAGTATACCTCTTCATTGTTGAAAATTACTTCTTGTGCATCCCACTCCTGATATGCAGTCAAACTTCAAATGACATGCTTGTTGCTCTGGATGTGTGATTGGGTTGGACTTATTTATACTAAAAATTTGAACTGCTCAATGGTCAATAATGTTCAGTCTTTTAATTTGATTAGACAGCCCACAGTGCCCAATGAAGTAGCTTAGTTTTGTTATACACCACTTATTTAATGGGGACAACTTGCATATCTCAGTTCAAAAAAATCTTGCGTTGTTGTTTAGCATTTATTATCAGTGTACTTTTTAGATATATTTTAATATGTTGTGTGGCTCAAGGAGATATGAGAGTACAAATCATTAAATGCCAAATCTTTTGAGATCACTTAATCTGCGAACTGAGTTCACAAATCAAATCCAAATTACATTTCGTTTTTCAAATTTGCTACTGTTTTTGTCTTTATGACTATAAAGTTTTGAAAAGACACATCGCTACAACAATTAATGCATCCGTTGCCATCACCTTGCAGGCTATTAAAGTGAATAAAACTGTTGACCACAATTAATGCATTATTCCACTCAATACTTGACCCTAGTTGATGGACCCTTTTTGACACGAACTCAGCTATTTGACCCGCTACATTTGGGCGGGAATTCATGCTGCTTTTCCACAGCAGTTTGTATATAGAAAGATTGTGGACTCCAACTATAATGATGGATGTTTAACTAACTTTTACTGGTAATTAGAAAACTGTGAGAATTTATCAATTTGTATTTAGTTAACCATCGTGTGATCATTTTTACATAAACTTTTCATGGTCAAAAAAAATAAACTACCCAAGTATTAATACATTGAGGTTTCATTGGTAAAAAAAAATCAATTTTTCCAGAATCATGTTGTTAATTTGACATCACTATTTTGATTGTTAGACTAATTTAGGTTTGAATCTGATATTTTAGGTATTTTAGTTTCAAATTCTTAAATTAATTTGCTATTACATCTCACATCTAATTCTTGGGTTAATTTGGTATAAATAATTTGAATGAAAAAAAGTTTTTTGTTCTTTCAAAGGTTTAATATATTTCTATAAAAAATATACAAAATAAACTTTTTTGAAAAAGTCTTACGTATTTTAAAAGTAAGAGAAGTGTTGAGTTTCCCATAATTCTTTATTTTTGTTTTGGGGTCATGATGTTGTTAGGTTGTTAGAGATGTGGGCCATTCGGCCTATGAACTAAAATGGTTGGCTGTCATTCGACTCCAAAATGAAATTAGAAGCTGCAAAACATTCTGATATGTGTATATCTGCTATTAGGTAAAGTGTCCCTTGCTCCCTAATTTGAGTTCACTAAGTTTTCCATATAGAAATCTACCATATATATAAAGTGTGGAAGGAGTTAAGTAGGTCTTATTTTCGTGTATACAGTGCACTTCATAAACGTGGTGGTCCACTCCTGAGGACATCAAGAGGGGGCTATGTGGCATAAAAAAAGTTGCCAACATTCAAGACTGAGGCATAAATCAGGTATTTACATTTCTTTGTTAGATGTTACAATATAGCACTTTGTTTGTCGAGGTTTATGATGACCGTGAGGGTATTGTTTGAATATCATTCCACACTGGATCTGTGAGTATTCTATATATTCTGAGCCAAATTTCTTACTAATTTGTAAAACAAGTCAAGCTGCATTTATGTCAGTCCCCTGACATCACCCTATGTGATGTAAAAAAGAGGCCCTGAAAAGAAAAGAATATTGGATAAGGTTGCGGAATGGGTGTTTGTTTGCGAAGAAGAGTGCTGTCTTGATAACTATAATTGGGTAAGCATAATAAACACCCAATTGAACTATATAAACTGTAAACAGCTGGTTTTCCGTTTTGCTTTTATGATTTTTGAAATAGGTGTATGCTTTTCTAGGTTTTTTTCCGTATGTAGAATGGCTTCTTTTCTTGAAAAAACATTCTGAAACAATGTGTATGCTTTTTAGGTTTTTTTATTCCCAAGCAACAGTTTTCATTCATTACCAAAGGTAGGTCAATGAACAAAATTTTGACTCCTTATAGGTTGTAGACTTTCAGAAGTGAATAGATTGAGTATGAGTTTTCCACCCCATTAATTCCATGACTTGGAACTTGGAAGTAATCTCATGAAGGAAGATAATGGAAAACATGCACCAAACATTTATAGGTACCATAAAATACCCATAATTAGCTCAAAGAGTACTCAAGAAGGAAAAGTTTCAGGGAATGCTAGCGGAAAGGAAAAGTTCTAATGACAGTTTATTTCTTATGTTTGATTTCGCATATGTTTGTATTAGATCTTATATATGTTTGGGTTTCTTTGTTTTTACATTATATGAATAAATGGTTTAAATGGTTTTTCTCAAATATCCCTAACAAATCTATCAAATTTTAGACATTGTTTTTTGTTCCTCTAAGTTTCACCCTATTTTTGATTTCCCTAACAATGCAACACATTTTCCCCCAGCATTGGGCACCACCCGTCGCGCAACGCGCGTGCCAACTAGTATGTATATATATATATATATATATATATATACAGAAAAGATCCTGTCCAGTCGGAGACACAGGATCCTCCGTCCGGCCGCTGCCGTTTGGGGTGGTTCCCGGTAGAGTTTTTTGATGAAATTTTTATGGAATGTTCCCGATCAAGTCTAGTTAATCTACAAAAAAATCAGCTAAAAATTCGATCGGGAAGGCAGTGAAATAATTTTTTGAAACATAAATGCGTTTTATATGTTTAATTTGGAGCAGTTATCTTCAACAAATTATTTGATTGCCTTCCCGATCAAATTTCTAGCTGAAATTTTTTGTGGATAAACTAGACTTGATGAGGATCATTCCATGAAAATTTCATCAAAAAACTCCACCGGAAACCGCCCCAAACGGTGGCGGCTGGACGGAGGATCCTGTCCCTCCGGCTGGACAGGATCATTCCTCTATGTGTGTGTGTGTGTGTGTGTGTGTATATATATGTATTCCACCGGGGAGGGCCCCAAAAGCCCTCTGCCGGACGGCGGTTTCAGGCCGACCTGACGGAATTGCCACTCATTCTACATCTACACCTTGTCGGGTTGAATTTAAATGAACCAACCGGGCCAGAAGACCAGGATCTGTATGGCCCCTTTGTTCAACCCGGGCCTGTATCTATTCAAATTTCCACAAAGATTAGAGTTTGGGTGAAACCTAATTTCCGCTCCTATATATCATGTGCAGTCTTCTCTGAGCATTCACCTATTCCTAATCATCATAGCGGAAATTATCTCTGAGCGTTATTTATTATCCATTTCTCCCTATTTTTCATTTTTTTAAAATTAGGTTTGATTATTACGTAGTAATTATTAATGAGTATTCACTAGACGAAGAAGAGCGATGATGAAATACAGAGATTGTCATGCACCACTCTGACCTCCTTCGGAGAGAGTGATGATAATTGTCTCATACCCATACTATTCTCTGAGCTCTTCTTTTGTTGATTTTATTCTGCCTTTTTTGCTTTAGTTTTAGCTGAAATTGACAAGCCGCGTGATGCGATCTCTTAGATCGAACCATGATGCGGACCGTATTATTAGCTTTAAGCTTATGTGGAGAATCATTGGTGACTGATGGCTTCATTCAAAGTTTCTACTATTATTCATTCATTGCATTCGAAATTATATGTTTATTTTGTGCATACAAAATAGAAGTTTAGAATGTGAAATACTTTGTTTTTTATTTCTCAATCAGTTTCTCTTTTAAGAAATTTCTAGAGGAATTATATATTTTGATGTACCTTTAGCAGAGAGTTCGGCTGCTATCATTTTCTCAGCATTGATCTAATACTAAAAGAAGCCCAGGACTGGATGTCTGTTTTGATTAATAACTTGGCTTGGCTTTGGGATTCCCATAGGAAATAGGAAGGGACTGTGTTGGATTGGAACTAGACAATGAAGTGATGCAAATGTGTTCAATTTCTGGTTCATTGTCTTCTGATTTGATTATAATAATGCCAATAATGTTTGAAACGAAGAATCCCTAGGCTCTGAAATTAAGGGATTCAACCAATTCTGAGAATGTGTCAATATAGTTTGTGGGGCTGGTGTTCAATGATGATTCATTTGCTTTAACCACACCGAAAGAGGGATGCTGGGCGGGGAAGGGTGGCACTTTGTTTGAGTTGAAGATTTGTTCTTTCTTCCAATTTTCTGTTGTGAGCATAGCTTTATGAGTCTCTGTTTCCTCCATGGATGCAAAGATGAGAGCTTTGATCGCTTCGTTAAATGGAAGAGGGGATGTGGTTCTTTTTTACCTTCGACTTGAATCATAGGAAGATGAGAGCTTTGATCGCTTTGAACGTTTGTGTACCACTTGTTGCAGGTACCATCCCCTCACTTGTTCACACCACCCTCATCAACCAATGGAAAGCAAGGAAGCATCATGTCACAAATTTTGGCAACAGTAACCACCACCTCTTCGACCAATAGGAGGCCTCATTAATTTTTGTTCTTACTATACCCACCGTCAGCTACAGCCAATAGGAATACTTTCCTCAAAATTTAAAGTGTGGCCCGGACCCATCCTTTACAATGCATATCCTCTGTTATAATTCTTGACCAATTAAAACATTAATAACTGACGTTGACACAATTGGGCGGGAGTACTGTGCGTTGAATTTCTTTTGCTTTTAGATAAAGATAGATGTATTGTTCTTCATTTCAATTTAAAATGATTTCATGCACGCAGAATAGGGGCAATAGATCAGCCACTAGTCATGGACTCATGGCCCAACTTATTTACCTCAAATCCCTATTCTAAGTTGCACATCAAATTCCTAAGATACCATTTGCATTAATTTGGCAAGCTTGTGGTTGTAAACTTCTTTATGATACTAATAATGCTGCTCAAGATTGAGCAGACACCTAATTGCACATTGTAAATTGCATTTCTGTTTGTTTATGGAGATACCATTGGAAAGACAGGAAGCTCAAAGTTGGTTAAGATTCGATTTTTGAACTGGAGACTTTAGATACTTGCTTTTGTTCCTCTTCGTGTAATTTTTTGAACTTCATATTACACTTAGTATAAAGTCATTCTATGCTTTAAAATTTGAAAGCAAAATAATTTCCTGCGCTTGCACTGTGGATTCTTACCTGTTTGCCTATGCTTGAATAGTTAACATCGTTGAGGGTAAATCTTCTTTTTAATTTTTTGCTGGAAAAAATATAAATTAATTTCACATGAAATGATTCTCTTTTGGGAATAAAGCTTGGTTGTTGTTTTTGTCACATAATATTATTCCTTGTAATGTGATTTTTTCCCATATAAAATTATTCCTTCTAATGTTTAATTGCTTCTTTTGTATTGTATTCCTTCTCAGGTCTAGAGTTCTAGACACTCCGGCTTCCTCAGCAACGAACGGCGAGATCTATTGACTCCAGCTCCCATTAATTCTTTGTTCAAACTAGAGACATAAAGACATGCTAGGGTTTTCATATGGAGAGTTGTTTTTATTGCTTGGAGCTACTGCGGCTTTAATTGGTACTCTTCCTCTGTAATGGCGGTGTAAACTGTCTTCGATTCACCCGGTTTTTCACTATAGTTCTGATAATCCTGTTTCCTATTCCCAAAACTTGCTTCTCAGTATGAGATTGATTATATCCTTCATGTGTTGAGTTATATATGCTGAGGCAGGGTTTTGATTTGTCAGGACCTAAGGACCTTCCAGTCATAGCAAGAACTGCTGGGAGGTTATCTGGCCGTGCTATTGGCTATGTTCAAATGGCCCGTGGTCAATTTGAGAGTGTCATGCAGCAAACTCAAGCTCGACAGGTTTCTTTTTATCTTCCTTCACCTATTTCTGTAGGTTTTTACTCTTCTTTTAACTTATATGTAGTATATAGTAATCATCATTTGATATAGATGTATACTCCAGTATCTTTTTCTCATACCGGGCATACTTGTGTATGGCGGCAATGATCTTTTCTCTGGCATTTATCTTAAAGGTCCACAAAGAGCTACAAGATACAATTGCTCAATTAGAAGCCATACGACATGAAATCCGAACCATTTCTTTTGTGAATCCGGGTCCATTAACCACAAGGCTAGTTGATAACATAAAAAACCACCCACCCACTGCTGGTGCTGGTACATCGATGGAAAATGGACCTGAAAAGTCTGAAAGTAAGGGCACAACTATCAGTAATACACCCAAGGTACTTGCCATCTCTATATATTCACTTGGAGTACCAATTTTTCATATCATTTTCCAATTAAAGGATTGATGTAGCTGTACTTGCAGGATTGTAACTTTAAGCCCTCAACCTCTTCTGATATGAACAGTCAAGCAACAGCATATGCAAAACTTGCTGAAATCACATTATCAAAACCCAAGTATGAAAACTGCGAAGCTCTGAATGAGGTTCCTGATAAGTCTGGTAATCTTGTGCTTCCAGTCTCTGCTAAAAGTGCAGGTCTATTGCCTGATCATACAGGTATATATCATCTTTTTTCCTGCCCTCTCTGTCCAAAAATATTAGTTTGTTTGAAAACTTATCTTGCTGTCACAAAAGAAGCTGATTTTTATTAGGCTAAAGGGTCAAATAGGTACATGAACTAACCCAAAGTGTTCAATTAACCCCTTATATAGGAGTTTCTGCCTGGACGTCGCCAATTGGGGCGGTTCCCGGTGGAATTTTTTGATGAATTTTTTTGAGCATCTTCTACATTAAGTCTAGTTTACCCATGCCAAATTTCAGCTAAAAATTCAACCGGGAAGGCAGTCTAATGATTTTCCGAAATGTATTGCGCTGTTTAATATTTTGGAAAATCATTCGACTGCCTTCCCGGTTGAATTTTTAGCTGAAATTTGGCATGGGTAAACTAGACTTAATGAAGAAGATTTTAAAAAAAAAATCATCAAAGAATTCGCACCGGGAACCGCCCCAATTTTCGACGTCCGGACAGAAACTCATATATAAGGGGCTAATTGAACACATTAAGTCAGTTCATGTACCTATTTGACCCTTTAGCCTTTTTATTATAATGAATGTATTCTTTTATTATATCCCCAAACAAGTTAAGAATGTTAAATCTATATAAAGCAATAAATAATTTTTAAAAACATAGCTGAATTTTGCTATTTCAAGTAGTTGTACCTCAATGAAATTAATCGGGTGTACTTTTGTTAAATTGACTTTTTCAGTGACATAGTTAGTTTTGTTTGCTTATTTATATGGACTAGTTCTAGAGGCTGGGTTTTTTCTATTTTTACCATGGGTCATCTCGAAACAGTCTCCCCCTGCTTTAGCACAGGGGTTAGGCTGTGTACATCTGACCCCCTTACCCCTCCGTAGGTGGGAGCCTTTGCGTCACTGGGGTAATGCTGTTGTTGCTGCTATTATTTTCTATTTTTATCTTTTTTTATATTTTTATCCTGTTGTTGCTGCTATTATTTTCTATTTTTATCTTTTTTATATTTTTATCTTATCTTTTTTTATACTCCCTCCGTCCCGAAAACAACCTCCCGGTTTGACTTTCACACACTTTTAGAAAATAAATTTAACTTTACTGTAGTTTTGCACTGTTTAAACACTGTTTGGCACTGTTTAAACACTGTTTGGCACTGTTTAAACACTGTTTGGCACTGTTTATCACTTTTTTGATGTAGATAATTTGCCAAATAAGGAAAGTATTGAAGTGTGAAGTTAATTTTGGGACATCCATTTAAGGAAAGTGGGAAGTTGTTTTTGGGACGGAGGGAGTATTTATCTTATCTTTGTTTATCTTTTTATCTTTTTCATCTCTTTTAGTTCCAATTTCATGTTAGCTGACCCCAAACCCTTTCGGGACCAAGTCTCGGATGTTGTTGTTGTTGTTGTTGTTGTTGTTGTTGTTGTTTCTTTTCTCTATTTTTAGGAGTTGGTGGTTTTCGTAGGGGAGGGGTAGCTAGTGGAGAGGCATCTGATTCCTAGGGTATGGGGGGATAGCATACCTTGTCTACTCTAATGTCGTATTAAATAGTAGTTTTTTTTTTTTTTGCCTGAATTGTGCATCTCTTTTGATGTACTGGGATTGGAGGAGGATTTAAGTTGTGGGTTGTTGCTCAGGGAGGTTGCATGAATTTTCCCTTAATGTTTAGGCAGTGGCATGAACTTACCCTTCAATCTGGGCATGACCTTAAGTCAGTACATCCTGCCCTCTGATAGAGCTATACCTTGGGGGATGCTTTATTGATGATGAGCTACATCTTTGGCTTCAAGCAACTTTTTATGCATGAGGCTGCATAACGAACAGCACCCCTTTTAACATATATATATATATATATATATATATATATATATCAAACTGTTCACAATAAATCAAATAGAGGCAGTAGTTAATGTTCACCTTTTCTTGAATTGCTTGCTCTAGCTGAAGCAAAGGGATCTGACATTGTGCTAGAAGCAATTATAGAGGCAGATGTGGCACAAAATGCAAAGAAGTTTTTCTCACAGCCCCAAAATCAAATGAAATGAAATAGAGGTACCTGGTTATTCAATATAATAGTGTAGCTACTCAGATTAACCGTTTGGTTGTGTGACATCTATCACATCTGCTGGCTTGGGAAGTGTATTGATTTACAAAACCAGGTCATTCCACCCCAGATTACCTCCTAGGAGTTCTTACTGTGATTAGAATGTCCTTTGGTCCTAACATATCAAAATCCTAGCTCAGCATACAGAATTCAATGCATGAAGTATGTAAAACAACTCGGTTAACAACCTCAATTGATATGTAGCCGTTAAGATTTGCAAACAAGAATATCAGAGTGAAGTTTAATTCAGGGTTAATCGAAGACACAGATTCACCGTCTCTACAGATTCCCATTAAAGTTGAAGTAATTCTGGGAAATGGAATGAACTCTGCATATGAAAAGAGTTTTTAAACAGTGAGATAATGCAATGTTTTGAGGAGCCCTAAAAAAACTGTAGGTGGATGATGAAGACCAGATGCCTAGGCGTAGCTTCTCAGCAGGGTCTAGTAGTAGGTAGGCAGGGATCTTATAACTGACAGTTATATACTCATTCTCACATGTATTCTTTTTTTTTTTCTGATTTATTTCTATCTTCTTAATGAATGGAAAGAGTATTTTTTTTTAGAGAAATCATTATATTTCTCCTATACAGTCATATTATTATATTGTGAAAAACTGTAAGCGATGCTATAAACATGACCCGGAAGGGCCGGAAAGCACCCATTATTTTTTTTTTCTTTTCTATATCAATGTACAATCAATACAAATGCATCATTAGTATGATTTTCATCTTCAGTTTTCAGATTCTGATTTGTCCCATAAACAAAAAAAAGGAAGGAGATTAAATGCCTAAACCGCATGTATGTTCATATCGTATGATAAACATTATGGAACCAGGTTTTAAGCATGTTCATAAACGACACAATTGTAGCTATCACATTAATTGTACTTTTTCGTAGTCTAAATAATTTCAAACAAAATTTGACATTGTCTTTCACATCTCCCATGCACACAAAAGGGAGTCTGCTGTGGAAGAAGCCAATCAGGCCATTATTGCTCGTACATAGAAATGTTACGATATATGCTTGATTAGTTCATCACATCACTTTAGACTCATTCTTCTAAATAGTCCTTACATATAAACTCACTATTCTTTGTTTGCTATTTGCCTCTTTGGTAGGTTTTGAGAATATCATTGTTGTGATATTGTTTGTGAAAAAACAATGTTTTGATTAACACAATTAGGGATACATGTCTTAGGACCACTTTTTTTCATTACATTTCAATCATAGTTGTAGAGCAAAACTACTTTATCGAAACTACAATTGCTAAATCAGAGGTTGTAATATCTTTTTGGATTTTGTAACATCAATTACTTTTATTATTGCTATGATCTTTTATGAAACTAAGTTTACAACATGTTTGGATCTATTTTACCGGTAAAAAATGTTCTTTAATTTCTCAATGACATTAACATGTATCATTTGCTTCCAGATACTTGAGGCTATGATGATGAAATTCCCCCTTTTCTGACCCAGTTCAACGAACATGGATCTTTAAATCTGAGCCTTGAACAACGAACATGGATCTGACAGGTAGCTTTGTAGATAAAACATGACAACATGCATCTTTAAATCTGAGCCTTGAACAACTACTAGATTCTCGCCCGTGCGATGCACAGAAGAAAATTGATCAATGTGTGATTTAGATGTCTATTAAAAAATGTAGAGATAATTGAACTTAGAATAAAGTGGTAAGTAACATAATAAGTGTTCATAGTTAAAGAGAGTTTAAAACATTGTCGAAGAAGATAAAATGTAAATATAATTAAAGAGATACTAACATCTGAAAGTACAAAGTGATAAGTAAAATAGCAAGTGTTTACGGTGAAAATACAAATTCTGAAAGACTTCTTTGTAAACAACATAAGTAGTATGATCAATATGATCAACTATTTGTCTTGTCTACTAAAATATTAGAGACTCCTGCCTTTGCAATCCATCTTGTACATTTAGAAGAACTGGAACCGATTTCAACCAGTTGAGAAGGATGGTCGTCCCTACAATCAATGTTTTCTGCAGAATTAAAGCAAAGAAAGAGAAATTCATTTAATTCAATCAATTTTAATTTAAAAAAATTATTTACTCCCTCAGTCCCAAATTGTATGATGCATTTACTATTCACTTGGTCAACACAAATCACTTTTAATATTTTATTTTATATATCAAAAGTTTATGAAATTTGAATTATTTTTTGCAGGTTTTGTAGCAGTTTTAATGTAGTTTCTGAATATGTAAATTTTATTTTCTAAAAATAATTTGAGTGTTGACAGGGATCAATTTGCTTTATCGTCAGTCAAACATCGTAAAATGTAATGTATCTTACAAATTGGGACGGAGGGAGTATTTACATAATATATAGATATAAATTCAAATTTAATACACATATAAAATTAGATAAATTCAATGCCCCAATAAAAGAAAGTGAACCACATTAATAAATGTGTTACATTGGTAATTACAAACAATAAAATATTTTTAAAAATTTAATAATTAACAATTATTAAGAAATATTTATTAATTTTATTAAAATAATATTTTTAACAGCCTAAGATTTAGGACCATCTATATTACCCAGCCCAATCCCGGACCTGATTTTAAAAATAGCTGTTGGCCCAATTAGACAACACCCAGCCCAATACTATGAATTTACTCCTGCCCAACAACCTAAACCTAAACCGCATATTTATACAACCGAAACGGCATATTCATTTACCCTGCGGCCAATATCGCAGACCATCGGTTCTCTCCTCTATGACGATCTTCTCCCATCTTCACCCTGCTTCTCGGATGTCTTCTTTTGTCGTCTGTAATCTCATACCACCACAGTCAACCGTCCCATTTCTCTATAGTGAGTGTCCATTTGTCCGATAAAGCCTTATTCGACAATTGTTAGGGCTACGATGGCTGAATGAGCTTCAAAGGATCTCAGACCTAACTGTTCCTTTCATCGTTTCGGTAAAACTTACATGCTTACATACTGTATTTTACCAATTTTCTATTGCATGAATTAGTAAATCATTTTATTTAAAGGATTTAGTCAATTTATTGATTTTTTTATACTATAAAGTTAGTTTATTCTAGCCCAATCTTGCTTTTCGTCAAATGTAGTGAAGACAGCTTCGTGAGGGTGCAAGGATCTCAGCTGAGTGACGGCTGAGCGAGGGTGCTAGACTGACCTTTACTTTTAGCCAGTATCCATTTTATGATATATGTGGTCTTGATTTAACCCCTAGATAAAACAAAACTTTGTATTTTGGATACATCTTATAAGATTTTTTTAATTAATTACAGTGGTTGGTGATACCTGAATTCAAAACTGACTTCGTCCATAGTATTTATTAATATATAATTTTAGAAGGTCACAATAGCAGACTTTATTTTAAAAAAGGCAGTGCTACACCTTTTCTATCCCAAAGTTTTTTGCTTGAAATAAATAAACTTAAAATGGAATATAAGTTACTCTATTAGAGTAATAGCTTGTAAATTGAACATCTTAAACTACTTAAACATAATAGTAAAACTTCAGTTTTGTTTGGAATGAAATATAAGAGGACAGGAAGTAGATTGTTTACCGAACTGCCATCTTTGGTGTGGAAGATTTTAAAACTACTTAATCCCAGTTTTTTTTGGGTGATTTTGTAACTCTTTGATACTTCAACCTTATGTAATACACACCACAATCTCTTATCTCTTATCTCTTGTGTCTTATTATTTCAAACAGATTTCATCATGTGATCACTATAGATCTGCTTGGTCCAGCAGTGTGCTGGGTAGGAACCTGTAGTCCTGTTTGGAGATAAATTCTTCAGATAGAGACTTAATCATGCATGCTTTTAAGAGATGCTTTCTAGATTATGTACTCCTGTAGTAAAAAAGGCATAGTTGATCAATAAGCATTGGTTGGTAGCAAGTCGATATGCATGCCTTTAATCAAAGCATTGGTGAGTAAAAATATTCCAATTGTGCTTTCTTTTATGGGTTTACTATCAGCAATGATCTTGTTTTAATTTATTTATACCTATAATTATCATTGTATATTTCAAAATGCTCATTAAGGCCTGCTTATGATCCTTGGTTGGATGAAAGAGACCTTTAAAATGAGTTTTTTTCTAGAAAATTTATTTGATTTATTAACTTACTGATCAGTAGGCTGGCCATGGTTTTACCTAAATCCAACTTAGTTTTGTCCTACCTGTTCACAGCTTAAAGATAGATTCTTGCATTTGAGCACACATTCATAACTTTTTATAAATTGAAAATATCTAATATCAATTGCATATTGAACTGCATTTTATATTAAAACTATCATGTTAATTTTGATCTTATATGGAAATGTTCAATGCTCTAGTTTTATGGTTTACTTTATACAATGTTTTCAACAAACTAAATGGTCTTTACACACAATATATAGTGTTAATATGTGTGTGACTTAAAGATGCATTTTAACATGATTTTATCTTTTATATTGCAGGTCTATTCTAGAAGAATTGAATATATTTTTGAGTTAAAATTTCATTCTTTATAAAATGTAAACTCAGAGGATCTTGAATAAGGTGCCCAAATGTGTAGTATTCAGAAGTGAAATGTAATACATTATCAATTAGTTAAGATTAGGGACTGCAAGGTTCTATTATTGCTGCCGAACTCTCAGGTATGATCTTCATCCTCCCCTTAACTTCCAAGTCTTACCTTTTGCTTTTAAATACAATTAAAAGCAGGTTATTTTTCAAATAAACTGCCAAGTATATCATGTTTGAAAAAAATGTTCTTATTTTTTGTAATAAGAAATCAAATTGTTAACTATACATTATTCTATTTTTAGAAACATGCCCTATCTTCTTCACTCAAAACTTTTACTTTTGAAAATCTGGGTATGTGAAATTATATACCAAACTGCTCTTAGTTTTACCTTTGATATTTACTTTTCGTTGTTAACATTGAATCTATGAGTTTGAGAAACACTTAAAAAGACTAATTTAGCTAAAAAGACTGCATCAAAAAAGGAAACATTTAGATGAACATTACTAAAAACACACATATTATTAAGTTTTTCATGAGTTTAAGGCATATTGCATACCCCTTCATCATGGTTATCAACTTCCATATTCTCAACAGGCCTGCCCATTTTGGTTATTGTTAATCACATTTGCATAATTTTTGAAAATAGTTTGAAGCAGTATACCTCTTCATTGTTAAAAATTACTTCTTGTGCATCCCACTCCTGATATGCAGTCAAACTTCAAATGACATGCTTGTTGCTCTGGATGTGTGATTGGGTTGGACTTATTTATACTAAAAATTTGAACTGCTCAATGGTCAATAATGTCAGTCTTTTAATTTGATTAGACAGCCCACAGTGCCCAATGAAGTAGCTTAGTTTTGTTATACACCACTTATTTAATGGGGACAACTTGCATATCTAAGTTCAAAAAAATCTTGCGTTGTTGTTTAGCATTTATTATCAGTGTACTTTTTAGATATATTTTAATATGTTGTGTGGCTCAAGGAGATATGAGAGTACAAATCATTAAATGCCAAATCTTTTGAGATCACTTAATCTGCGAACTGAGTTCACAAATCAAATCCAAATTACATTTCGTTTTTCAAATTTGCTACTGTTTTTGTCTTTATGACTAAAGTTTTGAAAAGACACATCGCTACAACAATTAATGCATCCGTTGCCATCACCTTGCAGGCTATTAAAGTGAATAAAACTGTTGACCACAATTAATGCATTATTCCACTCAATACTTGACCCTAGTTGATGGACCCTTTTTGACACGAACTCAGCTATTTGACCCGCTACATTTGGGCGGGAATTCATGCTGCTTTTCCACAGCAGTTTGTATATAGAAAGATTGTGGACTCCAACTATAATGATGGATGTTTAACTAACTTTTACTGGTAATTAGAAAACTGTGAGAATTTATCAATTTGTATTTAGTTAACCATCGTGTGATCATTTTTACATAAACTTTTCATGGTCAAAAAAAATAAACTACCAAAGTATTAATACATTGAGGTTTCATTGGTAAAAAAATCAATTTTTCCAGAATCATGTTGTTAATTTGACATCACTATTTTGATTGTTAGACTAATTTAGGTTTGAATCTGATATTTGAGGTATTTTAGTTTCAAATTCTTAAATTAATTTGCTATTACATCTCACATCTAATTCTTGGGTTAATTTGGTATAAATAATTTGAATGAAAAAAAGTTTTTTGTTCTTTCAAAGGTTTAATATATTTCTATAAAAAATATACAAAATAAACTTTTTTGAAAAAGTCTTACTTATTTTAGAAGTAAGAGAAGTGTTGAGTTTCCCATAATTCTTTATTTTTGTTTTGGGGTCATGATGTTGTTAGGTTGTTAGAGATGTCGGCCATTTGGCCTATGAACTAAAATGGTTGGCTGTCATTCGACTCCAAAATGAAATTAGAAGCTGCAAAACATTCTGATATGTGTATATCTGCTATTAGGTAAAGTGTCCCTTGCTCCCTAATTTGAGTTCACTAAGTTTTCCATATAGAAATCTACCATATATATAAAGTGTGGAAGGAGTTAAGTAGGTCTTATTTTCGTGTATACAGTGCACTTCATAAACGTGGTGGTCCACTCCTGAGGACATCAAGAGGGGGCTATGTGGCATAAAAAAAGTTGCCAACATTCAAGACTGAGGCATAAATCAGGTATTTACATTTCTTTGTTAGATGTTACAATATAGCACTTTGTTTGTCGAGGTTTACGATGACCGTGAGGGTATTGTTTGAATATCATTCCACACTGGATCTGTGAGTATTCTATATATTCTGAGCCAAATTTCTTACTAATTTGATTTCGCATATGTTTGTATTAGATCTTATATATGTTTGGGTTTCTTTGTTTTTACATTATATGAATAAATGGTTTAAATGGTTTTTCTCAAATATCCCTAACAAATCTATCAAATTTTAGACAATGTTTTTTGTTCCTCTAAGTTTCACCCTATTTTTGATTTCCCTAACAATGCAACACATTTTCCCCCAGCATTGGGCACCACCCGTCGCGCAACGCGCGTGCCAACTAGTATATATATATATATATATATACAGAAAAGATCCTGTCCAGTCGGAGGGACAGGATCCTCCTTCCGGCCGCTGCCGTTTGGGGTGGTTCCCGGTAGAGTTTTTTGATGAAATTTTTATGGAATGTTCCCGATCAAGTCTAGTTAATCCACAAAAAAATCAGCTAAAAATTCGATCGGGAAGGCAGTGAAATAATTTTTTTAAACATCAATGCGTTTTATATGTTTAATTTGGAGCAGTTATCTTCAACAAATTATTTGACTGCCTTCCCGATCAAATTTCTAGCTGAAATTTTTTGTGGATAAACTAGACTTGATGAGGATCATTCCATAAAAATTTCATCAAAAAACTCCACCGGAAACCGCCCCAAACGGTGGAGGGCCCCAAAAAGCCCTCGGCCGGACTGCGGTTTCAGGCCGACCTAACGGGATTGCTACTCATTCTACATCTACACCTTGTCGGGTTGAATTTAAATGAACCAACCGGGCCAGAAGACCAGGATCTGTATGGCCCCTTTGTTCAACCCGGGCCTGTATCTATTCAAATTTCCACAAAGATTAGAGTTTGGGTGAAACCTAATTTCCGCTCCTATATATCATGTGCCGTCTTCTCTGAGCATTCACCTATTCCTCATCATCATAGCGGAAATTATCTCTGAGCGTTATTTATTATCCATTTCTCCCTATTTTTCATTTTTTTAAAATTAGGTTTGATTATTATGTAGTAATTATTAATGATTATTCACTAGACGAAGAAGAGCGATGATGAAATACAGAGATTGTCATGCACCACTCTGACCTCCTTCGGAGAGAGTGATGATAATTGTCTCATACCCATACTATTCTCTGAGCTCTTCTTTTGGTGATTTTATTCTGCCTTTTTTGCTTTAGTTTTAGCTGAAATTGACAAGCCGCGTGATGCGATCTCTTAGATCGAACCATGATGCGGACCGTATTATTAGCTTTAAGCTTATGTGGAGAATCATTGGTGACTGATGGCTTCATTCAAAGTTTCTACTATTATTCATTCATTGCATTCGAAATTATATGTTTATTTTGTGCATACAAAATAGAAGTTTAGAATGTGAAATACTTTGTTTTTTATTTCTCAATCAGTTTCTCTTTAAAGAAATTTCTAGAGGAATTATATATTTTGATGTGCCTTTAGCAGAGAGTTCGGCTGCTATCATTTTCTCAGCATTGATCTAATACTAAAAGAAGCCCAGGACTGGATGTATGTTTTGATTAATAACTTGGCTTGGCTTTGGGATTCCCATAGGAAATAGGAAGGGACTGTGTTGGATTGGAACTAGACAATGAAGTGATGCAAATGTGTTCAATTTCTGGTTCATTGTCTTCTGATTTGATTATAATAATGCCAATAATGTTTGAAACGAAGAATCCCTAGGCTCTGAAATTAAGGGATTCAACCAATTCTGAGAATGTGTCAATATAGTTTGTGGGGCTGGTGTTCAATGATGATTCATTTGCTTTAACCACACCGAAAGAGGGATGCTGGGCGGGGAAGGGTGGCACTTTGTTTGAGTTGAAGATTTGTTCTTTCTTCCAATTTTCTGTTGTGAGCATAGCTTTATGAGTCTCTGTTTCCTCCATGGATGCAAAGATGAGAGCTTTGATCGCTTCGTTAAATGGAAGAGGGGATGTGGTTCTTTTTTACCTTCGACTTGAATCATAGGAAGATGAGAGCTTTGATCGCTTTGAACGTTTGTGTACCACTTGTTGCAGGTACCATCCCCTCACTTGTTCACACCACCCTCATCAACCAATGGAAAGCAAGGAAGCATCATGTCACAAATTTTGGCAACAGTAACCACCACCTCTTCGACCAATAGGAGGCCTCATTAATTTTTGTTCTTACTATACCCACCGTCAGCTACAGCCAATAGGAATACTTTCCTCAAAATTTAAAGTGTGGCCCGGACCCATCCTTTACAATGCATATCCTCTGTTATAATTCTTGACCAATTAAAACATTAATAACTGACGTTGACACAATTGGGCGGGAGTACTGTGCGTTGAATTTCTTTTGCTTTTAGATAAAGATAGATGTATTGTTCTTCATTTCAATTTAAAATGATTTCATGCACGCAGAATAGGGGCAATAGATCAGCCACTAGTCATGGACTCATGGCCCAACTTATTTACCTCAAATCCCTATTCTAAGTTGCACATCAAATTCCTAAGATACCATTTGCATTAATTTGGCAAGCTTGTGGTTGTAAACTTCTTTATGATACTAATAATGCTGCTCAAGATTGAGCAGACACCTAATTGCACATTGTAAATTGCATTTCTGTTTGTTTATGGAGATACCATTGGAAAGACAGGAAGCTCAAAGTTGGTTAAGATTCGATTTTTGAATTGGAGACTTTAGATACTTGCTTTTGTTCTAGCTCTAGCTGAAGCAAAGGGATCTGACATTGTGCTAGAAGCTATTCTAGAGGCAGATGTGGCACAAAATGCAAAGAAGTTTTTCTCACAGCCCCAAAATCAAATGAAATGAAATAGAGGTACCTGGTTATTCAATATAATAGTGTAGCTACTCAGATTAACCGTTTGGTTGTGTGACATCTATCACATCTGCTGGCTTGGGAAGTGTATTGATTTACAAAACCAGGTCATTCCACCCCAGATTACCTCCTAGGAGTTCTTACTGTGATTAGAATGTCCTTTGGTCCTAACATATCAAAATCCTAGCTCAGCATACAGAATTCAATGCATGAAGTATGTAAAACAACTTGGTTAACAACCTCAATTGATATGTAGCCGTTAAGATTTGCAAACAAGAATATCAGAGTGAAGTTTAATTCATATCGTATGATAAACATTATGGAACCAGGTTTTAAGCATGTTCATAAACGACACAATTGTAGCTATCACATTAATTGTACTTTTTCGTAGTCTAAATAATTTCAAACAAAATTTGACATTGTCTTTCACATCTCCCATGCACACAAAAGGGAGTCTGCTGTGGAAGAAGCCAATCAGGCCATTATTGCTCGTACATAGAAATGTTACGATATATGCTTGATTAGTTCATCACATCACTTTAGACTCATTCTTCTAAATAGTCCTTACATATAAACTCACTATTCTTTGTTTGCTATTTGCCTCTTGGTTTTGAGAATATCATTGTTGTGATATTGTTTGTGAAAAAACAATGTTTTGATTAACACAATTAGGGATACATGTCTTAGGACCACTTTTTTTCATTACATTTCAATCATAGTTGTAGAGCAAAACTACTCTATCGAAACTACAATTGCTAAATCAGAGGTTGTAATAAAAGACACATTGCTACAACAAAGTTTTGAAAAGACACATCGCTACAACAATTAATGCATCCGTTGCCATCACCTTGCAGGCTATTAAAGTGAATAAAACTGTTGACCACAATTAATGCATTATTCCACTCAATACTTGACCCTAGTTGATGGACCCTTTTTGACACGAACTCAGCTATTTGACCCGCTACATTTGGGCGGGAATTCATGCTGCTTTTCCACAGCAGTTTGTATATAGAAAGATTGTGGACTCCAACTATAATGATGGATGTTTAACTAACTTTTACTGGTAATTAGAAAACTGTGAGAATTTATCAATTTGTATTTAGTTAACCATCGTGTGATCATTTTTACATAAACTTTTCATGGTCAAAAAAAATAAACTACCAAAGTATTAATACATTGAGGTTTCATTGGTAAAAAAAATCAATTTTTCCAGAATCATGTTGTTAATTTGACATCACTATTTTGATTGTTAGACTAATTTAGGTTTGAATCTGATATTTGAGGTATTTTAGTTTCAAATTCTTAAATTAATTTGCTATTACATCTCACATCTAATTTTTGAAAAAGTCTTACTTATTTTAAAAGTAAGAGAAGTGTTGAGTTTCCCATAATTCTTTATTTTTGTTTTGGGGTCATGATGTTGTTAGGTTGTTAGAGATGTGGGCCATTCGGCCTATGAACTAAAATGGTTGGCTGTCATTCGACTCCAAAATGAAATTAGAAGCTGCAAAACATTCTGATATGTGTATATCTGCTATTAGGTAAAGTGTCCCTTGCTCCCTAATTTGAGTTCACTAAGTTTTCCATATAGAAATCTACCATATATATAAAGTGTGGAAGGAGTTAAGTAGGTCTTATTTTCGTGTATACAGTGCACTTCATAAACGTGGTGGTCCACTCCTGAGGACATCAAGAGGGGGCTATGTGGCATAAAAAAAGTTGCCAACATTCAAGACTGAGGCATAAATCAGGTATTTACATTTCTTTGTTAGATGTTACAATATAGCACTTTGTTTGTCGAGGTTTACGATGACCGTGAGGGTATTGTTTGAATATCATTCCACACTGGATCTGTGAGTATTCTATATATTCTGAGCCAAATTTCTTACTAATTGGTAAAACAAGTCAATCTGCATTTATGTCAGTCCCCTGACATCACACTATGTGATGTAAAAAAGAGGCCCTGAAAAGAAAAGAATATTGGATAAGGTTGCGGAATGGGTGTTTGTTTGCGAAGAAGAGTGCTGTCTTGATAACTATAATTGGGTAAGCATAATAAACACCCAATTGAACTATATAAACTGTAAACAGCTGGTTTTCCGTTTTGCTTTTATGATTTTTGAAATAGGTGTATGCTTTTCTAGGTTTTTTTCCGTATGTAGAATGGCTTCTTTTCTTGAAAAAACATTCTGAAACAATGTGTATGCTTTCTAGGTTTTTTTTTCCCAAGCAACAGTTTTCATTCATTACCAAAGGTAGGTCAATGAACAAAATTTTGACTCCTTATAGGTTGTAGACTTTCAGAAGTGAATAGATTGAGTATGAGTTTTCCACCCCATTAATTCCATGACTTGGAACTTGGAAGTAATCTCATGAAGGAAGATAATAAAAAACATGCACCAGACATTTATAGGTACCATAAAATACCCATAATTAGCTCAAAGAGTACTCAAGAAGGAAAAGTTTCAGGGAATGCTAGCGGAAAGGAAAAGTTCTAATGACAGTTTATTTCTTATGTTTGATTTCGCATATGTTTGTATTAGATCTTATATATGTTTGGGTTTCTTTGTTTTTACATTATATGAATAAATGGTTTAAATGGTTTTTCTCAAATATCCCTAACAAATCTATCAAATTTTAGACAATGTTTTTTGTTCCTCTAAGTTTCACCCTATTTTTGATTTCCCTAACAATGCAACACATTTTCCCCCAGCATTGGGCACCACCCGTCGCGCAACGCGCGTGCCAACTAGTATATATATATATATATATATATATATATACAGAAAAGATCCTGTCCAGTCGGAGGGACAGGATCCTCCGTCCGGCCGCTGCCGTTTGGGGTGGTTCCCGGTAGAGTTTTTTGATGAAATTTTTATGGAATGTTCCCGATCAAGTCTAGTTAATCCACAAAAAAATCAGCTAAAAATTCGATCGGGAAGGCAGTGAAATAATTTTTTGAAACATAAATGCGTTTTATATGTTTAATTTGGAGCAGTTATCTTCAACAAATTATTTGACTGCCTTCCCGATCAAATTTCTAGCTGAAATTTTTTGTGGATAAACTAGACTTGATGAGGATCATTCCATAAAAATTTCATCAAAAAACTCCACCGGAAACCGCCCCAAACGGTGGCGGCCGGACGGAGGATCCTGTCCCTCCGGCTGGACAGGATCATTCCTCTATATATATGTGTGTGTGTGTGTGTGTGTATATATATATATATATGTATTCCACCGGGGAGGGCCCCAAAAGCCCTCGGCCGGACGGCGGTTTCAGGCCGACCTAACGGGATTGCTACTCATTCTACATCTACACCTTGTCGGGTTGAGTTTAAATGAACCAACCGGGCCAGAAGACCAGGATCTGTATGGCCCCTTTGTTCAACCCGGGCCTGTATCTATTCAAATTTCCACAAAGATTAGAGTTTGGGTGAAACCTAATTTCCGCTCCTATATATCATGTGCAGTCTTCTCTGAGCATTCACCTATTCCTCATCATCATAGCGGAAATTATCTCTGAGCGTTATTTATTATCCATTTCTCCCTATTTTTCATTTTTTTAAAATTAGGTTTGATTATTACGTAGTAATTATTAATGAGTATTCACTAGACGAAGAAGAGCGATGATGAAATACAGAGATTGTCATGCACCACTCTGACCTCCTTCGGAGAGAGTGATGATAATTGTCTCATACCCATACTATTCTCTGAGCTCTTCTTTTGTTGATTTTATTCTGCCTTTTTTGCTTTAGTTTTAGCTGAAATTGACAAGCCACGTGATGCGATCTGTTAGATCGAACCATGATGCGGACCGTATTATTAGCTTTAAGCTTATGTGGAGAATCATTGGTGACTGATGGCTTCATTCAAAGTTTCTACTATTATTCATTCATTGCATTCGAAATTATATGTTTATTTTGTGCATACAAAATAGAAGTTTAGAATGTGAAATACTTTGTTTTTTATTTCTCAATCAGTTTCTCTTTTAAGAAATTTCTAGAGGAATTATATATTTTGATGTACCTTTAGCAGAGAGTTCGGCTGCTATCATTTTCTCAGCATTGATCTAATACTAAAAGAAGCCCAGGACTGGATGTATGTTTTGATTAATAACTTGGCTTGGCTTTGGGATTCCCATAGGAAATAGGAAGGGACTGTGTTGGATTGGAACTAGACAATGAAGTGATGCAAATGTGTTCAATTTCTGGTTCATTGTCTTCTGATTTGATTATAATAATGCCAATAATGTTTGAAACGAAGAATCCCTAGGCTCTGAAATTAAGGGATTCAACCAATTCTGAGAATGTGTCAATATAGTTTGTGGGGCTGGTGTTCAATGATGATTCATTTGCTTTAACCACACCGAAAGAGGGATGCTGGGCGGGGAAGGGTGGCACTTTGTTTGAGTTGAAGATTTGTTCTTTCTTCCAATTTTCTGTTGTGAGCATAGCTTTATGAGTCTCTGTTTCCTCCATGGATGCAAAGATGAGAGCTTTGATCGCTTCGTTAAATGGAAGAGGGGATGTGGTTCTTTTTTACCTTCGACTTGAATCATAGGAAGATGAGAGCTTTGATCGCTTTGAACGTTTGTGTACCACTTGTTGCAGGTACCATCCCCTCACTTGTTCACACCACCCTCATCAACCAATGGAAAGCAAGGAAGCATCATGTCACAAATTTTGGCAACAGTAACCACCACCTCTTCGACCAATAGGAGGCCTCATTAATTTTTGTTCTTACTATACCCACCGTCAGCTACAGCCAATAGGAATACTTTCCTCAAAATTTAAAGTGTGGCCCGGACCCATCCTTTACAATGCATATCCTCTGTTATAATTCTTGACCAATTAAAACATTAATAACTGACGTTGACACAATTGGGCGGGAGTACTGTGCGTTGAATTTCTTTTGCTTTTAGATAAAGATAGATGTATTGTTCTTCATTTCAATTTAAAATGATTTCATGCACGCAGAATAGGGGCAATAGATCAGCCACTAGTCATGGACTCATGGCCCAACTTATTTACCTCAAATCCCTATTCTAAGTTGCACATCAAATTCCTAAGATACCATTTGCATTAATTTGGCAAGCTTGTGGTTGTAAACTTCTTTATGATACTAATAATGCTGCTCAAGATTGAGCAGACACCTAATTGCACATTGTAAATTGCATTTCTGTTTGTTTATGGAGATACCATTGGAAAGACAGGAAGCTCAAAGTTGGTTAAGATTCGATTTTTGAACTGGAGACTTTAGATACTTGCTTTTGTTCGTCTTCGTGTAATTTTTTGAACTTCATATTACACTTAGTATAAAGTCATTCTATGCTTTAAAATGTGAAAGCAAAATAATATCCTGCGCTTGCACTGTGGATTCTTACCTGTTTGCCTATGCTTGAATAGTTAGCATCGTTGAGGGTAAATCTTCTTTTTAATTTTTTGCTGGAAAAAATATAAATTAATTTCACATGAAATGATTCTCTTTTGGGAATAAAGCTTGGTTGTTGTTTTTGTCACATAATATTATTCCTTGTAATGTGATTTTTTCCCATATAAAATTATTCCTTCTAATGTTTAATTGCTTCTTTTGTATTGTATTCCTTCTCAGGTCTAGAGTTCTAGACACTCCGGCTTCCTCAGCAACGAACGGCGAGATCTATTGACTCCAGCTCCCATTAATTCTCTGTTCAAACTAGAGACATAAAGACATGCTAGGGTTTTCATACGGAGAGTTGTTTTTATTGCTTGGAGCTACTGCGGCTTTAATTGGTACTCTTCCTCTGTAATGGCGGTGTAAACTGTCTTCGATTCACCCGGTTTTTCACTATAGTTCTGATAATCCTGTTTCCTATTCCCAAAACTTGCTTCTCAGTATGAGATTGATTATATCCTTCATGTGTTGAGTTATATATGCTGAGGCAGGGTTTTGATTTGTCAGGACCTAAGGACCTTCCAGTCATAGCAAGAACTGCTGGGAGGTTATCTGGCCGTGCTATTGGCTATGTTCAAATGGCCCGTGGTCAATTTGAGAGTGTCATGCAGCAAACTCAAGCTTGACAGGTTTCTTTTTATCTTCCTTCACCTATTTCTGTAGGTTTTTACTCTTCTTTTAACTTATATGTAGTATATAGTAATCATCATTCGATATAGATGTATACTCCAGTATCTTTTTCTCATACCGGGCATACTTGTGTATGGCGGCAATGATCTTTTCTATGGCATTTATCTTAAAGGTCCACAAAGAGCTACAAGATACAATTGCTCAATTAGAAGCCATACGACATGAAATCCGAACCATTTCTTTTGTGAATCCGGGTCCATTAACCACAAGGCTAGTTGATAACATAAAAAACCACCCACCCACTGCTGGTGCTGGTACATCGATGGAAAATGGACCTGAAAAGTCTGAAAGTAAGGGCACAACTATCAGTAATACACCCAAGGTACTTGCCATCTCTATATATTCACTTGGAGTACCAATTTTTCATATCATTTTCCAATTAAAGGATTGATGTAGCTGTACTTGCAGGATTGTAACTTTAAGCCCTCAACCTCTTCTGATATGAACAGTCAAGCAACAGCATATGCAAAACTTGCTGAAATCACATTATCAAAACCCAAGTATGAAAACTGCGAAGCTCTGCTAAAAGTGCAGGTCTATTGCCTGATCATACAGGTATATATCATCTTTTTTCCTGCCCTCTCTGTCCAAAAATATTAGTTTGTTTGAAAACTTATCTTGCTGTCACAAAAGAAGCTGATTTTTATTAGGCTAAAGGGTCAAATAGGTACATGAACTAACCCAAAGCGTTCAATTAACCCCTTATATAGGAGTTTCTGCCTGGACGTCGCCAATTGGGGCGGTTCCCGGTGGAATTTTTTGATGAATTTTTTTGAGCATCTTCTACATTAAGTCTAGTTTACCCATACCAAATTTCGGCTAAAAATTCAACCGGGAAGGCAGTCGAATGATTTTCCAAAAAATTAAACAGCGCAGTACATTTCGGAAAATCATTAGACTGCCTTCCCGGTTGAATTTTTAGCTGAAATTTGGCATGGGTAAACTAGACTTAATGAAGAAGATTTTAAAAAAAAATCATCAAAGAATTCCACCGGGAACCGCCCCAATTGGCGACGTCCGGGCAGAAACTCATATATAAGGGGCTAATTGAACACATTAAGTCAGTTCATGTACCTATTTGACCCTTTAGCCTTTTTATTATAATGAATGTATTCTTTTATTATATCCCCAAACAAGTTAAGAATGTTAAATCTATATAAAGCAATAAATAATTTTTAAAAACATAGCTGAATTTTGCTATTTCAAGTAGTTGTACCTCAATGAAATTAATCGGGTGTACTTTTGTTAAATTGACTTTTTCAGTGACATAGTTAGTTTTGTTTGCTTATTTATATGGACTAGTTCTAGAGGCTGGGTTTTTTCTATTTTTACCATGGGTCATCTCGAAACAGTCTCCCCCTGCTTTAGCACAGGGGTTAGGCTGTGTACATCTGACCCCCTTACCCCTCCGTAGGTGGGAGCCTTTGCGTCACTGGGGTAATGCTGTTGTTGCTGCTATTATTTTCTATTTTTATCTTTTTTATATTTTTATCCTGTTGCTGCTATTATTTTCTATTTTTATCTTTTTTTATATTTTTATCTTATCTTTTTTTATACTCCCTCCGTCCCGAAAACAACCTCCCGGTTTGACTTTCACACACTTTTAGAAAATAAATTTGACTTTACTGTAGTTTTGCACTGTTTTGCACTGTTTAAACACTGTTTGGCACTGTTTAAACACTGTTTGGCGACCAGTTAACTTTCCAAAATCATTTGACGACCAGTTAAGCACTTTTTTTATACATATTCCGGACCAGTTAACTTTCCAAAATCATTTGACGACCTTCCCGATTGAATTTTGAGCTGAAATTTGGTATGGACAAACTAGATTTGATGAGGAACATGCTCAAAAAATTTCATCAAAAAATTCCACTGGGAAGGTGGCCAAACGGGCTCGGCCGGACGGGGCAGCCCGTCAGGCCGGCCTGACATGAAGTTTTCTCTCTCTCTCTCTCTCTCTCTCTATATATATATATATATATATATATATATCAAACTGTTCACAATAAATCAAATAGAGGCAGATGTGGCACAAAATGCAAAGAAGTTTTTCTCACAGCCCCAAAATCAAATGAAATGAAATAGAGGTACCTGGTTATTCAATATAATAGTGTAGCTACTCAGATTAACCGTTTGGTTGTGTGACATCTATCACATCTGCTGGCTTGGGAAGTGTATTGATTTACAAAACCAGGTCATTCCACCCCAGATTACCTCCTAGGAGTTCTTACTGTGATTAGAATGTCCTTTGGTCCTAACATATCAAAATCCTAGCTCAGCATACAGAATTCAATGCATGAAGTATGTAAAACAACTTGGTTAACAACCTCAATTGATATGTAGCCGTTAAGATTTGCAAACAAGAATATCAGAGTGAAGTTTAATTCAGGGTTAATCGAAGACACAGATTCACCGTCTCTACAGATTCCCATTAAAGTTGAAGTAATTCTGGGAAATGGAATGAACTCTGCATATGAAAAGAGTTTTTAAACAGTGAGATAATGCAATGTTTTGAGGAGCCCTAAAAAAACTGTAGGTGGATGATGAAGACCAGATGCCTAGGCGTAGCTTCTCAGCAGGGTCTAGTAGTAGGTAGGCAGGGATCTTATAACTGACAGTTTTATACTCATTCTCACATGTATTCTTTTTTTTTTCTGATTTATTTCTATCTTCTTAATGAATGGAAAGAGTTTTTTTTTTTAGAGAAATCATTATATTTCTCCTATACAGTCATATTATATTGTGAAAAACTGTAAGCGATGCTATAAACATGACCCGGAAGGGCCGGAAAGCACCCATTTTTTTTTTTCTTTTCCATATCAATGTACAATCAATACAAATGCATCATTAGTATGATTTTCATCTTCAGTTTTCAGATTCTGATTTGTCCCATAAACAAAAAAAAGGAAGGAGATTAAATGTCTAAACCGCATGTATGTTCATATCGTATGATAAACATTATGGAACCAGGTTTTAAGCATGTTCATAAACGACACAATTGTAGCTATCACATTAATTGTACTTTTTCGTAGTCTAAATAATTTCAAACAAAATTTGACATTGTCTTTCACATCTCCCATGCACACAAAAGGGAGTCTGCTGTGGAAGAAGCCAATCAGGCCATTATTGCTCGTACATAGAAATGTTACGATATATGCTTGATTAGTTCATCACATCACTTTAGACTCATTCTTCTAAATAGTCCTTACATATAAACTCACTATTCTTTGTTTGCTTTTTGCCTCTTTGGTAGGTTTTGAGAATATCATTGTTGTGATATTGTTTGTGAAAAAACAATGTTTTGATTAACACAATTAGGGATACATGTCTTAGGACCACTTTTTTTCATTACATTTCAATCATAGTTGTAGAGCAAAACTACTCTATCGAAACTACAATTGTTAAATCAGAGGTTGTAATAAAAGACACATTGCTACAACAAAGTTTTGAAAAGACACATCGCTACAACAATTAATGCATCCGTTGCCATCACCTTGCAGGCTATTAAAGTGAATAAAACTGTTGACCACAATTAATGCATTATTCCACTCAATACTTGACCCTAGTTGATGGACCCTTTTTGACACGAACTCAGCTATTTGACCCGCTACATTTGGGCGGGAATTCATGCTGCTTTTCCACAGCAGTTTGTATATAGAAAGATTGTG
This sequence comes from Cuscuta epithymum, assembly GCA_945859915.1. NCBI lineage: Eukaryota > Viridiplantae > Streptophyta > Magnoliopsida > Solanales > Convolvulaceae > Cuscuta > Cuscuta epithymum. Next base: position 452,676 of record CAMAPF010001019.1, read on the forward strand.
GACTCCAACTATAATGATGGATGTTTAACTAACTTTTATTGGTAATTAGAAAACTGTGAGAATTTATCAATTTGTATTTAGTTAACCATCGTGTGATCATTTTTACATAAACTTTTCATGGTCAAAAAAAATAAACTACCAAAGTATTAATACATTGAGGTTTCATTGGTAAAAAAAATCAATTTTTCCAGAATCATGTTGTTAATTTGACATCACTATTTTGAATCTGATATTTGAGGTATTTTAGTTTCAAATTCTTAAATTAATTTGCTATTACATCTCACATCTAATTCTTGGGTTAATTTGGTATAAATAATTTGAATGAAAAAAAGTTTTTTGTTCTTTCAAAGGTTTAATATATTTCTATAAAAAATATACAAAATAAACTTTTTTGAAAAAGTCTTACTTATTTTAAAAGTAAGAGAAGTGTTGAGTTTCCCATAATTCTTTATTTTTGTTTTGGGGTCATGATGTTGTTAGGTTGTTAGAGATGTGGGCCATTCGGCCTATGAACTAAAATGGTTGGCTGTCATTCGACTCCAAAATGAAATTAGAAGCTGCAAAACATTCTGATATGTGTATATCTGCTATTAGGTAAAGTGTCCCTTGCTCCCTAATTTGAGTTCACTAAGTTTTCCATATAGAAATCTACCATATATATAAAGTGTGGAAGGAGTTAAGTAGGTCTTATTTTCGTGTATACAGTGCACTTCATAAACGTGGTGGTCCACTCCTGAGGACATCAAGAGGGGGCTATGTGGCATAAAAAAAGTTGCCAACATTCAAGACTGAGGCATAAATCAGGTATTTACATTTCTTTGTTAGATGTTACAATATAGCACTTTGTTTGTCGAGGTTTACGATGACCGTGAGGGTATTGTTTGAATATCATTCCACACTGGATCTGTGAGTATTCTATATATTCTGAGCCAAATTTCTTACTAATTGGTAAAACAAGTCAAGCTGCATTTATGTCAGTCCCCTGACATCACACTATGTGATGTAAAAAAGAGGCCCTGAAAAGAAAAGAATATTGGATAAGGTTGCGGAATGGGTGTTTGTTTGCGAAGAAGAGTGCTGTCTTGAGGACTATAATTGGGTAAGCATAATAAACACCCAATTGAACTATATAAACTGTAAACAGCTGGTTTTCCGTTTTGCTTTAATGATTTTTGAAATAGGTGTATGCTTTTCTAGGTTTTTTTCCGTATGTAGAATGGCTTTTTTTCTTGAAAAAACATTCTGAAACAATGTGTATGCTTTCTAGGTTTTTTTTTCCCAAGCAACAGTTTTCATTCATTACCAAAGGTAGGTCAATGAACAAAATTTTGACTCCTTATAGGTTGTAGACTTTCAGAAGTGAATAGATTGAGTATGAGTTTTCCACCCCATTAATTCCATGACTTGATGAAATTAGAAGCTGAAAAACATTCTAATATGTGTATATCTGCTATTAGGTAAAGTGTCCCTTGCTCCCTAATTTGAGTTCACTAAGTTTTCCATATAGAAATCTACCATATATATAAAGTGTGGAAGGAGTTAAGTAGGTCTTATTTTCGTGTATACAGTGCACTTCATAAACGTGGTGGTCCACTCCTGAGGACATCAAGAGGGGGCTATGTGGCATAAAAAAAGTTGCCAGATCTATGGTAAGCTTGTGAAGAAGAGAAATGGAGATGGTAATGAAACAGGCAATATGAAGAGGCAGAAGACAACATCTATGCGTGGCAGCTCAAGTAAAAATGCATTTGTGGTTGATTGGACTAAACACATCAAACAAACCGATGCACAGTTGTTACACATGAGATAGATCAATACCTCAATGATTCTTTGGAACCTATTGGAGCAAAACCGCCTCAAGAAACCGAGGAAGATGATACTTCTTTCAATGAAGAGGTTGCTGAAGAGGAATACTGGACGTTTGATGTCTTGCAATGGTGGAAATGTGCTTCACCCAATTATCCTGTTTTAGCATCAATTGCTAGAGATGTATTTGCTATACTAGTTTCAACAGTTGCCTCTGAGGGTGCTTTTAGCACAGGTGGACGAGTAATTGATGATTTTAGAAGTTCATTAACCCCATCTTCCGTAGAAGCTTTAATTTGTATGCAGAATTGGCTCAAAGGAGATAATATTATTACTCATTTTGAAGATGAACCATGAACAAAAGAACTGGAGTTTTATGAAGCCATTGAGACAGGTACTTCTTTCCTTCTAATTTAGCAAATTGATTATTAGCATCTTATTTTGTAATAGTTTATTGTGTTTTGCACTATTTAATTTGGTTGTTAAATACAGAGTTGGCAAATGCAAGACCTGGAAGCTCAAGTATTCATGAAGATGAAGAGGAAATTTGAAACTGATGTTCTGTGTTTTACTTTTTGTACTACTATAGTTTAATGGAGTAGCAAATTGAAGATCTTTTGCCATGCAATAAGTATGAAGGTATTTGACTTGTTAAATAGTTAATACCTGTAGATTATATTATGTGCTCTTTTTTAAAATATTGTGGTGCATGTATTTCCCGGAGACCCAATGTGTATGAAGGTAATGAAGAACCTCTTGTAGACCAGATGTTAAATGAAGTTGCAAATGAACTCGATGCTTTTTGGATATCATCTGCTAGTAGTGTCTGGAGAAGTTAATGAACTCGATGCTTTTTGTTATTTATGTTTTGTACTATTAAAGTTTATATGGAATTTATTAACTATGTAATATGAAAATTGATAATTGTGTCGAAAAAATGGCATTGTTTGGTATTGGTATGGCATGGTACCGTCCCGGTTGAAAATGGAACCGTACCGAACGGGTTTAGGTCTAAGACCGAACCGAACCAAACCGTTTCAATAGTAACGGTCCGGGTACGGGTTTGGCCAAATATTGGACCAGACCAGACCGCGCCCACCCCTAACATACCATGTAATTTGTCCCTGGTTTCGGCTTCTAGAGTTTATATACATGTGTCACACTGTCACCTAAAGGAACAGAAAATTCAGCTCCTCAAATCCTCAATAACATACCATGTACTAATATTGAACTTATATTCAACTTGTTTGTAACTTTTTTAGGAAATTTAAATGCCAAATGAGCTCTATTTTATCAAATGGGTTTCTCTTTTGGGACAAAAAATAAAACTGAGGATAAGATTTTTTTGTGATGTGAAATATGATTTAAAAAATCCCAGCCCCATACGTTATTCAGGGAAACTTAGAACAATCAAATTTTATTACTCAAATCACTCGAAACTGGACCATTTAACTTCACTGGCTCCTGTGCCATGCCAGAGCATTCAACCTATGGATGGACCCGGGCCGGTTCGGGCCCGGTTCGGGCCTAGGCCCGGCCGGGCCTCGGGTCTGTTTTGTTGGGCCCGAGCCCGAACCGGTGGCCACCGGTTCCGGGTCCGGTTCCGGGCCGGGCCGGGCTGGTTGGGCCACCCGGCTTAATTTTTTTTTTTTTTTCCTTTCTTCCCCCACCCCCCCCACCCCCCACCCCCCCAAATCCCCCCAAACCGGCCTAAACAGATAGCCCAAGCCCAAAAGCCCAAAACAAATGAAAAAAATTAAAAAAAAAATAGATTTGGCCCGGACCCGGGCCCGAACCGGCCGGGCCGGGCCGTCAAAACCATGAACCGAGCCCGGAACCGCCCCACCCCCGGGCCTCCGGCCCGAACCGGACCCGGATAACCGGGCCGGGCAGGGCCCGAACAGTAGCGGGTCGGGCCGGTCCCGGGCCGGGCGGCCCGAACCGAGGCCATGCCTAATTCAACCTGAAATATGAACCACGTGCATTCTTTCAGGTAAAACAACCTGCATTTTTTGGTTACATAACTCACAGAGCCAATAGCCAATCCAGCTTTTGCAATGAGAGACAGACCACGGATGTAAATTCCCAGTAGGAACCGGATACTAAACCATGTTAGTATAAATTTCACATCGAAAAGGGAAACTGATTTGATACTAAGTATAATGCTACCAATAATCGGTAAACAACACTCATATTAATTTCCACTAATATTATACCGAGGCAATTTTTCAAAAGAAATTGAAGTTCTGATTGCGAGATATTATTGTACTATTAATCTAAAAAATGAAGCATCCAGTTAATGTATCATTCTAGGCTACCTTTCTTAAGAGAAAAGGTCCTGATGAATTGTTAATTGTATGAATATTTGAGGCCCTTTTACTTTTTAAAAGAATGTCATTTAGAGTTACTGGTAATGTGCAGGCAGACTAATACCAACCGTGAACAGATTATGTACAACACAAATAAACACGTATAATATGCTGAGAAAATTGAATTGCTCTTAATGACAGGGAAACCTATAATGGAGTTGTTAGTACCTAACAACATATCACTCAACAATATATACAGGGGGTAAACTACAGGACCCCAATTTACATGACCCATAAATGTTATAACTAAACCATCCATTTGCTCATATTTTGCATAAAAATTAGATGTTTTATATGAGAACATTTGAGCTCATCCATTTACATTTGCAAATGGAGTGTTAAATTTTCCCTTGCGCCTCAAAGGCATCTATGACCACAAAACCCTGCAACAAACTGCCTTCATAATGCAGCTGCGGAAGCCACCATTGCCCAATGGTTTCTAATTGTGACAATACTTGTCCCCTTATTTTGCTTCTTTTAATGTTTGATATGATACTTAAGATTCTTATCTCTAATAAATGCAGTATTCACAATGCATCATGAATTATATACATATAAAACTAATAATATCAATTTAGTCCCCTTTCTTTGATCTGAATATAAGTCAACGCCTATTGCTAAATATAAAAAATGTAAAAACAGTGGTTGTTTTACTACCGAAGAAATCTAGTTATTTGCCCATGTAGCAAATATATCAGCCAGACATAACAACGATGTCTTTATTTTTATATGATATCTTAGTAAGTAAATCAAAGAAAGTGTCTCATCCTCTATGGATGGGAAGGAAACAGATAGGAGAAAAGCAAGAACTACATGTTTTTTGTTCTTGTTCAAAAGGGAAAATTTAGTTTTTGTGGGCAAATGTAGTAGTGCATTGCAAGTTTCGTAAGCCGGATTCATGTTAAGTTTTTATGCCTAAAGGAGATAAGTGAGCGACTCTATCTTCTCAAAAGTCACATAGACTCGGCCTGGACAAGTGACTGGGCAGGGGTGGACCGGTTCCGGTTCGGGCCCGGTTCGGGCCTGGGCCCGGCCGGGCCTCGGTTCAGAAAAAGGAGGCCCGAGCCCGAACCGGTGGTGGGCGGTTCCGGTTCCGGTTCCGGGCCAGAACCGGGCCGGGCCGGGCCGGGCCACCCGGAATGTTTTTTTTTTCTTCTTCTTCTCTTATTTAACCCCCTACCCCTCCCCCTCCACCCCAAACCACCCCAAACCACCTCAAACCACCTCAAATGGCCCAAAATACCTAATCCAACCCAAAACTTAAAAAAATTTCAAAAAAAAAAAAAAAAAAAAAATTAAATTCCGGCCCGAACCGGGCCCGGCCCGGCCGGGCCGGTTCACTAAACTGGAGGCCCGGGCCCGGACCGGTATACCACCGGGCCTGGAGGCCCGAACCGGAACCGAACCGGTTGACCGGGCCGGTCCGGTTCCGGGCCGGTTGGCCCGGCCCGAGTCCATCCCTATGACTGGGTAAAAGGTGCATAATGCATTCAAAGTAGGAGAGTGATTTAAGACTGAAGCAAACTCAAAATACATGTCATTATAATTTCATATACGTAGCACTAAAAATCTTATTATTGTTAGCTAAAACTAATGCATAAAACATGTATAATTTTAACGTATCATATTAAAATCATAAAGGCAGAAAATGCTCTCATCCTAACTCCTAAGTCAATAATGATAACATGAAAATACGAATAGCATTCCAATGTACACACTTTTTTAACCAAATTAAAATACATTGGGATGGATGAGAAATTAATCTGACAACTTGCCCCTCCTGCTATAGGACTACGAAAATGCTTTCCCTCAAGCACTCACAACAGAATAAATTGTTGAAGGAGTCATTTTTCATTTTCCGGAGTCCAATTTGAAGTCACACAAAATTGTATTAAATCTATCTAATAATCCATATATGAACTGTTCCCGAAAAAATTCTACCTAAACTTTTAGAACTAATATTAAGACACAATGAGGACGTAATCTTCATTCACCATAAACCCCACCATCCAAAGTTTCACAATTTAAACTTGAGCACAGTAATATGAACAAAATACATCACTTTGCCCTCAAGACATCTTCTCAGATACATTATATTTAATCAGATTTGACAACAACAAAATAACCCTAAGTAAAACATTGTGTGGAAGAGAGAGCAGTAACGCACCAGGCATCGTATAGAGACCATAGGGCGGAGTATTGTTCGACGATTATGTTGTTCCAGCCTCCTGGAGTATTCCGTGATTATTTGACGGCGACTTCTGCTGTTCTGACCTCAGGGTGTTGTTCGGAGACTAAGATTAACAGAACAACAAGAATATTTGGACGGTGTAAGAAGTTGATGAGCTTTGGTTAACGGAAAGCACAGGGACAGACAACTGATGAAATAGAACGGTACAATGTCTTTAACGTCATGTATAACTTTGTTTAGCTGTGAGATTACAAACAAAAATTTTATACCCAAAAGGGTATAACCCTCATTCACTATTATAATATTTTATTTATTAGATGAGATTATAGATAACACATACGTAGCATACATCCATCTTAAATTCACATCCCAATGCAATAATATTGTGGATGGCAATGATAGCTATCATTACACACCCCATACCGTGGGTGATTTATTCAGGGACATGGATAAATTCATCTATACAAAATCATACTAAGTGTAATATCACGAAATGCACAATTACCATAGGATTACCACCATATCAATTATTTATTATTTATTAATAGTGCAATAGTATGCATACGTAATTCCACCACTTCTAACATAAAAAAACATAATGGGATAAAAAATAAATGGAAAAACAAATGGCAAAATCTAAAAGTACAACAAAAGATTGATACGTGTTATTGCAGCCAAGAAAAGCAAAAAAGCCCGAGAGGAGAACGGAAATTGTGAATTTAATACTCATCGCCCCACCTTACTTTGTGTCCGATTACATTTTTACCATACTATATTTTGTAAAAATTAGATGTCTAAATTTTCTCACTATTAATTGAGAATTTATGAATGAATACCACTTTGCATAATTTTGTTTTTTAAATCTCACCACATCTCTTGTTCTAATATTAGGACGGAAATAGCAATTAAATGATGATGCTATAAAAACATAAGATATATAAATAGTTGATAATCAAAAGCTTGAAAAATACAATTTTCCCTAAATAATCGGTGTAACACGGAGTATAATTATATATATATATATATATATATATATATATATATATATATATATATATATATCTAAATCCATTCAGTATCCCATACCAACTTTTCACTAAAATAAATTTATGTTTGATATTAGTTCACATTATCTAGAAATTCAAAAATATATCTATATCCTTCATAGTTCCCTAGTACGCGTAGTTGCCACTAATTTCATGGTAGGGCTGGGGTATTCTAGAGGATAGTTCCTCTATTGGGCCATTTTAGGAGGATGGTTCCTCTCTTGGGCCGTACTTTACAAAGGCATAAGGTTAAACTGGGTTGTATCTTAGGGAGGTAACAAGCTGAATTAGGCCAGCAAGGAGTAGCCCGATGGATACGTACATTGATAGTTGCTCATCAATCTATTTTGTGGCGTGGATTTGTCCCCAATTACACTTTATCAGCTCTCATAAATATGTAAATTGAACCGAAACATTAATTATGAAGGTGGGAAAGGAGGCCACAAATACAAATATATTCAAAGTCCGTTTGGTAATATCAGAATCGGCAGAATCAATTGATTCTACTGAAATTTATAAAGTTTTGATTGAAGTGACTGAATTGGCTGATTCATTTATGGGAAAAAGATTAAAATATATTTTATTGATACAATAAAGAAAAAATTATACAAAAAATAGCTAAAATGATCTTCTACAGTAACTTCAGCCAATATAGCCAGAAAAGCAACTCCAACCTTACTTATTCTTATTATTACACAATTCAGCACGCGAAATCAAAAGTTACGTGTTTGATGAAAAAAATGATTGATAAGCCGAAAAACAGAATTACCAAACGGGTCCTCAATTTATTAGAATATTAATAATACGTTTTCAAAAATGGATGACAAAAAATAAATATTCCCTCTGTCTCATTTTACATGTCTTATTTTTTTTTAGGTTATCCCAAAATAAGTGTCACATTTTCGTTTTTTAAAGAAATATGTGAACCAAATCATTTCACTTTAATTTATTATACTCAAATCTAAAATACAACTTTTACTTTTTCAACAACTTTATTAAAAATTGTGTCAAATCAAAACAGAACATACAAAATAAGATAGAGGTGATATGACATTTCCTATTTTATTTCCTAGACTTTTAGAGACGGTAATGTATATCTTGGGTAGTTGGATTACACCGTTTTTGAAAATGTTGCTTTTGGAGAAAATAGTGATAGTAAATGTTAATTTAATTTGTTTTAAATAAAAACTTATGATTTAGTGTTATAATTTTGAGTGACCATGTTTCTGTCGAGTATTTGGCGGGGATTTTCTTCAAGTACTGCCGGTGATATGTCATGGGAGCAGGCATGATGTTGTGAATGCTACAATGAATTCATCATATTTATGGTCCGAATGCATAGTCCTCCGCTTAACAAAAAATATGCGCCTTCAAAACATGATTAACCCCGTTATTATAGGAGCACATTCGATGATTAAATCTGTTCACTTAGATCTTATACCACTCCACCATACTAACCAAACATGTGTTGTAGTTGATTGGTAAGGATGCGGATGTTCAGCCCGTTGGCAAGAGTTCGAGTCCCAAGTGCTACGGGTTTACTTAATTTCCGGTTTGCACGCATTTTGCGGGTTTGTAACGGGCTGGGTTTAACCTGGGTCAGAGCGGGTTATTGGGTAACCACGGTTTTCTTCATATTTGCGGTTCGATAGTCAACCGGACCGCATTAAATGCCGGTTCGGCGGTTTCCGGGTCGGACCGGGCGGTCCGGTTCTTACAACACAGGTTTTAAGCATTGTCGACCCGTACTTACTATTGATAGCACACACTTGTATATTCGATTGAACCGAACCAACACCATACATGTATCACCTTTGAACCAACACCATACTATGATCTTATAAGGGAAATACTTTAATATTCGATTGAATAATACTCTTTGAAATGAGTGTGCACATTCGATGCAAGATGGCGGATACATAGCCTATGATGCGCATACGGCTCATCCCAAGTACTGGAAATATTTGGTTGTTCGCATCACAACCCATGGCCACGAGCAATGTACCCTTGCACTTTCCATACAAGTGTGTGCTATCAATAGTAAGTACGGGTCGACAATGCTTAAAATCTGTGTTGCAACGTGCATTGAACAGATTTAATTAGAAGGTGTCATCTTATAAGATCATCTTGCTTAATACGCTATTTAAAGTACATCTCAATACCTGATTTTTTTTGTCTCATGGTCATCATTACGCTAAACAAATTCAACATATTTGTAGTCACTAAAAGTTACTGAATCTTTTTTTACCCACCGTGATTATAATCATACTAGTAACTTCACCCGTGCGATGCACGGTTTGAAGAATGTTGTTTCATAAATGCGTAGAGTCATACAAAAAAAGTATATAATTTGGGGACATTATATGTGTCATACCAAGTCGATAAATTTAATCATGCAATTATGCTATAATAAGTGTAAAAATCTCAAAATGATAGGAGACATTTGATATTATGATTGTGAAGAGAGTATTAAACATCAGGTAAAAGTATGAAAACATCCACATGCAATCATCGATGCTATTACATTGTGTAATTGTATAACTGTATTTGATGCAATTCTATCAGACGTTGTTGAATACTTCTTTGTACACAACATTCAGTGTCTCGGTAGCAGTTTGTCCATCTGCATCACATATTAAAATTTTCAAACCACTGCGATTGGTCACCCTAGAAACCGCTACATATAACTGTCCGTGAGTAAAAACAGTTTTTTTCAAAAGCAACCCTACGCGGGACAAAGATTGACCTTGGCTTTTATTTATTGTCATGGCATATGAAGTCATTATGGGAAATTGTCTTCTTTGAAACCTGAACGGGAGAGTAGCATCCGACGGGGTCAATGACAATCTTGGAATCAGAACGATTTGTCCAGCATTGACACCGGTTAAGATTCTGCCCTCCAAAATATGATCACCGAGCCTCGTTAAAATAAGACGGGTTCCATTACATAGACCCATCGAATGATCAATGTTGCGCAATAGAATGACGGGAGTCCCCACCTTTAACGTTAGTTCATGATTCGGCACACCAGATAGTTTTATACTATTCAAGAACTCATGTGTGTGCAATTCAGCCATAAGGTCAGTTGTAGAATCTACCTTAGAAACAATGTCAGCACTAAGATATGTTCTTGATGCTTGATCTACATTAAGGCCTGTCATATACTCATCAATAGCCTCAACAACAGCAAGTGTAGGTGCTAAAATAGCACGGTCACACAAACAACTAATATTTTCTGCAGACTCGACATACTCCGGGAAGATGTTTTCAACAATTGCTGCTATGGGATCTCCAGTTGTGCGTATCAATAAATCTTCCGGGATATTGATAATAACATGATCATCATTACTTTCTCCTGCAACACCGTCACCAATGCTAGCAATCCATTCTGAAAATAATTTCAAATCGTAACAATCAGCCGTATTAGTCATGTTTTACAAGCGCATATTTTTTGTCAAGCGAAGCACTGTGCATTCAGACCACAGGTAGGATGCATTAATCGTGGCATTGACAACATCTTGTCTACTTCCATGAGGTATAACCGGTAGGACCTGACGAAAATCCCCACCAAAAACGATTGTTTTGCCACCGTAAGGAAGAGAGGCGTTATTAGGTTTATGAAATTGCATTATGTCCCTCATACTGCGGTCTAAGGCTTCAAAACAAAACTTATGTAACATTGGTGCTTCATCCCATATTATAAGCTTACAACATATAATAAGTTTTGCCAATGGACTACTCTGTTTAATATTACAGGTGGAGTCCTCATTCAAACTTATAGGTATTGCAAATCTGGAGTGGGTTGTACGTCCACCAGGTAAAAGAAGAGATGCGATACCACTTGAGGCGACATTGAGAACAATTTCACATCTACTCCTAATGGCAGCGGAGAGGGTCTTCCATACAGAAGTCTTTCCAGAACCTCCGTAACCATACACAAAAAATATGCCGCCAACTTCTTTGTCAGCAGTCTGCATTATGGTCTCATATACTTTCAGTTGCTCATCCGTAAGAGAGTTGAACAAAGAAGAATGCTCTTCACCCATTGCAAGTTGATCATAACGCAATTCCTCATAGATGAGTCTATCATAAGAGGACAGTAGTGCATCCAGCACAACAGTAGGCATTGGCGGGTAATCACGCAGACTCTTACCACTGCTTTGTAACAACCTCTCTACTTCATCCAAAGCGAATTTTTCCAATTGGTCATCCGACAAAGTCAATTGTGAGAAGAAGAACAACACGTGAATAAAAATGTATAAGAAGTCATACAATCATAAATGTAATACAAAATAGCTTGCAAGGTCAAAACGTCTAGAAACAACCTGGATATTGCAATATTCGCCTTCGCGTGTATTGTATATCATCAGCCATAAAGATCCAACATTTTTGCCAAACGCACTCCGGCCGAGCCATTGACTCTGTCCACAATAAAATTACAAATAAAATTCTCAAAGAAGAGGCGGATGAGAACTGACTTGCCTCTTCGAATGCATTAGTGAATTCTTTATCATCGTCAAGCAACCCCAACGCGTAGCAGGCATCTCGAAAAGAAGAATGAATAATATTGTTGACCGTTCTCAAATCCTGGTGGGACGTTGCACCACGAATGTGATTTAAAAGGCATCTAATGTAATAGGATTCTCCGCTCCCGGGATGTACGTAATAGGATCCTACCAATAGCAAATGCCTGTTTTCTGGGAGCCCATTCTCGTGTTTTCTTTTTCCAAACAAATTTTTGAGGGAACTCCGCATATGTCAACACTTTTGCTTCCGGATACTTCTTGTTAGCCTCCATCCATGCGGTAGACATACTCTGCTTCACTGAAGAGGCCCTAACAACTACATCTAATGGTTGATCATCGTGAAAGACAACACTATGTTCCTCAGGCAAATGAAAGCTCAATCGCTCAACTGTTGGGTTTTTATATTGAATCTCAAATCCAAAAATACGCCAGGCAGCCTCGGAAGCAGAAATGTACCTACAATCATAGTACATTTGTATCTTGTTGATCCCTATATCTAACAATCAAACAATCATAAGAATGAAGAACAAGCAAATAGATTGAACAGAAATTTGGTACATCGTGTAATGGCCGCTGCGGGCTCTCCCTCTAGAGAGAGAGAGCAGCCTGAAACTATTCTATTCTATTCTATTCTATTCTGCCTCTATGCTCTATGCCTTAGTTTTTCTCTTAAGTTAGCCTCCTTTTATAGGTAAGGAAGTCTAACTTAAGGCTTACAAGGGAGGCTAATGGGCTAATATTCAATTGTGGCCCATATTACACATTTAACTAACAACTACATAAATACAAAGACATCTAACTAGATTGGACACCAGAAAAAGTCCTAACATATCTCATCAAGCGGGTTTTGGTGGGCGTCAACTTGGTTTGATTGAAAGAACCTCGCGGTCACTCGATCACGTCCTTTGTTGATGTACTTAAACAAATATTTGATGGACCTCGATTGATTACACCATTCCACATTCATGTGCGCGCCATATTTCATCAATAAATATCGGCTATGTGGAACAACATACCTATTATCCAATTCTGTTTTATTCTTACAAACCTTACGACCATTCTGTCTGCGCCTATACATAGGATAACCGTCATCATCGATAGTTGTTTCTGAACACCATTTTTTTGGAAAATGTTTCGCACACTTGCCATCAACCATGCAAGGAGCGGACTTTAAATCACGACCACACGGCCCGGTTCACTAAACTGGAGGCCCGGGCCTGGACCGGTATACCACCGGGCCTGGAGGCCCGAACCGGAACCGAACCGGTTGACCGGGCCGGTCCGGGCCCGCACAGTAGCGGGCCGGTCCGGTTCCGGGCCGGTTGGCCCGGCCCGAGTCCATCCCTATGACTGGGTAAAAGGTGCATAATGCATTCAAAGTAGGAGAGTGATTTAAGACTGAAGCAAACTCAAAATACATGTCATTATAATTTCATATACGTAGCACTAAAAATCTTATTATTGTTAGCTAAAACTAATGCATAAAACATGTATAATTTTAACGTATCATATTAAAATCATAAAGGCAGAAAATGCTCTCATCCTAACTCCTAAGTCAATAATGATAACATGAAAATACGAATAGCATTCCAATGTACACACTTTTTTAACCAAATTAAAATACATTGGGATGGATGAGAAATTAATCTGACAACTTGCCCCTCCTGCTATAGGACTACGAAAATGCTTTCCCTCAAGCACTCACAACAGAATAAATTGTTGAAGGAGTCATTTTTCATTTTCCGGAGTCCAATTTGAAGTCACACAAAATTGTATTAAATCTATCTAATAATCCATATATGAACTGTTCCCGAAAAAATTCTACCTAAACTTTTAGAACTAATATTAAGACACAATGAGGACGTAATCTTCATTCACCATAAACCCCACCATCCAAAGTTTCACAATTTAAACTTGAGCACAGTAATATGAACAAAATACATCACTTTGCCCTCAAGACATCTTCTCAGATACATTATATTTAATCAGATTTGACAACAACAAAATAACCCTAAGTAAAACATTGTGTGGAAGAGAGAGCAGTAACGCACCAGGCATCGTATAGAGACCATAGGGCGGAGTATTGTTCGACGATTATGTTGTTCCAGCCTCCTGGAGTATTCCGTGATTATTTGACGGCGACTTCTGCTGTTCTGACCTCAGGGTGTTGTTCGGAGACTAAGATTAACAGAACAACAAGAATATTTGGACGGTGTAAGAAGTTGATGAGCTTTGGTTAACGGAAAGCACAGGGACAGACAACTGATGAAATAGAACGGTACAATGTCTTTAACGTCATGTATAACTTTGTTTAGCTGTGAGATTACAAACAAAAATTTTATACCCAAAAGGGTATAACCCTCATTCACTATTATAATATTTTATTTATTAGATGAGATTATAGATAACACATACGTAGCATACATCCATCTTAAATTCACATCCCAATGCAATAATATTGTGGATGGCAATGATAGCTATCATTACACACCCCATACCGTGGGTGATTTATTCAGGGACATGGATAAATTCATCTATACAAAATCATACTAAGTGTAATATCACGAAATGCACAATTACCATAGGATTACCACCATATCAATTATTTATTATTTATTAATAGTGCAATAGTATGCATACGTAATTCCACCACTTCTAACATAAAAAAACATAATGGGATAAAAAATAAATGGAAAAACAAATGGCAAAATCTAAAAGTACAACAAAAGATTGATACGTGTTATTGCAGCCAAGAAAAGCAAAAAAGCCCGAGAGGAGAACGGAAATTGTGAATTTAATACTCATCGCCCCACCTTACTTTGTGTCCGATTACATTTTTACCATACTATATTTTGTAAAAATTAGATGTCTAAATTTTCTCACTATTAATTGAGAATTTATGAATGAATACCACTTTGCATAATTTTGTTTTTTAAATCTCACCACATCTCTTGTTCTAATATTAGGACGGAAATAGCAATTAAATGATGATGCTATAAAAACATAAGATATATAAATAGTTGATAATCAAAAGCTTGAAAAATACAATTTTCCCTAAATAATCGGTGTAACACGGAGTATAATTATATATATATATATATATATATAGGGGTTAGTTCCTGTGAGAACACCCTCTTAGGAGAGGAAAAAAGAACAAAATCCAACCTTTGGTAATCTCAATCCTGTGGCCAAAAAGCTTCGAAAATTAGGCCAGAGATATCCATGATTTACGGTGGAATCACCGTCTAAAACGGATTCAATTGAACCTAATATTTATTGTGGGCATCATGGTAAAATTGTTCATGGAGGATATCACGCATGATGCGCCATAATAGGAAGTCTTCCTAATAATTCGTAAAAAGTAACCTCTCTCATAGCTAAGATTATTTATTATAATATATACTTTCTCCTATTTGAATTTATTTTCAAATTTAGGATAACATACGTAGTATCATTTTAGATAATTATTTTGAATAGAAACTCTTTTATAATTTATTTATCAATTTTCAAATGTAATATTCATTAATGGAATCAACATTAATTTATGCTTTGCATTCCAACATTGAATAGATGCACTTTATTTGAGACTTTATGCATATCAACTCATTTTAAATATTCTAAATTATGTGCACTATATGCACGCACAAGTGCAATTTAGATGAACATGTACTTCTTTATTACGTAGTTGCACTTCTTAGTTAATCTATTATGCACTTACGGGTAACATATTTAAAAATGAACATTATAAGTGCAATTTAGATGAGCATGTACTTATTTATCACGTAGTTGCACTTTTTAGTTAATCTATTATGCACTTAGGAGCAAAATATTTAAATATGAACTTTATAGTCCCTGTGATATTTTATTTATTGAGTGGATATGTGCAACATGTGTATGTATAAGTGCATTATAGATGATATAATTATTTATTAAGTAGTTGTATTTTTAGTTATCTTATGCACTTACGAGTGAAATAATTTTAAATGAACTTTTATAGTTCCTATAATATTTTATATATTAAGCGGACAAAATTTTATTTAAATAGTGTGCACTTTATTTTGAATGTTACATTTTTGAACTTTTAAGTTGCACTAAAAATGATACACCGGGCACATTGTACACTTTAAAAGTGCATAATAAAAAACTCAATACCATGCACTTTAACTGTTTAGTTTAGTGCACTTTTATATATACTTTTTAATATAATTAAAGAGTTGAAGCACATAAATATTTCAAAAATATATATTGCCACAAAGTAAAATAATATATTTTAAAAAATTACTACTGGGTACTTACTAAAGAGCATTCTATTAGGCAAAAAGATAGTAGTTCCATAACGTTGAAGAAAATTAAAAATAATATAATGACACATCAAAAAATCAAAAAATTGAAGTACACAAAACACAAAATAAGAGAAAGAAATAATTAATAAATATAATTGAAAAGGAAATAATTAATGTACTACGGTACTACCAATTACCAAATGGATAAAGTAGTGCCACCAATTTTGGAGCTTAGTTTTAAGGCTAATTAATGCATTGATGAAATGACCAAAAGGCCTTTTAGACATGTGCACGGTAGTTTAAAAAACATGGTTAATCCAATGGTTGATATCTATTCTTTTTTACTCTCCTAAGATTAAGTTCTCACCTGATCCTAAATCTATATATATATATATATATATATATATATATATATATATATATATATATCTAAATCCATTCAGTATCCCATACCAACTTTTCACTAAAATAAATTTATGTTTGATATTAGTTCACATTATCTAGAAATTCAAAAATATATCTATATCCTTCATAGTTCCCTAGTACGCGTAGTTGCCACTAATTTCATGGTAGGGCTGGGGTATTCTAGAGGATAGTTCCTCTATTGGGCCATTTTAGGAGGATGGTTCCTCTCTTGGGCCGTACTTTACAAAGGCATAAGGTTAAACTGGGTTGTATCTTAGGGAGGTAACAAGCTGAATTAGGCCAGCAAGGAGTAGCCCGATGGATACGTACATTGATAGTTGCTCATCAATCTATTTTGTGGCGTGGATTTGTCCCCAATTACACTTTATCAGCTCTCATAAATATGTAAATTGAACCGAAACATTAATTATGAAGGTGGGAAAGGAGGCCACAAATACAAATATATTCAAAGTCCGTTTGGTAATATCAGAATCGGCAGAATCAGTTGATTCTACTGAAATTTATAAAGTTTTGATTGAAGTGACTGAATTGGCTGATTCATTTATGGGAAAAAGATTAAAATATATTTTATTGATACAATAAAGAAAAAATTATACAAAAAATAGCTAAAATGATCTTCTACAGTAACTTCAGCCAATATAGCCAGAAAAGCAACTCCAACCTTACTTATTCTTATTATTACACAATTCAGCACGCGAAATCAAAAGTTACGTGTTTGATGAAAAAAATGATTGATAAGCCGAAAAACAGAATTACCAAACGGGTCCTCAATTTATTAGAATATTAATAATACGTTTTCAAAAATGGATGACAAAAAATAAATATTCCCTCTGTCTCATTTTACATGTCTTATTTTTTTTTAGGTTATCCCAAAATAAGTGTCACATTTTCGTTTTTTAAAGAAATATGTGAACCAAATCATTTCACTTTAATTTATTATACTCAAATCTAAAATACAACTTTTACTTTTTCAACAACTTTATTAAAAATTGTGTCAAATCAAAACAGAACATACAAAATAAGATAGAGGTGATATGACATTTCCTATTTTATTTCCTAGACTTTTAGAGACGGTAATGTATATCTTGGGTAGTTGGATTACACCGTTTTTGAAAATGTTGCTTTTGGAGAAAATAGTGATAGTAAATGTTAATTTAATTTGTTTTAAATAAAAACTTATGATTTAGTGTTATAATTTTGAGTGACCATGTTTCTGTCGAGTATTTGGCGGGGATTTTCTTCAAGTACTGCCGGTGATATGTCATGGGAGCAGGCATGATGTTGTGAATGCTACAATGAATTCATCATATTTATGGTCCGAATGCATAGTCCTCCGCTTAACAAAAAATATGCGCCTTCAAAACATGATTAACCCCGTTATTATAGGAGCACATTCGATGATTAAATCTGTTCACTTAGATCTTATACCACTCCACCATACTAACCAAACATGTGTTGTAGTTGATTGGTAAGGATGCGGATGTTCAGCCCGTTGGCAAGAGTTCGAGTCCCAAGTGCTACGGGTTTACTTAATTTCCGGTTTGCACGCATTTTGCGGGTTTGTAACGGGCTGGGTTTAACCTGGGTCAGAGCGGGTTATTGGGTAACCACGGTTTTCTTCATATTTGCGGTTCGATAGTCAACCGGACCGCATTAAATGCCGGTTCGGCGGTTTCCGGGTCGGACCGGGCGGTCCGGTTCTTACAACACAGGTTTTAAGCATTGTCGACCCGTACTTACTATTGATAGCACACACTTGTATATTCGATTGAACCGAACCAACACCATACATGTATCACCTTTGAACCAACACCATACTATGATCTTATAAGGGAAATACTTTAATATTCGATTGAATAATACTCTTTGAAATGAGTGTGCACATTCGATGCAAGATGGCGGATACATAGCCTATGATGCGCATACGGCTCATCCCAAGTACTGGAAATATTTGGTTGTTCGCATCACAACCCATGGCCACGAGCAATGTACCCTTGCACTTTCCATACAAGTGTGTGCTATCAATAGTAAGTACGGGTCGACAATGCTTAAAATCTGTGTTGCAACGTGCATTGAACAGATTTAATTAGAAGGTGTCATCTTATAAGATCATCTTGCTTAATACGCTATTTAAAGTACATCTCAATACCTGATTTTTTTTGTCTCATGGTCATCATTACGCTAAACAAATTCAACATATTTGTAGTCACTAAAAGTTACTGAATCTTTTTTTACCCACCGTGATTATAATCATACTAGTAACTTCACCCGTGCGATGCACGGTTTGAAGAATGTTGTTTCATAAATGCGTAGAGTCATACAAAAAAAGTATATAATTTGGGGACATTATATGTGTCATACCAAGTCGATAAATTTAATCATGCAATTATGCTATAATAAGTGTAAAAATCTCAAAATGATAGGAGACATTTGATATTATGATTGTAAAGAGAGTATTAAACATCAGGTAAAAGTATGAAAACATCCACATGCAATCATCGATGCTATTACATTGTGTAATTGTATAACTGTATTTGATGCAATTCTATCAGACGTTGTTGAATACTTCTTTGTACACAACATTCAGTGTCTCGGTAGCAGTTTGTCCATCTGCATCACATATTAAAATTTTCAAACCACTGCGATTGGTCACCCTAGAAACCGCTACATATAACTGTCCGTGAGTAAAAACAGTTTTTTTTCAAAAGCAACCCTACGCGGGACAAAGATTGACCTTGGCTTTTATTTATTGTCATGGCATATGAAGTCATTATGGGAAATTGTCTTCTTTGAAACCTGAACGGGAGAGTAGCATCCGACGGGGTCAATGACAATCTTGGAATCAGAACGATTTGTCCAGCATTGACACCGGTTAAGATTCTGCCCTCCAAAATATGATCACCGAGCCTCGTTAAAATAAGACGGGTTCCATTGCATAGACCCATCAAATGATCAATGTTGCGCAATAGCATGACGGGAGTCCCCACCTTTAACGTTAGTTCATGATTCGGCACACCAGATAGTTTTATACTATTCAAGAACTCATGTGTGTGCAATTCAGCCATAAGGTCAGTTGTAGAATCTACCTTAGAAACAGTGTCAGCACTAAGATATGTTCTTGATACTTGATCTACATTAAGGCCTGTCATATACTCATCAATAGCCTCAACAACAGCAAGTGTAGGTGCTAAAATCGCACAGTCACACAAACAACTAATATTTTCTGCAGACTCGACATACTCCGGGAAGATGTTTTCAACAATTGCTGCTATGGGATCTCCAGTTGCGCGTATCAATAAATCTTCCGGGATATTGATAATAACATGACCATCATTACTTTCTCCTGCAACACTGTCACCAATGCTAGCAATCCATTCTGAAAATAATTTCAAATCGTAACAATCAGCCGTAGTAGTCATGTTTTGCAAACGCATATTTTTTGTCAAGCGAAGCACTATGCATTCAGACCACAGGTAGGATGCATTAATCGTGGCATTGACAACATCTTGTCTACTTCCATGAGGTATAACCGGTAGGACCTGACGAAAATCCCCACCAAAAACGATTGTTTGAGACTAAGTCAGGTAGATTGCAAAGGATTAATGAATTAAATCCTGCCTATTTTGGTTTGCAATATCCATTGTTGTTCCCTTACGGTGAGGACGGTTATCGCGAGGACATAAAGTTGACCAGGTGTAATAGTGTTTCTGCAAACGGCAGAAAAAGGGCGAGTGTGAGAGGGTTTCTCGCATTTCGTGTGCAGGAACGTTGTGATAATCATTCTTATATGTTGAAAGCGAAAAGAGTATTCCAGCAGTTCATCGTTGACGGTTACACCTTAGTGGAATCTGCTAGGTTGAGATATGTTAGAGCTAATCAACAACAACTTCGTTGTGCAATGTATAAAGGTTTGAATGATGCATTTTTACGTGGAGAGAATGACCCACGAACACAGGGCAAAAGAATTGTGTTGCCACCGACATTTACCGGAGGAGCAAGGTATATGATTCAAAATTATCAGGATGCAATGGCAATATGCAGGTGGGCAGGCTACCCGGATTTATTCATCACCTTTACATGCAATCCAAGATGGCCGGAGATAGATCGCTTTCTCAATCCAAAGAATTTAAAATATGAAGATCGACCGATGTAATTAGTCGCGTGTTCAAAATGAAGCTTGACGGATTAATCAAAGATCTTCGTAAGAGTAAAGCATTCGGAAATGTTAGGGGAGGTAGTGATGATTTTGTATTTCTTCTAACGCAAATGTTATAAGTACTTAGCTGACTAAATTTGTTTCTTATGCAGTTGTATACACGATTGAATTTCAAAAACGTGGCTTGCCTCATGCCCATATTTTATTGTGGTTGTGTAGCGCGGATAAATTACCCTCACCCGATGATATAGATAAGGTGATTTGTGCTGAAATTCCTGATGCTATTAGTGACCCAGTGTATTATGCAGCGGTGACAGACTTCATGATGCATGGGCCGTGTGGTCGTGATTTAAAGTCCGCTCCTTGCATGGTTGATGGCAAGTGTGCGAAACATTTTCCAAAAAAATGGTGTTCAGAAACAACTATCGATGATGACGGTTATCCTATGTATAGGCGCAGACAGAATGGTCGTAAGGTTTGTAAGAATAAAACAGAATTGGATAATAGGTATGTTGTTCCACATAGCCGATATTTATTGATGAAATATGGCGCGCACATGAATGTGGAATGGTGTAATCAATCGAGGTCCATCAAATATTTGTTTAAGTACATCAACAAAGGACGTGATCGAGTGACCGCGAGGTTCTTTCAATCAAACCAAGTTGACGCCCACCAAAACCCGCTTGATGAGATATGTTAGGACTTTTTCTGGTGTCCAATCTAGTTAGATGTCTTTGTATTTATGTAGTTGTTAGTTAAATGTGTAATATGGGCCACAATTGAATATTAGCCCATTAGCCTCCCTTGTAAGCCTTAAGTTAGACTTCCTTACCTATAAAAGGAGGCTAACTTAAGAGAAAAACTAAGGCATAGAGCATAGAGGCAGAATAGAATAGAATAGAATAGAATAGTTTCAGGCTGCTCTCTCTCTCTAGAGGGAGAGCCCGCAGCGGCCATTACACGATGTACCAAATTTCTGTTCAATCTATTTGCTTGTTCTTCATTCTTATGATTGTTTGATTGTTAGATATAGGGATCAACAAGATACAAATGTACTATGATTGTAGGTACATTTCTGCTTCCGAGGCTGCCTGGCGTATTTTTGGATTTGAGATTCAATATAAAAACCCAACAGTTGAGCGATTGAGCTTTCATTTGCCTGAGGAACATAGTGTTGTCTTTCACGATGATCAACCATTAGATGTAGTTGTTAGGGCCTCTTCAGTGAAGCAGAGTATGTCTACCGCATTGATGGAGGCTAACAAGAAGTATCCGGAAGCAAAAGTGTTGACATATGCGGAGTTCCCTCAAAAATTTGTTTGGAAAAAGAAAACACGAGAATGGGCTCCCAGAAAACAGGCATTTGCTATTGGTAGGATCCTATTACGTACATCCCGGGAGCGGAGAATCCTATTACATTAGATGCCTTTTAAATCACATTCGTGGTGCAACGTCCCACCAGGATTTGAGAACGGTCAACAATATTATTCATTCTTCTTTTCGAGATGCCTGCTACGCGTTGGGGTTGCTTGACGATGATAAAGAATTCACTAATGCATTCGAAGAGGCAAGTCAGTTCTCATCCGCCTCTTCTTTGAGAATTTTATTTGTAATTTTATTGTGGACAGAGTCAATGGCTCGGCCGGAGTGCGTTTGGCAAAAATGTTGGATCTTTATGGCTGATGATATACAATACACGCGAAGGCGAATATTGCAATATCCAGGTTGTTTCTAGACGTTTTGACCTTGCAAGCTATTTTGTATTACATTTATGATTGTATGACTTCTTATACATTTTTATTCACGTGTTGTTCTTCTTCTCACAATTGACTTTGTCGGATGACCAATTGGAAAAATTCGCTTTGGAGGAAGTAGAGAGGTTGTTACCAAGCAGTGGTAAGAGTCTGCGTGATTACCCGCCAATGCCTACTGTTGTGCTGGATGCACTACTGTCCTCTTATGATAGACTCATCTATGAGGAATTGCGTTATGATCAACTTGCAATGGGTGAAGAGCATTCTTCTTTGTTCAACTCTCTTACGGATGAGCAACTGAAAGTATATGAGACCATAATGCAGACTGCTGACAAAGAAGTTGGCGGCATATTTTTTGTGTATGGTTACGGAGGTTCTGGAAAGACTTCTGTATGGAAGACCCTCTCCGCTGCCATTAGGAGTAGATGTGAAATTGTTCTCAATGTCGCCTCAAGTGGTATCGCATCTCTTCTTTTACCTGGTGGACGTACAACCCACTCCAGATTTGCAATACCTATAAGTTTGAATGAGGACTCCACCTGTAATATTAAACAGAGCAGTCCATTGGCAAAACTTATTATATGTTGTAAGCTTATAATATGGGATGAAGCACCAATGTTACATAAGTTTTGTTTTGAAGCCTTAGACCGCAGTATGAGGGACATAATGCAATTTCATAAACCTAATAACGCCTCTCTTCCTTACGGTGGCAAAACAATCGTTTTTGGTGGGGATTTTCGTCAGGTCCTACCGGTTATACCTCATGGAAGTAGACAAGATGTTGTCAATGCCACGATTAATGCATCCTACCTGTGGTCTGAATGCACAGTGCTTCGCTTGACAAAAAATATGCGCTTGTAAAACATGACTAATACGGCTGATTGTTACGATTTGAAATTATTTTCAGAATGGATTGCTAGCATTGGTGACGGTGTTGCAGGAGAAAGTAATGATGATCATGTTATTATCAATATCCCGGAAGATTTATTGATACGCACAACTGGAGATCCCATAGCAGCAATTGTTGAAAACATCTTCCCGGAGTATGTCGAGTCTGCAGAAAATATTAGTTGTTTGTGTGACCGTGCTATTTTAGCACCTACACTTGCTGTTGTTGAGGCTATTGATGAGTATATGACAGGCCTTAATGTAGATCAAGCATCAAGAACATATCTTAGTGCTGACATTGTTTCTAAGGTAGATTCTACAACTGACCTTATGGCTGAATTGCACACACATGAGTTCTTGAATAGTATAAAACTATCTGGTGTGCCGAATCATGAACTAACGTTAAAGGTGGGGACTCCCGTCATTCTATTGCGCAACATTGATCATTCGATGGGTCTATGTAATGGAACCCGTCTTATTTTAACGAGGCTCGGTGATCATATTTTGGAGGGCAGAATCTTAACCGGTGTCAATGCTGGACAAATCGTTCTGATTCCAAGATTGTCATTGACCCCGTCGGATGCTACTCTCCCGTTCAGGTTTCAAAGAAGACAGTTTCCCATAATGACTTCATATTCCATGACAATAAATAAAAGCCAAGGTCAATCTTTGTCCCGCGTAGGGTTGCTTTTGAAAAAACCTGTTTTTACTCACGGACAGTTATATGTAGCGGTTTCTAGGGTGACCAATCGCAGTGGTTTGAAAATTTTAATATGTGATGCAGATGGACAAACTGCTACCGAGACACTGAATGTTGTGTACAAAGAAGTATTCAACAACGTCTGATAGAATTGCATCAAATACAGTTATACAATTACACAATGTAATAGCATCGATGATTGCATGTGGATGTTTTCATACTTTTACCTGATGTTTAATACTCTCTTTACAATCATAATATCAAATGTCTCCTATCATTTTGAGATTTTTACACTTATTATAGCATAATTGCATGATTAAATTTATCGACTTGGTATGACACATATAATGTCCCCAAATTATATACTTTTTTTGTATGACTCTACGCATTTATGAAACAACATTCTTCAAACCGTGCATCGCACGGGTGAAGTTACTAGTATGATTATAATCACGGTGGGTAAAAAAAGATTCAGTAACTTTTAGTGACTACAAATATGTTGAATTTGTTTAGCGTAATGATGACCATGAGACAAAAAAAATCAGGTATTGAGATGTACTTTAAATAGCGTATTAAGCAAGATGATCTTATAAGATGACACCTTCTAATTAAATCTGTTCAATGCACGTTGCAACACAGATTTTAAGCATTGTCGACCCGTACTTACTATTGATAGCACACACTTGTATGGAAAGTGCAAGGGTACATTGCTCGTGGCCATGGGTTGTGATGCGAACAACCAAATATTTCCAGTACTTGGGATGAGCCGTATGCGCATCATAGGCTATGTATCCGCCATCTTGCATCGAATGTGCCCTCCGATGCTGGGTTGGGTTATCCTGGCCTTGTTGGTCATTGAGATGGAAGCTACACCAGTGGTTTTTTATCCGAGTTATCCGCCCTCGTCGTGGGGTGGAATCTCTTGATCTTCCTCTCCTCCTTTCTTTTGTCCGCAAAAATCTGCCACAATCTCGACACTAAATCCCAACCAGGAGACAAAGATCGATCTGAAGTTCTTAATTTTGTTCGTGCCGGCACCTAGGGTTTCTGATTGGGGGTCAGTGGCGGTTCAAAAAATGGTTGCGAAGGCCAGGGAGGGGGTGGGACAGTGGGGCGCGGTTGTTCGAGACTGGTTATTGCAGTGATGGGTTGGTGGAGCATGTGTGTCGATATTGGGGGTAGTGGCTTCGCCGTGGCTGGTGGCATAATCGGGTGGTTGGGGATGGATCGAGCTTTGGGGGGGGCTGGATCTAGGCTGGGAGGGGAGTCGGGAACAGGCGCGGGCGGCGACGATGACGGTTTCCAGGAGAGGCGGTGGCAGTAACTTGACTGATAGTGGAAGAGAGGGCATGGGGGCTGGGGCGTGGTGGTACCGGAGGGCCATGGGGTTGGGTGTCTCAGGGGAGGGGGCTGGAGTGACGCAGGGGAGGGGGTTGGGTGACGCGGGGAAAGGGCTGGGCTGGGGTGTAGTTTTGGCGGTAGCAGTTGCTGGCGGTGGCTGAAGGTGGGTGTAGCTGACAGTGGTGGTCGCCAGCGATGGCAGTCGGTGGCGGTCGCCGGCGGCGGGGGTGGTGCTGGCCAGCAGTAATTATTATCGAACCTGGGTAATTGTAAATGGTCGAACCCGATAATTGTAACTGTAAGAGCGGGTCGAATATCTGTAACTGAATGGGTTGGGTAACTCTGTAACTGAATGGGTTGGGTAACTCTGTAACTGTAAGTGGATGAAAGCGGTAACTGTAACTGGACGAGATCCTGTAACTGTAACTGGACGGGTTGGGTAATTGTAACTGGATGAGATGGGTAACTGTAATTGTAATTGGACGAGACGAGTAACTGTAATTGGACAGTTTGGGTAACTGTAACTGGATGAGGCGAGAGATTGTAACTGGACGGGTCGAGTAATTGTAATTGGACAGATCGGGTAACTGTCACTAGACAAGTGGATGTTGGTCACTGGACGAGCGAACGTTGGTCGCTGGACGAAGTTTCTAGACACTGATGGTTTTTGAATTGTTTTTGTCACTGGCGAATGTAACGGTAACCGACGGCACGTCACTATAATTTGTGGGGTGTGTAATTATAACCGGTGACAAATAATTGCTATTAATCAGATGGGACGACGATAGTCACTGGAGCAATAGTAACTAAAACGATGTCACTGAAGCAATGATAGTAACTGAGACGATGATTACTAAAGCAGTAGATTAGTAATCAAAAGCAATTTATGAAACTTCTTAGATACATACATTGTTTTAGATGTATGAAAGTTGCTGATTAATTGGGGGATAAATATTGATGGTCACTTCTTAATGCAACTAACAAACTTATGTATTTGTTCATTTGGCCGGGGAACAAGGAGCTATGCAATTCAAATATTAAGGAGCCACTGTACCATAATTTTCTACTTTGCAATGTAGATGCAAAGTGGTATTCATTCAAAAAACTTGCTACTCCTATTCCATCCAAGCTGTTTATGAATAACCCAAAGTATTTAGAAAAAAATCTGTTAGTACCCAATTTTGATAGATTTTGATGATGCCACTATACTTTGAACCCGTACATTATGTCTAAATTAAATTCAAGTATTAGCGTTAAAACGTGACAAACTAAATGTAAAATTTTTGGAACTAATAAAATTACACTGGAAAGTCAAAATGCAATAAGGTAAAAAATTCTTTTTACCTTAAAAGGATATTTAAATCCTACCAGTATAATTCTATTAGTACACAAAAATTAACCGTCACATAAATATATACATTGAATGTATATGATTGAAGACAAACCTTGACCGGCATTTAATACCGGATCAAGTACTGAGGGCCAAGGCATGGGACGCACAAATAATGCAAGACAAAGTGATCAGCTGCAAATTAATGCTCCAGCACAACAGGATAAGAGTACTACTCGTACTCATCAGAAATTCAACGGAAGAGATCAAACTATCCTAACCAACGGATAAGATTGATCAGCCAAAAAGCCTATAAATAGAGGCTAAACTGAAGGTTTCAAACCAAGCTTTGAGCATCCAAAATAGAGAAATACTTCCACAAGCATTCACGAGCTAACTAGCAAAAGAGAAAGTGCTATTCTAAACTTTACTCTCTGCTTGGACTCATGCTTCACTAAACTTCCAGTTTACAAACTATTCATTGCGAAAGTATAGAAGTTTAGTTCCTAGTTGGAGGGTAGAACTCTCTTGTAACATTTCACAAGTTGTTGTAAACACTTAGGAGAACAGTAGTTCGGATCCTAAAGTGTGGTTAGATAGACAGAGTACCTTTTGATCCCCACTGGATCAATCGAGAAAAATCTAAGGACTGAGTAACTTTGAGTGGTGTTATACTCATTGTGAAAAACCTTCAATCTAGGCCTAAGAGTTGTAAAGGCTAGATTGACACTAAGTGTATTGGGCTTAATACTTTAGTGGAAATCCATCTGAAATAGGGTGGGACTGGATGTAGGAGGATTACACCACCTCTGAACCAGGATACATCGTGTGTTGATTCTCCTTTACTCAACAGAGCACACACCCAACACTTCTCATTAAAGGGATCGTAGTTTGCCAGCAGCATCCTAAGCAGTAGCCTTAATTGACTCTACTGCTTATCCTACTGCTTAATAACTCACTTTTCTTTGAGACAACTGTTTCACACGAGCTTTGGAATACCACTACTAAAAGGTTTGGTTTGCCAGTTCTCAGAAATACTCCTTTCATACACAGCAGACGGCTTAGCAGTTTCTTGGGTTTACCCAACTGCTCAGACCTCTGCCCAGGCAAAACTCCTCATCATCACCAGCTCAGCACATATTCAGTAAGCCCTCATCATTCTGCATAAGGCCATATTATCATCCTTCTCAATCTCCTATTTTCCACTAGCAGTTGCCTCAACAGTTCCCTGCTATCTAGGCAACTGCCAAGCCAACTGCTCACTGTTTAAAGTCCAAACATCATTCAAGCTAGAAAGTTGTCACACACTCATTACATAAAGGGTAAAGACTTCCGCTGTGCATCTATTAATCTCACAAAAGATTATAGATCAACTTTTATAGAGGGAAAACTTCATAAAGTTTAAAAAAGATTTAAAAGTCTATTCACCCCCCCTCTAGACTTTTACCCTATCCGGGACCATCAAGTGGTATCAAAGCAGTGTGTTCCTAGAGTCAGTTTCTGACTAATTTGAACTAAAGATCCAAACCACTCTACCCCCCAAACACTTCAAAAATGGACAGTCAGCTAGCCAAGAACCTTCTGTTCAATTTGAACAAATTTGATGACTGGAAAATAAGGATGAGAGCACATCTCAGTGCTTTACATGATGAGATGCTTGAAGTAATTACTGATGGACCTATCAAAATAATGAAGGTCATCACATCCAGAACCACAGAAGGGACAAATGATGTATACATTCCAAAACCCAAAATGGAATGGACAACTGAGGACAGGAAGAGAAACAATCTTGACAACATTGCCAAGGACATTCTCTTCAAATTTGTTGATGAATCTATATTTCCCAGAATCAGGAAATGCGAAACTGCCAAAGATGTCTGGGATGAACTCACAAAGATTGGAGCAGGGGATGAACAGGAGAAGGACAATAAATTAACCATAGCCCTCAAGAAATTTGAGGATTTCAAAATGCTGTCAACTGAATCTATCCATGAGATGGAATCCAGATTCCTGAAGATTGTGGCAGAGGTCTCCGACCTTGGGAAAGAACTTTCTCAAAAGGAAATTTCCCTTAAAATCTTGAGAGGCCTGCCATCAAAATGGGACATGAAGGTAACTGCTATGAGAGATAGCAGAGATCTCAGAACTCTGTCAACCGACAAACTCTTCAGTGATCTCAAGGCCTATGAATTTGAAATGAAGGAGATCAAAGAAGAGAAGGAAGATGAATACAGGACACTAGCTCTAGTGTCTGAGCCAAGCACCTCAAAATCTGCTGAAAAATCCCTCAATAATCTCCTCACTGACGAGCAGTTTGCTATGTTTGTGAGGAAATTTAAAAGATTCATGAAGAAGGAGGGAACTGCTTCAAAGAAAGCATACAACCTGCCACCTAGAAGACAAGGGAGACCTCAATCCAGTGAGGAAACTGTTCTGTGCTACAACTGTAGACAGCCAGGACATTACAAAAATGAATGTCCTCTGCCCTTAGCCCAGAAGTATCAAGGGCAGCAGGGGACTGGTCCCAAAGCTAGTTACAAGAGGGACTTCAAAAGCAAAAGACAAGCTTTTGTGAGTGAAAAGAAAAAGGAGGAACCCCAATCTGAAGATGAAAGCAGCTCAAGTGATGAAAGCTCTTCATCTGAAAGCTCAGAGGAAGCACTTCTATGCCTAGGATCCTGGCAGATGACTGAAAAAGGCGGCAGCTGGCTCACTAGAGAAAGCAGCAGATGGCTCAGTAAAGATGATGAATGCAGCTCCCCCAAATGCCTAATGGCTAAAGACCACTACAATGATGTTGAGGTAACATCCTGCTCCTCTTATAGCTCTAGTGATTCTGGACCAACCAATATTACTCTGGAATCTTTATTACAAGATTTCCAAAAAGTCCAAAATCACCATGTTCTCTTAAGATCAGAAAATAATAGATTAAAACAAGACATTAAGGCTGTTCACACAAGATTGCTAGATGCCTTAACCAAAAACAATGTCTTAGAAGAAGAGAACAAAGAGCTGAAAGACAAAATGAATAACTTCAGCATGGATAGTAAAACCAGTGACTCTACTGCTGAAGTTGTTTTAAATAGGAAGAGAAGAGGCCTCAGATATGTATCCCCCATCAGACTCACTCAAAACTCACCCTCCACAAGCAACCAACAAAATGCAAGAAAGCCAATCTACCAAAAATTCAACTCCCAAAATATTCCCACAAGAAGGAACCTGCCTGCTCCCAAATCAAAATCCAAATTCATGTATAAACAAAAACTTTCCAACCATCAAACCCCAAGGACCCGTTGGCAACCAACCAATAAGACCAACCACAGTCATAACACTAAGCAGTGTCCTCCAAAAGCCAATAATCCATTTCCCATTTTAAGAAGGAAAAGGATTAACAAATACGTAGCCATCCCCCATGATTATAACACTTCAAACGGCTATAGACCAATTTGCTTAGAACTAAATGGTTCGAGATGGGCATGGATGCCCAAACTTGTACAAAGGAAGTTGCCCACTAACTTGTGGGCTACTGCTCAACAATGATGAATACAGGAAGGTGCTGGAGCAGTTGACTCACAAACATAGTACATAGATTCAGGCTGCTCCAGGCACATGACAGGCAGCAGGCGGCTCCTGTCCAACTATATGGCAAGAGAAGGACCCAAAGTGACTTTTGGGAATGTGGAAAAACAAGGAGAAACCAAAGGAGCTGGAGACCTATCCATCAATGGACTTACAATCCAAAACATATCTTATGTTAAAGGATTAAAGTTCAATCTCTTAAGCACAAGCCAGCTCTGTGACAATGGCTATAATGTTACATTCTCCAAAGACATCTGCTTGATTAGAGATGTCAAAAATGACAAAATTGTGCTCATTGGTAGAAGGAAGAAGGACATGTACATTGTTGATTGGAGCTCAGCAAAGGAAGGGATATGCTTGGTGACAAAGGCAGATTCAAATTTGAGTTGGGAATGGCACAACAAATTAAGCCATCTAAATTTCAAAACAATCAACAAACTATCCAAAAGAGGATTGGTGAAAGGACTCCCTGAAATCAACTTCAAAAAGGACCACCTCTGTGATGCTTGTCAAAAAGGAAAACAAACCAAGGTATCATTCAAATCAAAGGAAGTGGAATCATCAACCAGGCCCTTAAGCCTACTACACCTTGACTTGTTTGGACCAGTAGAACCAACGAGCTTAAGTGGTAGAAGGTACACTCTAGTTGTGGTTGATGATTACTCAAGATACACCTGGACCATATTCCTAAAGAAGAAGAATGAGACAGAAAAGAAGCTCCCTGAATTGATGAGACTAATTCAAAATGAGAAAAGCCTCTCAATTCAAAAGATCCGGTCAGATAGAGGTACTGAATTTATTAATTCTATAATAATTCAGTACTGTGAAGAAAATGGAATTCATCACCAAACCTCAGCAGCAAGAACACCTCAACAAAATGGTGTTGCTGAAAGAAGGAATAGAACTCTCAAAGAAGCCGGAAGGACAATCTTAGAAGCAGCTGGTTTACCCAAAAGATTTTGGGCAGAGGCCATCAACACTGCTTGCTACACACAGAATAGAAGTCTCATTCATAAGACTTACAAAAAGACTCCATATGAACTATGGAAAGAAAGGAAGCCTAATGTTAGTCATTTCCACGTGTTTGGATCCAAATGCTTCATTCTAAACAATGGAAAAGACTACCTCAAGCCATTTGATCCCAAATCTGATGAAGGGATCTTCCTGGGCTACTCAGCAACAAGCAAGGCATTCCGGATCCTCAACAAAAGAACTCAGGTGGTAGAAGAATCAATCCATGTGGTTTTTGAAAACCACTCCACTGCTCAATCAAAAGAAGAAGGTGAGTCATCCAACTTAAAGAAGGACACTGAAAAGGCTCCAAGCTGCCTTCCAGGAAATGATAAAGAAAAAATAGCTGAATCTAATGTCAATCCACGGCCAGCAGTTGACTCCACTGTCAGCCCACTGCCAGCAGGTGACTCACCAACAAACATCCTTCCAGGCCTTCATCACCCTATTCTACCAGAAGAAAGTGAAGAAGAAGAAGAAGAGGAGGATGATGACCAACAAAATCAAACCAGCATCGATCAAACATCTGACATTAGATGGCTGAATCAACATCCTCCACAACAGATCATTGGAAACATCCATGAAGGGGTTCGTACCAGATCAGCAACTCAAAGAGAAGCACTATTCTCATGCTTCATCTCTCAAATAGAACCCAAGAAAATTGAAGAAGCCCTTCTTGACTCTGACTGGATACAAGCCATGCAAGAGGAACTCAACCAATTTGAAAGAAACAATGTGTGGGAGCTTGTATCCAGACCTTATCATCAACATGTGATAGGAACCAAATGGGTGTTCAGAAACAAGATGGATGAGGAAGGCACAATTATCAAGAACAAGGCAAGACTAGTAGCCAAAGGTTACTGCCAGGAAGAAGGTATAGATTTTGATGAAACCTTTGCTCCTGTTGCTAGACTTGAGGCTATAAGAATATTCTTAGCCTATGCTGCCCATAAGCAATTCACTGTCTATCAAATGGACGTAAAAAGTGCATTCCTAAACGGTCTACTAGAAGAGGAGGTCTATGTGGAGCAACCTCCTGGTTTTGAAATCAATAGAGAGAAGGATCAAGTCTACAAGTTACACAAAGCTCTATACGGACTCAAGCAGGCCCCAAGAGCATGGTATGACACTCTCTCTGAGTACTTAGTGAATAATGGATTCACTAAGGGCAAAGTAGACAAGACTTTATTCAAAATTGAAGAAGGTCCCCACATACTGCTTGTTCAAATCTATGTTGATGACATAATTTTTGGAAGTTCAAATCAAGCATTGTGTGAGAAATTTTCAACTCTCATGCAAAACAAGTTTGAAATGAGCATGATGGGAGAGTTGAATTATTTTCTGGGACTACAAGTGAAGCAAACTCCCAATGGTATCTTCATCAACCAAGCCAAATATACAAGGGATCTCATGAAAAAGTTCAAGGTTGAAAACAAGTCAACTGTGAAAATACCCATAAATACATCCCAAGGCCTAAGTCAGGATGAAGATGGCAAAGATGTTGATCCCACCCTGTACAGAGGTCTGATTGGCTCCTTGTTATATCTCACCACTAGTAGGCCAGATATCTCCTACTCAGTTGGTGTATGTGCAAGATTTCAATCAAAGCCTAAGGAAAGTCATCTTCTAGCTGCCAAGAAGATTTTGAGGTATCTAAAAGGCAATCCTAACTCTGGACTATGGTACCCAACAAATGGAGGTTTTGAACTCTATGGTTATTCAGACTCTGACTTTGCCGGATGCAAAATTGATAGAAAAAGCACCTCAGGAACTTGTCAATTAATTGGTGGAAGACTTGTCTCTTGGTTCAGCAAGAAACAGAACTCAATTGCTACTAGCACTGCCGAAGCAGAATACATAGCTGCAGGCAGCTGCTGTGCTCAAATACTATGGATGAAACAGCAGTTGAAGGATTATGGAGAAGAAACAAAGGAGATTAGCATACTGTGTGATAACACTAGTGCTATTGCTATCACTCATAATCCAGTCTTTCATTCAAGAACCAAACACATTGAGATCAATCATCACTTTATCAGAGAGCATGTTGAGAAGAAAACAATCAAGCTTGAGTACATCCCCACCGAAAAGCAGTTGGCTGACATCTTCACCAAACCATTGAATGAAGCTAGATTCAACCAACTAAGGCAAGAGCTTGGTATGTTAGATGATCTAGATCAAGTAAGGGAATAACCCTGCATCTATTCAGGGGGAACCTAATTCCATAATCAAGGGGGAATTCCTAGCCACCTGTTGAAGGGGGACTAACAGGGGTAGCCATCTCAGGCTATCCACAATCCAAAAGAAATGAAGCATCAAGGTCCAAGAAGGTCTATCTCAGACTTTCAAAAGAAAGAGGGAATCAAAATTCAAGAAGTAGGCTCAGCAGGTGACTACCCAAGACAGCAGTAGGGTCAGCAGGCAACTGACCAAATAGACCACTGCTACATGTGTAACAAGAGGAATTGAATTAATACTTTCATAAAGAAGAGTACAAGCTTGGAACAAGGGAAGAACAATGGAGGTAAAGACACTAGTTCACAATTTCGAACAGATGTCTGCCAGCAGATGTCTGCCTCAGGAGCAGAAGCCTGTCTTAGGACAGCAGTTGGCTCACTTTCTGGTCAACATACATGAAATCTCAGCTCGTGGCATATATCATCTTGATCTCCCTATATCAAGGATTTCAAAGCGGTAAGTCATGCCTTCAGAAAACATCAAATTTACCCAAGCCAGAGCCCCCTGCTACCAGTATGAACTCAATAAATGCTAGAAGGAACCAACCGTATTTTTCAACGGCTATATTCCAACGGCTAGTACCCGATAGCCTATAAATATTTTCTCCGTACAATCCACCAACACTTTTCACCTTGCAATCTCTCTACATCTCTCAAGCTCTCAAACACTCTCTAAGCCTTCTCTAAAAACTCTCAAACACACCACTTCCGCAATCACCAAATCTTCTCACAAACCCACAAATGGCCTCACTCACCAAAATCTCTAAGTCCATTTTCAGTGGCTCCATCTTAAACACCTCCAAAGCACTTGAAAGAGCAAACAACAGTGATCTTATGAGGGAGCTCCTAAGGAAGCTTGACACAACCGGGCTCATAAAAATGGCAACCTTCACATACTCCCACTTCAATCCCGAAGTGGTAGCAGAGTTCTACATCAACTCAACCCCAGACACTTTGAAATCAGTAGTTATGGGAGTTGAGGTGGAGATACAAGAAAAAGACATTAAGGAGTTGCTCTCTCTTCCTGGTGACGAAGCCCCAGCAGTAAACAACTTCTTCCTGAATGAGGCAGAATTCAAAGAAAAGGTCATCCTACCAAAAGCTCAAAACCTCAATACTCTCAAGATAAAGAAAAAGCTAATGGTTCAAGAGTATGATATACTACTTGACATCCTCTACAAATGCATTGACACAAGAACCACAGCACTTGATGAGATCAATGCACTGAGAGCAAAGCCACTGGCCGCTATCATTTCAGGATCCCCATACAATTGGACCAGGTACGTTTACCAAGAACTCAGAAGATATGTCACAAAATCACACACAGGAAGAAAGGAGGATGGTACATTACCACTGCTAGGCTACGGATTCCTCATTGGAGAACTACTCAAGAAGAAAGGTATTCTGGGGACACGAAAAGAAGCAACTACTTGGAGGAAATTCTTGTTCCAAACCTCGAAGGCAGGGGCTCCAGAAATTCCAAAGGAAGATGATTCATTCATCTCCAACGACCTCCTCTTGGTCTCTTTTAAAGTTGATACCAAGACTGCCAAAAGGCTCCGCTCTGCGTGTCAAGAACCACAATCAAAGAGGCCAAGAACAGCAACCAGGAATCTACAAGAAGAAATGGAAGAGGCATCATCATCTATGCATGCAGAAGAGGGCTCTCCTCTCACTATCATCCAGGAGGAGGCAGAGTCTTCTTCCAACTCCTCCAATGCTAGCAATAGCTCTGCCACTCCGCTCTCCATTCTCATTCCAAAAATACAACAACCAGTACAACCAGCTCCAATAGAGGAGCAGGAGACTCAACAAGGAGAGCAGATGGCTCCTCCAGAGATAGAACAGCCAACTCAACTCAACAAGCAAATGGCTCCACCTTCACCAACAGACCACTCACCAACTCCTCTGCAAAAATTAGAGGCTGAATGGGCTAGAGTCAAAGCTTGGAGAGAATGGAAACTCTCCAAAATTCTCCACCAAGCCAGGACCCTAACAAAATTCATCAGTGAAGAGTACTTTGCTCTCACCTGGCTTGGAACTGAAGACATAGCCAAAGCCACAAATCTTCACCAGATGAATCTGGTCTATCTCACAAAGAAGAGGCAGCTGACTGATGAATCACCAGAGGAGCACTCCGAGGATAAAAATGATGATGGTGATTCTAATGATGATGATGACAACCACTCTGGTCCAAATAACCCTCCACAGAATAGAGGTAAGCAAATCATCTCTTCTTCCTCTTCCAGTGATAAAGAACTTCAAATGGTTCTGGAAAAATCTAAATTTGAGACCAGAGGAGGTGGAGAAACCTCCAAAGCAATGGAGGAAGTAGCTCATCAGCCCACTGCTGATCAAGAGCAGACGCCTAGTGCACACTCTCAAGCTTCTACTCAAAACATAGAGCAGCACTCTCACACATTCATTCTTGAACCTGAGGACAATGAAGAGGACACTGCTACCCTGGCCGATGTCTTCATTAAGGAAAGAAGAGCAACAACCAAGTTCATAAGTAATGCTGAAGTTCGACTGCACAAACGGCTCATCAAGATGAAGAAGCAACTTGAAGCAAGACTGGACATGAGGTTTGCAGAAGTCCACTGCCATCTCAAAAGCAACCTAATGATCCAGCAAGTGTTCAATTCTGAACAAAAAGCTCAACTCCGCATCCAACTCTCCAGGCAACCAGCTCAAATGGAAGCTATACACAAGGAGCTTGAAGATCTACGCGCCAAAGACAAAGCACTAGAAGACCAAATCCTCGCCTCGCTAAGGGAACTAAGACACCAAGAGCTAGCAGGTGCCTCCCAACCCTCAGCAGAGCCCTCCGGGCAGGTACACTCTCTTCCCTCTTTACCTCCCAACCTTGAGCAGGCCCTCCAAACAATTCAAGAGCATGAGGCTTACATCAACAAACTAAGGAATGAGGAGTTCCCTGCCATGTTCAAGCTCTCTCAGAAATTCCTTATGGACCAGCAGGCTCATGCTAGAGCCTATGAACAGCTCACTAAAGACGTTGCTCACAACTTTCAAGTTCTTCAAAAGGCTACTCAGGACACCTTTTGGAAGCAAGGGTCAGACTTTCAGAAACTAGGTCAGAGCCTAGTAGCTACACAGGACAAGCTTCAAAGATTAGAGAATGAGGTCAAAGATGAAGTCAAAACAGATCTTTTGGACATCAATAATCATATCAAGGCCCTGTCCATTGAAGTATATGGTCTGGATCCATCAAGGAGGCAAATTGAAGATCCTGACTCTGACCCAGAAATAGAAGCACTCTTCAAAGAGAGTGAGACCCCTGCTGATGATGCCAAAAAGGGGGAAAGGACAACTCAAGCAGGTCCCTCTTCCTCCAGATCAGCAGCAGCAAGAAAAGCAGCTGCAACAAGAAGGAAGAACAAGCTGCTCCAAGAAGAAGCAGAGATCAGAAAAAGGAAAGCAGAAGAAGCCAAGAAAAAGCTGGAAGAAATCAACAAAAGCAGACTTCAAGAAAAGTCCGAAAGTGACTAAAAACTAATGTACTTTAGACTGTAGACCAATGTACGATTGTCTCCATGAAAATCAATAAATACATTTGTTTCTTGTGTTGTATAGTTTTGGCATCATCAAAAAGGGGGAAATTGTTAGTACCCAATTTTGATAGATTTTGATGATGCCACTATACTTTGAACCCGTACATTATGTCTAAATTAAATTCAAGTATTAGCGTTAAAACGTGACAAACTAAATGTAAAATTTTTGGAACTAATAAAATTACACTGGAAAGTCAAAATGCAATAAGGTAAAAAATTCTTTTTACCTTAAAAGGATATTTAAATCCTACCAGTATAATTCTATTAGTACACAAAAATTAACCGTCACATAAATATATACATTGAATGTATATGATTGAAGACAAACCTTGACCGGCATTTAATACCGGATCAAGTACTGAGGGCCAAGGCATGGGACGCACAAATAATGCAAGACAAAGTGATCAGCTGCAAATTAATGCTCCAGCACAACAGGACAAGAGTACTACTCGTACTCATCAGAAATTCAACGGAAGAGATCAAACTATCCTAACCAACGGATAAGATTGATCAGCCAAAAAGCCTATAAATAGAGGCTAAACCGAAGGTTTCAAACCAAGCTTTGAGCATCCAAAATAGAGAAATACTTCCACAAGCATTCACGAGCTAACTAGCAAAAGAGAAAGTGCTATTCTAAACTTTACTCTCTGCTTGGACTCATGCTTCACTAAACTTCCAGTTTACAAACTATTCATTGCGAAAGTATAGAAGTTTAGTTCCTAGTTGGAGGGTAGAACTCTCTTGTAACATTTCACAAGTTGTTGTAAACACTTAGGAGAACAGTAGTTCGGATCCTAAAGTGTGGTTAGATAGACAGAGTACCTTTTGATCCCCACTGGATCAATCGAGAAAAATCTAAGGACTGAGTAACTTTGAGTGGTGTTATACTCATTGTGAAAAACCTTCAATCTAGGCCTAAGAGTTGTAAAGGCTAGATTGGCACTAAGTGTATTGGGCTTAATACTTTAGTGGAAATCCATCTGAAATAGGGTGGGACTGGATGTAGGAGGATTACACCACCTCTGAACCAGGATACATCGTGTGTTGATTCTCCTTTACTCAACAGAGCACACACCCAACACTTCTCATTAAAGGGATCGTAGTTTGCCAGCAGCATCCTAAGCAGTAGCCTTAATTGACTCTACTGCTTATCCTACTGCTTAATAACTCACTTTTCTTTGAGACAACTGTTTCACACGAGCTTTGGAATACCACTACTAAAAGGTTTGGTTTGCCAGTTCTCAGAAATACTCCTTTCATACACAGCAGACGGCTTAGCAGTTTCTTGGGTTTACCCAACTGCTCAGACCTCTGCCCAGGCAAAACTCCTCATCATCACCAGCTCAGCACATATTCAGTAAGCCCTCATCATTCTGCATAAGGCCATATTATCATCCTTCT
This sequence comes from Cuscuta epithymum, assembly GCA_945859915.1. Lineage (NCBI taxonomy): Eukaryota > Viridiplantae > Streptophyta > Magnoliopsida > Solanales > Convolvulaceae > Cuscuta > Cuscuta epithymum. The sequence continues at coordinate 491,289 of CAMAPF010001019.1, forward strand.
CAATCTCCTATTTTCCACTAGCAGTTGCCTCAACAGTTCCCTGCTATCTAGGCAACTGCCAAGCCAACTGCTCACTGTTTAAAGTCCAAACATCATTCAAGCTAGAAAGTTGTCACACACTCATTACATAAAGGGTAAAGACTTCCGCTGTGCATCTATTAATCTCACAAAAGATTATAGATCAACTTTTATAGAGGGAAAACTTCATAAAGTTTAAAAAAGATTTAAAAGTCTATTCACCCCCCCTCTAGACTTTTACCCTATCCGGGACCATCAAGTGGTATCAAAGCAGTGTGTTCCTAGAGTCAGTTTCTGACTAATTTGAACTAAAGATCCAAACCACTCTACCCCCCAAACACTTCAAAAATGGACAGTCAGCTAGCCAAGAACCTTCTGTTCAATTTGAACAAATTTGATGACTGGAAAATAAGGATGAGAGCACATCTCAGTGCTTTACATGATGAGATGCTTGAAGTAATTACTGATGGACCTATCAAAATAATGAAGGTCATCACATCCAGAACCACAGAAGGGACAGATGATGTATACATTCCAAAACCCAAAATGGAATGGACAACTGAGGACAGGAAGAGAAACAATCTTGACAACATTGCCAAGGACATTCTCTTCAAATCTGTTGATGAATCTATATTTCCCAGAATCAGGAAATGCGAAACTGCCAAAGATGTCTGGGATGAACTCACAAAGATTGGAGCAGGGGATGAACAGGAGAAGGACAATAAATTAACCATAGCCCTCAAGAAATTTGAGGATTTCAAAATGCTGTCAACTGAATCTATCCATGAGATGGAATCCAGATTCCTGAAGATTGTGGCAGAGGTCTCCGACCTTGGGAAAGAACTTTCTCAAAAGGAAATTTCCCTTAAAATCTTGAGAGGCCTGCCATCAAAATGGGACATGAAGGTAACTGCTATGAGAGATAGCAGAGATCTCAGAACTCTGTCAACCGACAAACTCTTCAGTGATCTCAAGGCCTATGAATTTGAAATGAAGGAGATCAAAGAAGAGAAGGAAGATGAATACAGGACACTAGCTCTAGTGTCTGAGCCAAGCACCTCAAAATCTGCTGAAAAATCCCTCAATAATCTCCTCACTGACGAGCAGTTTGCTATGTTTGTGAGGAAATTTAAAAGATTCATGAAGAAGGAGGGAACTGCTTCAAAGAAAGCATACAACCTGCCACCTAGAAGACAAGGGAGACCTCAATCCAGTGAGGAAACTGTTCTGTGCTACAACTGTAGACAGCCAGGACATTACAAAAATGAATGTCCTCTGCCCTTAGCCCAGAAGTATCAAGGGCAGCAGGGGACTGGTCCCAAAGCTAGTTACAAGAGGGACTTCAAAAGCAAAAGACAAGCTTTTGTGAGTGAAAAGAAAAAGGAGGAACCCCAATCTGAAGATGAAAGCAGCTCAAGTGATGAAAGCTCTTCATCTGAAAGCTCAGAGGAAGCACTTCTATGCCTAGGATCCTGGCAGATGACTGAAAAAGGCGGCAGCTGGCTCACTAGAGAAAGCAGCAGATGGCTCAGTAAAGATGATGAATGCAGCTCCCCCAAATGCCTAATGGCTAAAGACCACTACAATGATGTTGAGGTAACATCCTGCTCCTCTTATAGCTCTAGTGATTCTGGACCAACCAATATTACTCTGGAATCTTTATTACAAGATTTCCAAAAAGTCCAAAATCACCATGTTCTCTTAAGATCAGAAAATAATAGATTAAAACAAGACATTAAGGCTGTTCACACAAGATTGCTAGATGCCTTAACCAAAAACAATGTCTTAGAAGAAGAGAACAAAGAGCTGAAAGACAAAATGAATAACTTCAGCATGGATAGTAAAACCAGTGACTCTACTGCTGAAGTTGTTTTAAATAGGAAGAGAAGAGGCCTCAGATATGTATCCCCCATCAGACTCACTCAAAACTCACCCTCCACAAGCAACCAACAAAATGCAAGAAAGCCAATCTACCAAAAATTCAACTCCCAAAATATTCCCACAAGAAGGAACCTGCCTGCTCCCAAATCAAAATCCAAATTCATGTATAAACAAAAACTTTCCAACCATCAAACCCCAAGGACCCGTTGGCAACCAACCAATAAGACCAACCACAGTCATAACACTAAGCAGTGTCCTCCAAAAGCCAATAATCCATTTCCCATTTTAAGAAGGAAAAGGATTAACAAATACGTAGCCATCCCCCATGATTATAACACTTCAAACGGCTATAGACCAATTTGCTTAGAACTAAATGGTTCGAGATGGGCATGGATGCCCAAACTTGTACAAAGGAAGTTGCCCACTAACTTGTGGGCTACTGCTCAACAATGATGAATACAGGAAGGTGCTGGAGCAGTTGACTCACAAACATGGTACATAGATTCAGGCTGCTCCAGGCACATGACAGGCAGCAGGCGGCTCCTGTCCAACTATATGGCAAGAGAAGGACCCAAAGTGACTTTTGGGAATGTGGAAAAACAAGGAGAAACCAAAGGAGCTGGAGACCTATCCATCAATGGACTTACAATCCAAAACATATCTTATGTTAAAGGATTAAAGTTCAATCTCTTAAGCACAAGCCAGCTCTGTGACAATGGCTATAATGTTACATTCTCCAAAGACATCTGCTTGATTAGAGATGTCAAAAATGACAAAATTGTGCTCATTGGTAGAAGGAAGAAGGACATGTACATTGTTGATTGGAGCTCAGCAAAGGAAGGGATATGCTTGGTGACAAAGGCAGATTCAAATTTGAGTTGGGAATGGCACAACAAATTAAGCCATCTAAATTTCAAAACAATCAACAAACTATCCAAAAGAGGATTGGTGAAAGGACTCCCTGAAATCAACTTCAAAAAGGACCACCTCTGTGATGCTTGTCAAAAAGGAAAACAAACCAAGGTATCATTCAAATCAAAGGAAGTGGAATCATCAACCAGGCCCTTAAGCCTACTACACCTTGACTTGTTTGGACCAGTAGAACCAACGAGCTTAAGTGGTAGAAGGTACACTCTAGTTGTGGTTGATGATTACTCAAGATACACCTGGACCATATTCCTAAAGAAGAAGAATGAGACAGAAAAGAAGCTCCCTGAATTGATGAGACTAATTCAAAATGAGAAAAGCCTCTCAATTCAAAAGATCCGGTCAGATAGAGGTACTGAATTTATTAATTCTATAATAATTCAGTACTGTGAAGAAAATGGAATTCATCACCAAACCTCAGCAGCAAGAACACCTCAACAAAATGGTGTTGCTGAAAGAAGGAATAGAACTCTCAAAGAAGCCGGAAGGACAATCTTAGAAGCAGCTGGTTTACCCAAAAGATTTTGGGCAGAGGCCATCAACACTGCTTGCTACACACAGAATAGAAGTCTCATTCATAAGACTTACAAAAAGACTCCATATGAACTATGGAAAGAAAGGAAGCCTAATGTTAGTCATTTCCACGTGTTTGGATCCAAATGCTTCATTCTAAACAATGGAAAAGACTACCTCAAGCCATTTGATCCCAAATCTGATGAAGGGATCTTCCTGGGCTACTCAGCAACAAGCAAGGCATTCCGGATCCTCAACAAAAGAACTCAGGTGGTAGAAGAATCAATCCATGTGGTTTTTGAAAACCACTCCACTGCTCAATCAAAAGAAGAAGGTGAGTCATCCAACTTAAAGAAGGACACTGAAAAGGCTCCAAGCTGCCTTCCAGGAAATGATAAAGAAAAAATAGCTGAATCTAATGTCAATCCACGGCCAGCAGTTGACTCCACTGTCAGCCCACTGCCAGCAGGTGACTCACCAACAAACATCCTTCCAGGCCTTCATCACCCTATTCTACCAGAAGAAAGTGAAGAAGAAGAAGAAGAGGAGGATGATGACCAACAAAATCAAACCAGCATCGATCAAACATCTGACATTAGATGGCTGAATCAACATCCTCCACAACAGATCATTGGAAACATCCATGAAGGGGTTCGTACCAGATCAGCAACTCAAAGAGAAGCACTATTCTCATGCTTCATCTCTCAAATAGAACCCAAGAAAATTGAAGAAGCCCTTCTTGACTCTGACTGGATACAAGCCATGCAAGAGGAACTCAACCAATTTGAAAGAAACAATGTGTGGGAGCTTGTATCCAGACCTTATCATCAACATGTGATAGGAACCAAATGGGTGTTCAGAAACAAGATGGATGAGGAAGGCACAATTATCAAGAACAAGGCAAGACTAGTAGCCAAAGGTTACTGCCAGGAAGAAGGTATAGATTTTGATGAAACCTTTGCTCCTGTTGCTAGACTTGAGGCTATAAGAATATTCTTAGCCTATGCTGCCCATAAGCAATTCACTGTCTATCAAATGGACGTAAAAAGTGCATTCCTAAACGGTCTACTAGAAGAGGAGGTCTATGTGGAGCAACCTCCTGGTTTTGAAATCAATAGAGAGAAGGATCAAGTCTACAAGTTACACAAAGCTCTATACGGACTCAAGCAGGCCCCAAGAGCATGGTATGACACTCTCTCTGAGTACTTAGTGAATAATGGATTCACTAAGGGCAAAGTAGACAAGACTTTATTCAAAATTGAAGAAGGTCCCCACATACTGCTTGTTCAAATCTATGTTGATGACATAATTTTTGGAAGTTCAAATCAAGCATTGTGTGAGAAATTTTCAACTCTCATGCAAAACAAGTTTGAAATGAGCATGATGGGAGAGTTGAATTATTTTCTGGGACTACAAGTGAAGCAAACTCCCAATGGTATCTTCATCAACCAAGCCAAATATACAAGGGATCTCATGAAAAAGTTCAAGGTTGAAAACAAGTCAACTGTGAAAATACCCATAAATACATCCCAAGGCCTAAGTCAGGATGAAGATGGCAAAGATGTTGATCCCACCCTGTACAGAGGTCTGATTGGCTCCTTGTTATATCTCACCACTAGTAGGCCAGATATCTCCTACTCAGTTGGTGTATGTGCAAGATTTCAATCAAAGCCTAAGGAAAGTCATCTTCTAGCTGCCAAGAAGATTTTGAGGTATCTAAAAGGCAATCCTAACTCTGGACTATGGTACCCAACAAATGGAGGTTTTGAACTCTATGGTTATTCAGACTCTGACTTTGCCGGATGCAAAATTGATAGAAAAAGCACCTCAGGAACTTGTCAATTAATTGGTGGAAGACTTGTCTCTTGGTTCAGCAAGAAACAGAACTCAATTGCTACTAGCACTGCCGAAGCAGAATACATAGCTGCAGGCAGCTGCTGTGCTCAAATACTATGGATGAAACAGCAGTTGAAGGATTATGGAGAAGAAACAAAGGAGATTAGCATACTGTGTGATAACACTAGTGCTATTGCTATCACTCATAATCCAGTCTTTCATTCAAGAACCAAACACATTGAGATCAATCATCACTTTATCAGAGAGCATGTTGAGAAGAAAACAATCAAGCTTGAGTACATCCCCACCGAAAAGCAGTTGGCTGACATCTTCACCAAACCATTGAATGAAGCTAGATTCAACCAACTAAGGCAAGAGCTTGGTATGTTAGATGATCTAGATCAAGTAAGGGAATAACCCTGCATCTATTCAGGGGGAACCTAATTCCATAATCAAGGGGGAATTCCTAGCCACCTGTTGAAGGGGGACTAACAGGGGTAGCCATCTCAGGCTATCCACAATCCAAAAGAAATGAAGCATCAAGGTCCAAGAAGGTCTATCTCAGACTTTCAAAAGAAAGAGGGAATCAAAATTCAAGAAGTAGGCTCAGCAGGTGACTACCCAAGACAGCAGTAGGGTCAGCAGGCAACTGACCAAATAGACCACTGCTACATGTGTAACAAGAGGAATTGAATTAATACTTTCATAAAGAAGAGTACAAGCTTGGAACAAGGGAAGAACAATGGAGGTAAAGACACTAGTTCACAATTTCGAACAGATGTCTGCCAGCAGATGTCTGCCTCAGGAGCAGAAGCCTGTCTTAGGACAGCAGTTGGCTCACTTTCTGGTCAACATACATGAAATCTCAGCTCGTGGCATATATCATCTTGATCTCCCTATATCAAGGATTTCAAAGCGGTAAGTCATGCCTTCAGAAAACATCAAATTTACCCAAGCCAGAGCCCCCTGCTACCAGTATGAACTCAATAAATGCTAGAAGGAACCAGCCGTATTTTTCAACGGCTATATTCCAACGGCTAGTACCCGATAGCCTATAAATATTTTCTCCGTACAATCCACCAACACTTTTCACCTTGCAATCTCTCTACATCTCTCAAGCTCTCAAACACTCTCTAAGCCTTCTCTAAAAACTCTCAAACACACCACTTCCGCAATCACCAAATCTTCTCACAAACCCACAAATGGCCTCACTCACCAAAATCTCTAAGTCCATTTTCAGTGGCTCCATCTTAAACACCTCCAAAGCACTTGAAAGAGCAAACAACAGTGATCTTATGAGGGAGCTCCTAAGGAAGCTTGACACAACCGGGCTCATAAAAATGGCAACCTTCACATACTCCCACTTCAATCCCGAAGTGGTAGCAGAGTTCTACATCAACTCAACCCCAGACACTTTGAAATCAGTAGTTATGGGAGTTGAGGTGGAGATACAAGAAAAAGACATTAAGGAGTTGCTCTCTCTTCCTGGTGACGAAGCCCCAGCAGTAAACAACTTCTTCCTGAATGAGGCAGAATTCAAAGAAAAGGTCATCCTACCAAAAGCTCAAAACCTCAATACTCTCAAGATAAAGAAAAAGCTAATGGTTCAAGAGTATGATATACTACTTGACATCCTCTACAAATGCATTGACACAAGAACCACAGCACTTGATGAGATCAATGCACTGAGAGCAAAGCCACTGGCCGCTATCATTTCAGGATCCCCATACAATTGGACCAGGTACGTTTACCAAGAACTCAGAAGATATGTCACAAAATCACACACAGGAAGAAAAGAGGATGGTACATTACCACTGCTAGGCTACGGATTCCTCATTGGAGAACTACTCAAGAAGAAAGGTATTCTGGGGACACGAAAAGAAGCAACTACTTGGAGGAAATTCTTGTTCCAAACCTCGAAGGCAGGGGCTCCAGAAATTCCAAAGGAAGATGATTCATTCATCTCCAACGACCTCCTCTTGGTCTCTTTTAAAGTTGATACCAAGACTGCCAAAAGGCTCCGCTCTGCGTGTCAAGAACCACAATCAAAGAGGCCAAGAACAGCAACCAGGAATCTACAAGAAGAAATGGAAGAGGCAGCATCATCTATGCATGCAGAAGAGGGCTCTCCTCTCACTATCATCCAGGAGGAGGCAGAGTCTTCTTCCAACTCCTCCAATGCTAGCAATAGCTCTGCCACTCCGCTCTCCATTCTCATTCCAAAAATACAACAACCAGTACAACCAGCTCCAATAGAGGAGCAGGAGACTCAACAAGGAGAGCAGATGGCTCCTCCAGAGATAGAACAGCCAACTCAACTCAACAAGCAAATGGCTCCACCTTCACCAACAGACCACTCACCAACTCCTCTGCAAAAATTAGAGGCTGAATGGGCTAGAGTCAAAGCTTGGAGAGAATGGAAACTCTCCAAAATTCTCCACCAAGCCAGGACCCTAACAAAATTCATCAGTGAAGAGTACTTTGCTCTCACCTGGCTTGGAACTGAAGACATAGCCAAAGCCACAAATCTTCACCAGATGAATCTGGTCTATCTCACAAAGAAGAGGCAGCTGACTGATGAATCACCAGAGGAGCACTCCGAGGATAAAAATGATGATGGTGATTCTAATGATGATGATGACAACCACTCTGGTCCAAATAACCCTCCACAGAATAGAGGTAAGCAAATCATCTCTTCTTCCTCTTCCAGTGATAAAGAACTTCAAATGGTTCTGGAAAAATCTAAATTTGAGACCAGAGGAGGTGGAGAAACCTCCAAAGCAATGGAGGAAGTAGCTCATCAGCCCACTGCTGATCAAGAGCAGACGCCTAGTGCACACTCTCAAGCTTCTACTCAAAACATAGAGCAGCACTCTCACACATTCATTCTTGAACCTGAGGACAATGAAGAGGACACTGCTACCCTGGCCGATGTCTTCATTAAGGAAAGAAGAGCAACAACCAAGTTCATAAGTAATGCTGAAGTTCGACTGCACAAACGGCTCATCAAGATGAAGAAGCAACTTGAAGCAAGACTGGACATGAGGTTTGCAGAAGTCCACTGCCATCTCAAAAGCAACCTAATGATCCAGCAAGTGTTCAATTCTGAACAAAAAGCTCAACTCCGCATCCAACTCTCCAGGCAACCAGCTCAAATGGAAGCTATACACAAGGAGCTTGAAGATCTACGCGCCAAAGACAAAGCACTAGAAGACCAAATCCTCGCCTCGCTAAGGGAACTAAGACACCAAGAGCTAGCAGGTGCCTCCCAACCCTCAGCAGAGCCCTCCGGGCAGGTACACTCTCTTCCCTCTTTACCTCCCAACCTTGAGCAGGCCCTCCAAACAATTCAAGAGCATGAGGCTTACATCAACAAACTAAGGAATGAGGAGTTCCCTGCCATGTTCAAGCTCTCTCAGAAATTCCTTATGGACCAGCAGGCTCATGCTAGAGCCTATGAACAGCTCACTAAAGACGTTGCTCACAACTTTCAAGTTCTTCAAAAGGCTACTCAGGACACCTTTTGGAAGCAAGGGTCAGACTTTCAGAAACTAGGTCAGAGCCTAGTAGCTACACAGGACAAGCTTCAAAGATTAGAGAATGAGGTCAAAGATGAAGTCAAAACAGATCTTTTGGACATCAATAATCATATCAAGGCCCTGTCCATTGAAGTATATGGTCTGGATCCATCAAGGAGGCAAATTGAAGATCCTGACTCTGACCCAGAAATAGAAGCACTCTTCAAAGAGAGTGAGACCCCTGCTGATGATGCCAAAAAGGGGGAAAGGACAACTCAAGCAGGTCCCTCTTCCTCCAGATCAGCAGCAGCAAGAAAAGCAGCTGCAACAAGAAGGAAGAACAAGCTGCTCCAAGAAGAAGCAGAGATCAGAAAAAGGAAAGCAGAAGAAGCCAAGAAAAAGCTGGAAGAAATCAACAAAAGCAGACTTCAAGAAAAGTCCGAAAGTGACTAAAAACTAATGTACTTTAGACTGTAGACCAATGTACGATTGTCTCCATGAAAATCAATAAATACATTTGTTTCTTGTGTTGTATAGTTTTGGCATCATCAAAAAGGGGGAAATTGTTAGTACCCAATTTTGATAGATTTTGATGATGCCACTATACTTTGAACCCGTACATTATGTCTAAATTAAATTCAAGTATTAGCGTTAAAACGTGACAAACTAAATGTAAAATTTTTGGAACTAATAAAATTACACTGGAAAGTCAAAATGCAATAAGGTAAAAAATTCTTTTTACCTTAAAAGGATATTTAAATCCTACCAGTATAATTCTATTAGTACACAAAAATTAACCGTCACATAAATATATACATTGAATGTATATGATTGAAGACAAACCTTGACCGGCATTTAATACCGGATCAAGTACTGAGGGCCAAGGCATGGGACGCACAAATAATGCAAGACAAAGTGATCAGCTGCAAATTAATGCTCCAGCACAACAGGACAAGAGTACTACTCGTACTCATCAGAAATTCAACGGAAGAGATCAAACTATCCTAACCAACGGATAAGATTGATCAGCCAAAAAGCCTATAAATAGAGGCTAAACCGAAGGTTTCAAACCAAGCTTTGAGCATCCAAAATAGAGAAATACTTCCACAAGCATTCACGAGCTAACTAGCAAAAGAGAAAGTGCTATTCTAAACTTTACTCTCTGCTTGGACTCATGCTTCACTAAACTTCCAGTTTACAAACTATTCATTGCGAAAGTATAGAAGTTTAGTTCCTAGTTGGAGGGTAGAACTCTCTTGTAACATTTCACAAGTTGTTGTAAACACTTAGGAGAACAGTAGTTCGGATCCTAAAGTGTGGTTAGATAGACAGAGTACCTTTTGATCCCCACTGGATCAATCGAGAAAAATCTAAGGACTGAGTAACTTTGAGTGGTGTTATACTCATTGTGAAAAACCTTCAATCTAGGCCTAAGAGTTGTAAAGGCTAGATTGGCACTAAGTGTATTGGGCTTAATACTTTAGTGGAAATCCATCTGAAATAGGGTGGGACTGGATGTAGGAGGATTACACCACCTCTGAACCAGGATACATCGTGTGTTGATTCTCCTTTACTCAACAGAGCACACACCCAACACTTCTCATTAAAGGGATCGTAGTTTGCCAGCAGCATCCTAAGCAGTAGCCTTAATTGACTCTACTGCTTATCCTACTGCTTAATAACTCACTTTTCTTTGAGACAACTGTTTCACACGAGCTTTGGAATACCACTACTAAAAGGTTTGGTTTGCCAGTTCTCAGAAATACTCCTTTCATACACAGCAGACGGCTTAGCAGTTTCTTGGGTTTACCCAACTGCTCAGACCTCTGCCCAGGCAAAACTCCTCATCATCACCAGCTCAGCACATATTCAGTAAGCCCTCATCATTCTGCATAAGGCCATATTATCATCCTTCTCAATCTCCTATTTTCCACTAGCAGTTGCCTCAACAGTTCCCTGCTATCTAGGCAACTGCCAAGCCAACTGCTCACTGTTTAAAGTCCAAACATCATTCAAGCTAGAAAGTTGTCACACACTCATTACATAAAGGGTAAAGACTTCCGCTGTGCATCTATTAATCTCACAAAAGATTATAGATCAACTTTTATAGAGGGAAAACTTCATAAAGTTTAAAAAAGATTTAAAAGTCTATTCACCCCCCCTCTAGACTTTTACCCTATCCGGGACCATCAAAATCCTAGGAGCCCGTTCGTTCTGGCCCAACTGTAGTGTAACACTTGAGATTTAATATAAATGGATTAATATTACTACTCATACCAACAGAGGTGCATCTCCTTTTAAGGGAGCTCATCACCCAAGAACTCCAAAGTTAAGTGTGCTTGCACAGGAGTAGTCTTGGGATGGGTGACCCCCTGGGAAGTTTCTCAGGGCGCGCATGAGTGAGGACAAAGTGCACGGTAAAGGCTTGTGGTGGTTTGTGGGGACAGTACTAGAGGTCTGAAGTAACTATCTCGGGTCTTGCGGGGACGGGGTGTTACAGAGGGGCAACAAGAAACACTTCTCACATCTTCTCAACATCAAGCAAAAGAGGGAAGAGACACTATGCGAGTTCTTTGAGCGTTGGAGGCACGAGACAGATGAGGTCGAGGGGGAAAATGACAGGACTTTACTAACCGTCCTTCAAGGAGTAGTACGGTTGAGCGCCTTTGCAAGAAGCCTCATCACGAAACCTCCGAAGTCATATATCAAAGCCCCTCGGCAATTAGACCTTCGCGTTAAGGTGGATGACGTGCACAACGTGAAGGTGCGCGAGGAGTCAGGCCATATCGCCCCCAACCAAGGAGAGAGGGCAAGAAACCAGCGGTGAAAGAACCCACCCTAGCCCCACAACAAAAGTACCCTGACAGGAGAATCCCGGGTAAAAAGGACACTGCGGGAGAAGAAAAAATAGGAGGAAACTGATGATCTTGGATCAACCACGGACCCCCTCACGCATCCAATAAGCATTATTTTGGATTATGTGGAGGATAGTGGCCTGATTGACACGATTGAGTTGGTCCCATACCATATTTGATAATATATGGGTGGTTACAATTCATTCTTACTTTGTTCACACTTTAATAATTCAATAACAACCACACAATTCTATTTTTTCTTAAAATCCGCACCACACCTCTTTATCATAATCTTAGGGGATGAAGATAGTATTATTAATTTATTATTATTAATATTATTATTAATTGCCTTTGTTACTATTAGTTTATCAGTTCTCGAGTACCAAAAGAGTCACTGACACAATAGTTTGGGGATTGAAAGTGGCAAAACTCTAACTGTAAGTAACAAAAATTGGAATTTCATTTTAGCATTACAAGTAGCACTTTACTATTTACGATGACGTGGGTGTAGGGAACTCAGCCAAATAGACTAGCCATTGTACTTTAAAGTAAAATCAAATGGACTGACCACTATAGTTTAATAATGCAGTAGTTTCATCATCGTCATGGTCATATTCCTCATCATTCATTGATATCATGGCTGCCTCATTTTCTTCTTCCCCATCATAATCACCATTAACATCACTCGAGCTAACCACTTGTATGATTTTCCTCTTCACATGGCGACGCCATGCTGCTTGAATGAAGATAGCTGCCCAAGTTCTCCATTGTTGCGAGTAAAACCGAAAAGTGTGTTGAACTTGCCGACTGTGAATCCGTTTGAATTGAGTGGTGATGAACTTTACCTCATCAGCTATTAGTGCAAATGCTTCCACATCCGTCAAGGCTTTGACAGTACGGGTTGAGGGTGGTAGGTTAGAACATGCTTTCGGATCCAGCGCCCAGGTCAGCAACTCCTCCCCACAAAAGTCACTCTCTTGTAGGATGCCTGTGTTCAAGAAACCACTTCTCCCACCATCAGTCGTCACACTCTCCAATTGACCCCGAATGATGAAGAGCATCTCAACAGTCGGATCCCCTTCACGCACAACATATGTATCTTTCGTGTACAGGCTTGGCTTCAGCCGCTCGCATATTGCATCAAGCAGCCTCTCATCTATGTTTGCAAATAGAGGGACCTGGGGAAACAATGAAAATAGTCATTTAGTGTCATATATAGGGTCATTGAAATTGAATTTTAAAAGACATATGCTTTTTCCCAATTTTGATGGGATAAAATGTTCCTTAATTAGCCTTTATAACATATGGAGTATTTAAGTCTTAGAGCTTCCAGAATACAACAATATGCTCACTGCACTTATAGTACGAGTGATATATACACTAAAAAAATGTAGCACACATAGTTTATGTCTTTTAGTTTTCATATTTCTCTAACTTCTTATGATATTTCTTTCCATAGCCTCAAACACAATGTAGATTGTAAAGTTAGACCGTCTACATGAAAGTTATCAAAAGCATTAAAAATTGTTTAAAAAGAGAGACAATTTTTATTTATTTTCTTTAAGTGTATCTCTCTCTCTAATAGATCGTTATGTATGTGTATATCTAAATTCCTAAATTAAAAATGTTACAAAAATAATGTTATCTTTATTGTTCATACCTCTGATACGTGCACATGATGCAAAGTGTTGTGTTGAAGATGTTCTTATATGTGCATCTAAATTTTTTAGATTTGATCGGTGCCTCAGTATGGTATAATGTAGTACTACTATGCTCAGTTTTGTTGGAGTAACTTTGAATTTCAATGTACTTCTATTGTCAGCATACCTTTCTAACTAAGTTCATACATAGATGTCGTTTGATTTCCCGCCTAAGGTCTTTTGGTAAATTTTGGACGAGACCCTCTTCATCGACTCCTCTTGTTTCCAACCATTTGTATTGTTCATAACGGCGAACTCGTTCCCTGAGTTGAGGTGGCAATACTCTGTGATGCATCCATTGTTCAGAGTCACTTCTTTTTATCCTCATCTCTTCAAGCCTAACGGTTATAGATTGAAGATAGGTCTGTTGGATTGAAAACACAAACTTTTGTAAATCTCACATGATATATATCCAAGAACGGGTAACTTATAAGTACTCTATAAAACCTCAATACATGCATGCACTCTTGTCATGTCAGCTATTAACTTTTATTTGCTAGATGTGTGTGATTTTGATAAGATCGGCCACAAAAATGTTGAGGAGAAGAAAATAGAAACAAAAATATATGTGATATTAGAAGTAAAGAAAGTGATGACAATATGGTCCTTATATGGTTAACTTAACTTCCTTTTAGTTCACAAATTTATATAGTCCATATAAAAAAATGCATTCAATATTTGTAACTTAATGAGCTTTTAGCATGATGTATAATAATGTAAATTTTAATTATCAATATTAATACATATACTACTATTGGAGAGTTAATTCTATCGTTTGTCAGACCAAAACAAACGTTTTAATTAGGGATGAAATGGTGGATGAAGTAATTAATCTCTAATCATAGTAGAGTAACCCCCTAAAAACCCATAACTTAGAGGAGACGAACCTGCATGTTTCCAATAAGAAGAGCAAATAAGAGGAGACCAAGAATGGCCAATGCAATTGAAAAAAGAACCTCAAGAGGATATGTGCTTGTTTGAAGCCCTTGACCCAAAGTACTGCAAAATGAGTTAAATGATGACTTGACTTATCTTATATATTGGGTGACTTGAGGAACATGTAAAAATAGTATAAAATATATAAACATCTACAAATTGGAAAATATTAAAAAAAAAAAGTATCTCGTTCATCATTCAGAGTCAAAGTCAATTTAATCAATTAGAGAAATGACCATTGCTCTACGAGCATATGCAGAGTAGTTTTTAGGAAATGGGTAGATATGGAGAAAAAGTTACCTTAGATTTTGTAGGCCCCACCACAAACAATAGCAATATTTAGAAATGAAATTGTTAGAGTCGACAACACCCGATGACACAGCTTTTTCATATATTCCATAATTAAATGGTGAACCATTACCAACAACACAATTTTTTTCGAGAACTTCTTGGGTGATCTTTCTCCAAGCCACCATATCTATCTGCCCTTCTCCTTCACGCATACAATACAATAGAGAAATTTTTGAATTACACTCTTTATTGTCTTTACATGCCTTTTGCCAACACGCATCTTTACGTTCCACGGCTAGCAGGTACCAAAAGGCCCCAAATATCTACATATTGTGCGCAACAAAATTACATACTAGAAGATTTTCGCTAAATTCAAAGTTCTTGCACACAAAAGATCTCACGTAAGTGTCATAAACGATTTACTAACGCAAATTGGAGAACTATGGTGAATGACTATGGAAATTCTAGAGGGCGAAAAAGGCTAGTGGTAATAGAGACAAAACCATTTTAGCGCAATACATCTATCCATTCTGTAAGAAATCTAAATCCATCTCACACTAGTCAAATGAAAATGTACACACATATAACATCGTGTGCACTCCTACTATGTTGATTTTTTATGTTATAGCTTGAGTTTTAATATGGTAACATCACCGAATAATTCATGCATAGTAAGCTTCAACAACCAACATGCAGAATTCAAGATCATTTGCTACAATGAGTCACTATACCGAGTGCATAGATGCAAACTTACCTATAATACCTTTTCATTGATTTTACTTATTAAGTGCTGATGGAACTCTAAAGCTTCATAAACACTTTCAAAACAACAACTTTTATGTAAAGAACTATGACAATCTTACAACACATCCTATGTTACTACTAAATAGATACTTATACAAATATGACAATTATACTCATTGAGCTACTCACATGACTAGCAAGTGCAAACCATAGCATATAATATGCAGCACCTGCCCATGCGGTTTCTGCAAACACACCAGCCGTCTTTTTCAACTCTGAATTTAGAGGCACAAATCTTAAAAATCGAGGAATATACTGAAGAATGACAATGACTACAAGAGCTCTTTTTGTGGCCAATACATCTGAACCTTTTAATCCATGAAGGAATCTCCAAACAACAATCTACAAATTACAAGGAAATAAAATATAGAAATCAAAGTTGAAATATATTTCCGGTCATCAATGGAGTAATATCTTCATTTTAGATTAGTTAACATGTTTCTAAGTGAAGATCAAAGATTTGCAAAAAAATGACAAACCATGATACAACAGCTAAGATAATGTGCATGTGAAATGATAGATTCAAGGAAGAGTCATTCAAACACACCTGAGGTATAGGAAGAATTGAAAGAAGATCAACTGTAAAGTAACGGTGTATGTATCTATCGGCTATTTGTTTAGGATCTATTACAAGTTCGCCTCGACCAAATACCCGAGATGAGGGAGCAATATAAGCCGTGCGGAATTGAAGAATCATCCGGATAATATAAAATGAATCAATTATTGTTCGTAGAGTGGTAGTAGTATAGGCTAAACTTGTATCTAAACGAAGACAACCATCTTCACTCTTGAACACCAGAAGATAGAGAAAAAGAGGATCAACTGATACAGAAAATATACAAGATATAACCAAAAGCCTATTCCAGAATAGTAGAGACTTGTCTTGAGGATCAAATATCTTTTGTTCAGAGACTTTGAGATCCTCTGAGAACACAGCTCGTGTAACTCCAGACTTTAGTGACCGGCCAAATGTCATTAGTCCTTCTGACCCTCTTATCATACCCAATTTAATTGACTTTGATGAGTTTTTAGAGCGCCCACCTGAATTCAATCCCTGTAAACTAAATCCACATTTTGTCGCTCCTGCCATATCTGATTTAAAGGATAATGTAGAATTAAGGTCATCCAACCTATATTGCCAAACATAAAATTTATTACTTAAGGCATAATAAAAATTGCATCTAATGTTTCAAATAAGACTAAAACCATTAGAAAGCCACCGTCTTAGCTGTTTACCTCACAAATTTTTCTTTGTGCCCATCAATATATTGCGACTTAAACATTGTGCACAAACAATTTCATAGATTGTGAATGGTTAGCAGAAGGAATCAACCTGTGGTTGAAAAGCTCTATGACCTCACAATAAATGCATATGGACACAAGAAATTTCATCCGAACAAACTCAGCTCCTACCACTGCAAATTAGGAAAACGTCAATAAGATATCCTTTCATCATATTGTAAAATGAAATAAGATATCCGAACATAATCTCGTTAACATCATATTTTGATTTTGGTTTTTAAAAAATTTAAACCCATTTGTTAATAAAAAGAACAAATTTTAGAATGAATGCATAGAGGGAAATCATCATATGTACATTAACATCATATCAATTGCAACTACCAGAAATTGTACGAAAATTTGGAAATTCAAGAATGTGATAAAGTTAATTGTGATAAAATGGCAAAGAAAGTAGAAAAGAGATTGTTGTTTCATGAATGTAGGCTCAAAAACGATCTGTAAACAATGACATTGGAAGGCAGGTATTTCCTTATTGGATGTACGCCAACTTTGCACCGGTGTTTAAGGTGGGAGTTTAACCACCTTCCCATTTCCCTTTTCTTTTCCTCATCTTCCTCTTTTTTGCTTTCTCACTTCCTATATTTCTCCATCCTAAAACCAACCTCCAATATCAATTATTATTAAGAATTATATGAATAAATATTTTTACTATTACTTTAAAAGCATTATTAATCCATCCTTAAATAATATTACCTTATTTGACTAAGATTTAAAAATGCATGCGTAACATCATTATTAAGAAATACATTTATGTGATACATATTGAATTGTAAATTATAAATAAAGTAATAATGAATTACAACAATATAAATATTACCGAATACGGTACGTGATAATTTATGTGAGAAGTTTTTTTGTGAAAAATGTGAATGGTTTGTGTGCATTGGATTTAAAATCTGATGGCTCTAAAAATGTCAAAGGTGCCTCAAATTTGGTTTAAAATGTGGTCACATTTTTGCAAATAAGTGATGTTTTTTGTCGGTGGGAAAATTTGCCTTATTGGAATCGAAAAGTGCCATGTAGCAAAGTAAAAGTAAAAAAATTTCACTTTTCACGTTAAGAACTCTTTTTGAACTTTGGTCAAACCAAACCAATATCAAATAAATGTGAGGACACTTCGACAAATATAAATTATATAATGGCAACACAAAAACTACAATTGACGGGGTACGGCGTACATTGTGCACAACATTGGGGTAAAAGTGTTTGTTATCATATTTTCACTATCAACATTCTTCTCACTTGATCCGGAATACACACACATATATTTGGTGAGGTTCCGATAAGAAGAAGACTTTAGAAGAGGAATGAAAATGAATCTCAGACGTTGGATTCAATTAGGTTGCAAAAAAAGTGTTTCAAGTTGCACGTAATATGCAACCATGTGAGGTAGAACTAGGGAGGGCAATGGGGTGGGTTTTGGGCGGGGGTACACTCCCCCATCCCCCGTCCCATGTCTAAAAAGTTCCCCCCATCCCCGCCCCATCCCCCATTACTCCTGGACCCGGCGACCCGCCCCATCCCCGCCCCACCCCGTTGTCCCCCACGGGTGCCCACGGGTGTCCCCATATAGATTTAATTTGTCGTATTTGCATATACTTTTAATCTCTTATTATAAATATGTGTAGTGCGATTTCAATGAGAACAATGCTTAACGTGGGAACACTCACATTTAATCCAATGTGATACACAATAGAGCCATTCTAGTGCACATTTGGACTTTGCTCAATACAAGCTAATATAAATAATCACAATGGCACTTTTGAAAAAATCATGCTAGATACGAAAAAAATTCATTGTGCAAGCCCATTGTGTTTCACATTGAGTGTAAATGTGGTGTTCGCACGTTCTCACGTTAAGCGTTGTTCTCATTTGATCCTAAACCTATATATATCTACGCGCACACAGTAATATATGACACACACACACACGCAACAAAAATATAGGTAAACATATTATCATCATGTGCGTTGTTTCAAAATTCTCAACACTTATTATACCATTAATTACATACTATATTACATATAAATGTGTGTGTATTTATTTACTCACTTTTTTACTCTTAAAACTCATATAACATTTATGGTAAATATTTTTAATCATTACTAGCTAGCTTATTGTTAGTACCCAATTTTGATAAGATTTTGATGATGCCACTATACTTTGCACCCGTACATTGTGTCCAAATTAAATTCAGGTATTAACACTCAAATTATTCAAATGTGACAAAATAAATGTACAATTTTTGAGACCAATGAAATAGTACCGGAAAAAGTAAAAATGCAATAAGGTATTTTTTTTTACCTTAAACGGATATTTAGATCCAACCGGCACATATCATTTGACTCAAAGATTAAATAAATGTCACATTTTAAAGATGCTCGAAAAATCATATACATCAAAGTTGTATGATTGGAAGACAAAACTTGACCAGCATTAAAAACTTAAACAGGTACATGGTCCTACAGCATGGGACGTCCTTTTGGAGTGAAGCTGCAGCGGCTGAAGACAAACCCATGCCGCGGCCCAATTATTCAAGACAGAAAACAAAAGGATTAAAAGCTCCTGCACAAGAAGACGAATGTACAATTCGTCCCAGCCAGAACCTCAACGCACAAGATTAATCCATCTCAACCAACGGATGAGATCAATCAACCATGAAGGCCTATAAATATAGGTAGAAGCATGAGTTCAAAAATAAGCTTGAGCATCCTAAGTAGAGAAATACTTTCATCAAAGCATATACGAGCTATCTAGCAAAAGAGAAAGTGCAAACTCAACTTTACTCTCTGCTTAGCCTCATGCTTCACTAAGCTCTTAGATTAGATCAACATTTTCACATTTTTAGAGCTTAGTTCATAGTTGGAGGTTAGAACTTTCTTGTAAACATTACACAAGTGGTTGTAAACACTTAGGAGAACAGTTGTTCGGATCCTAAAGTGTGGGTAGATAGATAGAGTACCTTTTGATCCCCACTGGATCGATTGAGAAAAGTCTAAGGACTGAGTAACTTTGAGTGGTGTTATACTCATTGTGAAAAACCTTCAATCTAGGCCTAAGTGTTGTAAAGGCTAGATTGGCACTAAGTGTATTGGGCTGAATACTTTAGTGAAATCCATCTGAAAGAGGGTGGGACTGGAGGTAGGAGGATTACACCACCTCTGAACCAGGATACATCGTGTGTTGATTCTCCTTTACTCACCACAGCACACACCCAATACTTCTCACTAAAGGGATCGTAGTTTGCCAGCAGCATCCTAAGCAGTCGTCTTAATTGACTCTACTGCTTATCCTACTGCTTAATAACTCACTTTTCCTTGAGACTTCTGTTTCCCACAAGCTTTACATATCACTACTAAAAGGTGTGATTGGTCAGTCCTCAAAGATACTTCTTTATAAGCAGCAGACGGCTTAGCAGTTTCCTGGGATTACCCAACTGCTCAGACCACTGCTCAGGCAAAACTCTTTACTACCTTCAGCTCAACATATATTCAGAAAGCCCTCATCATTCTCTGCAAGGCCATATTATCATCTTTCTCAAACTTCTATTTTCAACTGGCAGTTGCCTCAGCAGTTCCTTGCCATCTAGCTAACTGCCAAGCCAACTGCTCACAGTTTGAAGTCCAAACATCATTGAAGGTAGAAAGTTGTCACACACTCATTAGAAAAAGGGTAAAGACTTCCGCTGTGCATCTATTAATCTCTCAAAAGATTATAGATCAATTCATCTAGAGGTAAAACTTGAAAAAGGTGAAAAAGATTTAAAAGTCTATTCACCCCCCCCTCTAGACTTTTACCCTATCCAGGACCATCAAGTGGTATCAAAGCGGAGTGTTCCTAGAGTCAGTTTCTGACTAATTTGAACTAAAGATCCAAGCCACTCTACTTCCCAAACACCTTCTGAAATGGACAGTCAGTTAGCAAAGAACCTTCTGTTCAACTTGAACAAATTTGATGACTGGAAAATAAGAATGAAAGCACATCTCAGTGCTTTACATGATGAGATGCTTGAAGTAATTACTGATGGACCTATCAAAATAATGAAGGTCATCACATCCAGAACCACAGAAGGAACAGATGATGTGTACATTCCAAAACCCAAAATGGAATGGACAACTGAGGACAGGAAGAGAAACAATCTTGACAACATTGCCAAGGACATTCTCTTCAAATCTGTTGATGAATCTATATTTCCCAGAATCAGGAAATGCGAAACTGCCAAAGATGTCTGGGATGAGCTCACAAAGATTGGAGCAGGAGATGAACAGGAGAAGGACAATAAACTGACCATAGCCCTCAAGAAATTTGAGGATTTCAAAATGCTGTCAACTGAATCTATCCATGAGATGGAATCCAGATTCCTGAAGATTGTGGCAGAGGTCTCTGACCTTGGAAAAGAACTATCTCAAAAGGAGATTTCTCTCAAAGTCTTGAGAGGCCTGCCATCAAAATGGGACATGAAGGTAACTGCTATGAGAGATAGCAGAGATCTCAGAACTCTGTCAACCGACAAACTCTTTAGTGATCTCAAGGCCTATGAATTTGAAATGAAGGAGATCAAAGAAGAGAAGGAAGATGAATACAAGACACTAGCTCTAGTATCTGAGCCAAGCACTTCAAAATCTGCTGAAAAATCCCTCAATAATCTCCTCACTGACGAGCAGTTTGCTATGTTTGTGAGGAAATTTAAAAGATTCATGAAGAAGGAGGGAACTGCTCCAAAGAAAGCATACAACCTGCCACCTAGAAGACAAGGGAGACCTCAATCCAGTGAGGAAACTGTTCTATGCTACAACTGTAGACAGCCAGGACATTACAAAAATGAATGCCCTCTGCCCTTAGCCCAGAAGTATCAAGGGCAGCAGGCGACTGGTCTCAAAGCTAGTTACAAGAGGGACTTCAAAAGCAAAAGACAAGCTTTTGTAAGTGAAAAGAACAAGGAGGAACCCCAATCTGAAGATGAAAGCAGCTCAAGCAATGAAAGCTCTTCATCTGAAAGCTCAGAGGAAGCACTTCTATGCCTGGGATCCTGGCAAGTGGCTGAAAAAGGCGGCAGCTGGCTCACTGGAGAAAGTAGCAGATGGCTCAGTGAAGATGATGAATACAGGTCCCCTAAATGCCTAATGGCCAAAAACCACTACAATGATGTTGAGGTAACATCCTGCTCTTCTTATAGCTCTAGTGATTCTGGACCAACCAATATTACACTGGAATCTTTATTACAAGATTTCCAAAAAGTCCAAAATCACCATGTTCTCTTAAGATCAGAAAATAATAGATTAAAACAAGACATTAAGGTTGTTCACACAAGATTGCTAGATGCCTTAACCAAAAACAATGTCTTAGAAGAAGAGAACAAAGAGCTGAAAGACAAAATGAATAACTTCAGCATGAATAGTAAAACCAGTGACTCAACTACTGAAGTTGTTTTAAATAAGAAGAGAAGAGGCCTCGGATATGTATCCCCCACCAGACTCACTCAAAACTCACCCTCCACAAGCCACCAACAAAATACAAGAAAGCTAATCTACCAAAAATCCCATTCTCAGAATGTTCCCATAAGAAGGAACCTGCCTGCTCCCAAATCAAAATCCAATCTCCTGTATAGACAAAAACTTCCCAACCATCAAAACCCAAGAACCCGTTGGCAATCAACCAATAAGACCAACCACAGTCAAAACACTAAGCAGTCTCCTCCAAAAGTCAATAATCCATTTTCCACTTCAAGAAGAAAAAGGATTAACAATTACATAGCCATCCCCCATGATTATAATACTTCAAATGGCTATAGACCAATCTGCTTAGAACTAAATGGTTCTAGATGGGCATGGATGCCCAAACTTGTACAAAGGAAGTTGCCCACTAACTTGTGGGCTACTGCTCAACAATGATGAATACAGGAAGGTGCTGGAGCAGTTGACCCACAAACATGGTACATAGATTCAGGCTGCTCCAGGCACATGACAGGCAGCAGGCGGCTCCTGTCAAACTATATGGCAAGCGAAGGACCCAAAGTTACTTTTGGGAATGTGAAAAAACAAGGAGAAACCAAAGGAGTTGGAGACCTATCCATCAATGGACTTACAATCCAAAACATATCTTATGTTAAAGGATTAAAGTTCAATCTCATAAGCACAAGCCAGCTCTGTGACAATGGCTATAATGTTACATTCTCCAAAGACATCTACTTGATTAGAGATGTCAAAAATGACAAAACTGTGCTCACTGGTAGAAGGAAGAAGGACATGTACATTGTTGATTGGAGCTCAGCTAAGGAAGGGATCTGCTTGATGACAAAGGCAGATTCAAATTTGAGTTGGGAATGGCACAACAAATTAAGCCATCTCAACTTCAAAACAATCAACAAATTGTCCAGAAAAGGATTGGTGAAAGGACTTCCTGAAATCAAATTCAAAAAGAGGCACTATTCTCATGCTTCATCTCACAAATTGAACCCAAGAAAATTGAAGAAGCCCTACTTGACTCTGACTGGATACAAGCCATGCAAGAAGAACTCAACCAGTTTGAAAGAAATAATGTATGGGAGCTTGTATCCAGACCCTATCATCAACATGTGATAGGAACTAAATGGGTGTTCAGAAACAAAATGGATGAGGAAGGCACCATTGTCAAGAACAAGGCAAGACTGGTAGCCAAAGGCTACTGCCAGGAAGAAGGTATAGATTTTGATGAAACCTTTGCTCCTGTTGCTAGATTAGAAGCAATAAGAATATTCTTGGCTTATGCTGCTCACAAGCAATTCACAGTCTATCAAATGGATGTGAAAAGTGCCTTCCTAAACGGTCTACTAGAAGAGGAGGTCTATGTGGAGCAACCTCCTGGTTTTGAAATCAATAGAGAGAAGAATCTAGTCTACAAACTGCATAAGGCTCTTTATGGACTCAAACAAGCCCCAAGAGCATGGTATGACACTCTCTCTGAGTACTTAGTGAATAATGGATTCACTAAGGGCAAAGTAGACAAAACTTTATTCAAAATTGAAGAAGGTCCCCACATGTTGCTTGTTCAAATCTATGTTGATGACATAATCTTTGGAAGTTCAAATCAAGCATTGTGTGAAAAATTTTCAACTCTCATGCAAAGCAAGTTTGAAATGAGCATGATGGGAGAGTTGAATTATTTTCTGGAACTACAAGTGAAGCAGACTCCTCAAGGTATCTTCATCAACCAAGCCAAATATACAAGAGATCTCATGAAAAAGTTCAAGGTCGAAAACAAGTCAACTGTGAAAATACCCATGAATACATCCCAAGGTCTAAGTCAGGATGATGATGGCAAAGATGTTGATCCCACACTTTACAGAGGTCTGATTGGTTCCTTGTTATATCTCACCACTAGTCGGCCAGATATTTCCTACTCAGTTGGTGTGTGCGCAAGGTTTCAATCTAAGCCTAAGGAAAGCCATCTTCTAGCTGCCAAGAAAATTCTGAGGTATCTAAAAGGCAATCCTAACTCTGGATTATGGTACCCAACAAATGGAGGTTTTGAACTCTATGGGTATTCGGACTCTGACTTTGCCGGATGCGAAATTGATAGAAAAAGCACCTCAGGAACTTGTCAATTAATTGGTGGACGACTTGTTTCATGGTTCAGCAAGAAACAAAGCTCAATTGCTACAAGCACTGCCGAAGCTGAATATATAGCTGCAGGCAGCTGCTGTGCTCAAGTCCTTTGGATGAAACAACAATTAAAGGATTATGGAGAAGAAACAAAGGAGATTAGCATACTGTGTGACAACACAAGTGCTATAGCTATTACTCATAATCCTGTGTTTCACTCAAGAACCAAGCATATTGAGATCAGGCACCACTTTATCAGAGAGCATGTTGAGAAGAAAACCATCAAGCTTGAGTACATCCCCACCGAAAAGCAGCTGGCTGACATCTTCACCAAACCATTGAATGAAGCTAGATTCAACCAACTAAGGCAAGAGCTTGGTATGTTAGATGATCTAGATCAAGTAAGGGAATAACCCTGCATCTATTCAGGGGGAACCTAATTCCATAATCAAGGGGGAATTCCTAGCCACCTGTTGAGGGGGAACTATCAGAGGTAGCCATCTCGGCTACTCACAATCCAAAAGGAATGAAGCATCAAGGTCCAAGAAAGTCTATCTCAGACTTTCAAAAGAAAGAAGCAGTCAAAATTCAAGGAGTAGGCTCAGCAGGTGACTAACAGCAGTAGGGTCAGCAGGCAGCTGACCAACTAGACCACTGCTACATGTGTAATAAGAGGACTTGAATTAATACTTTCATAAAGAAGAATACAAGCTTGGAAGAAGGAACAACCCTGGCTCACAGGCTAGAACAGATGCCTACCAGCAGATGTCTCCCTGCTAAGCAGACTACTGCCTCAGGTCAGCAGTTGGCTTATTTATTGACAAAGATACTTGGAATCTCAACTCATGAAGGATACCATCTTGATCTCCTTGTATCAAGGATTCTAAAGAAGTAAGTCATTCTCTCAGAAAATCTTCAAAAATCTACTAACTTTGAGCCCTCTGCTACCAGTGTAAACACAATCAATACTAGATGAAATCAGCCGTCTTCTCCAACGGCTATATCTCAACGGCTAGTTCCCGATAGCCTATAAATACTTCTTCCGTACATTCCACTTCACACTTTTTACTTTACAACCTCTTTCTCCCTATTTCTAAGCTCTCAAATTCTCTCAAAAGCTCTCTTACACACAATCTCACTACTTCCAAAATCAAACATCTCATCAACCCACAAATGGCCTCTCTCACCAAAGTTTCTAAGTCTATTTTCACTGGCTCAATCCTAAACACTTCCAAAACACTTGAAAGAGCAAACAACAGTGATCTCATGAGAGAACTGCTAAGGAAGCTTGACACAACAGGGCTATTGAAAATGGCAACCTTCACATACTCCCACTTCTATCCTGAAGTAGTGGCAGAGTTCTACATCAACTCAACCCCAGAAACATTGAAATCTGTAGTTATGGGGGTTGAAGTGGAAATTCAAGAAAAAGACATCAAGGAGTTACTCTCTCTTCCTGGTGACGAAGCCCCAGAAGTGGAGAACATCCTCTTGGACGAGGCAGAATTCAAAGAAGCTGTCTTCCTACCAAAAGCTCAAAATCTCAGTACTCTCAAGATAAAGAAAAAGCTGATGGTCCAAGAGTATGACATTCTCTTAGACATCCTCTACAAGTGCATTGACACAAGAACCACAGCACTTGATGAGTTAAATGCACAAAGGGCAAAGCCACTAGCCGCCATCATCTCAGGAACTCCATACAACTGGACCAAGTATGTTTCTCTTGAACTTAAACGCTATGTGACCAAATCACATACAGGAAGAAAGGAGGATGGTACACTACCGTTGCTAGGCTACGGATTTCTCATCGGAGAACTACTCAAAAAGAAGGGTATACTGGGGATAAGAAAGGAGGCAACTACTTGGAGGAAATTCCTATTCCAAACTTCCAAGGTAGGAGCTCCAGAAATTCCAAAGATTGATGATTCCTTCCTCTCCAATGACCTACTCTTGGTATCTTTCAAAGTTGATACCAAGACTGCCAAAAGACTACGATCTGGGTGTCAAGAATCACAATCAAAAAGGCCAAGGACAGCAACCAGGAATCTAAACAGAGAAATGGATGAAGCAGCATCATCTATGCATGCAGCAGAAGGCTCTCCTCTTACCATCATTCAAGAGGAAGCAGAGTCCTCTTCCAACTCTTCAGATGCAAGCAACAACTCTGCTATTCCACTTTCCATTCTTCTTCCAACAAATCATCAACAAACAGACCAACCTGCTCCAATAGAGGAGCAGAATACTCAAGAAGAAGTGCAGACGGCTCTAAACCAGGACACTCCAATCCAAGAGCAGATGGCTCCATCTTCACAGCCAGATTGTACATCTCTTGACAAATTGGAAGCTGACTGGAGCAGGGTCAAAGCTTGGAGAGAATGGAAGCTCTCCAACATTCTCCACCAAGCCAGAACACTAACAAAATTCATCAGTGAAGAGTATTTCGCTCTAACCTGGCTTGGCACCAAAGATATAGCAAAAGCAACCAACCTTCATCAGATTCATCTAATCTATCTTTCAAAGAAGAAACCGCTGACTAATAAGGAACAAGATGTACACTCCACTAACAATGATGACGATGATCTGGATGATGACAACCATTCTGGTCCGAATGGCCCCCCAAAGAATAGAGGTAAACAGGTCATCTCCTCTTCCTCCTCAAGTGATAAAGAACTTCAAATGGTTCTACAGAAATCAAGGTTTGAAACTAGAGGAGGTGGGGAAACCTCCAAAGCAATGGAGGAAGTAGCTCAGCAGTCCCCTGAGCAGCAGCATGCAGATATTTCACTCCAGAAGCCTACCTCTCACACCTCTGCAAACGAAGACCAACAATCCGGTGCCCCCTCTCCAGATTCTACTCAGAACTTAGAGCAGCACTCTCACACATTCATTCTCAACTCTGAAAATGATAAAGAGGACACGGCTACCCTGGCAGATGTCTTCATCAGAGAAAGAAGAGCTACAACCAAGTTCATCAGCAATGCCGAGGTCCGCCTACACAAAAGGCTGATCAAGATGAAAAAGCAGCTAGAGGAAAGGTTGGACATCAGATTTGGAGAAATCCACAGTCATATACGAAAAGACTCCATGATCCAACAAGTATTCAATGCTGAGCAAAGAGCTCTCCTCAAGACAAGAACCTCCCAGCAGTCAGCTCTTAATACAGAGATCAAGCAGGAGCTTGATGCACTCAAAGCCCGAAATGAGGATCTCGAAAGACAGATACTAGAACTTCAAAGGCAACAAAAAGATCAGCCTACTGCAGCAGGTACCTCTGAGCAGCTGCCTTCTCTCCCAACCTTAC
The DNA here is from genome assembly GCA_945859915.1 of Cuscuta epithymum. NCBI lineage: Eukaryota > Viridiplantae > Streptophyta > Magnoliopsida > Solanales > Convolvulaceae > Cuscuta > Cuscuta epithymum. Next base: position 518,751 of record CAMAPF010001019.1, read on the forward strand.
CTCCTCATCTTCAGCAGACTTTCCAAATGGTGAAGGAGCATGAAGAATACCTCCTGAAACTAAGGAATGAGGAGTTCCCTGCCATGTTCAAGCTCTCTCAAAAATTCCTTATAGAGCAGCAGGCTCATGCCAAAGCCTATGAACAGCTCACTAAAGACGTTGCTCACAACTTTCAAGTTCTTCAAAAGGCTACTCAGGACACCTTTTGGAAGCAAGGGTCTGACTTTCAGAAGCTAGGTCAGAGTCTAGTAGCTACACAGGACAAGCTTCAAAGATTGGAGAATGAAGTCAAAGATGAAGTCAAAACAGATCTTTTTGACATCAACAACCACATCAAGGCACTGTCTATCGAAGTTTATGATCTAAATCCATCCAGAAGACAAGATGAAGATCCTGACTCTGACCCAGAAATAGAAGCACTCTTCAAAGAAAGTGAGACCCCTGCTGATGATGCCAAAAAGGGGGAAAGGACATCTCAAGCAGGTCCCTCCTCCTCCAGATCAGCAGCAGCAAAGAAAGCAGCTGCAACAAGAAGGAAAAACAAACTCTACAAAGAAGAAGCTGAAATAAGAAGAAGAAAGGAAGAAGAAGCCAAAGCCAAGGAAGAAGCTGCCAAGAAGAAACAAGAATAGATTAGTTCTCAAAGTCCGAAAGTGACTAAAAACTAATATACTTTAGACTGTAGACCAATGTACGATTGTCTCCATGAAAATCAATAAAAACATTTGTTTCTTGTGTTGTATAGTTTTGGCATCATCAAAAAGGGGGAAATTGTTAGTACCCAATTTTGATAAGATTTTGATGATGCCACTATACTTTGCACCCGTACATTGTGTCCAAATTAAATTCAGGTATTAACACTCAAATTATTCAAATGTGACAAAATAAATGTACAATTTTTGAGACCAATGAAATAGTACCGGAAAAAGTAAAAATGCAATAAGGTATTTTTTTTTACCTTAAACGGATATTTAGATCCAACCGGCACATATCATTTGACTCAAAGATTAAATAAATGTCACATTTTAAAGATGCTCGAAAAATCATATACATCAAAGTTGTATGATTGGAAGACAAAACTTGACCAGCATTAAAAACTTAAACAGGTACATGGTCCTACAGCATGGGACGTCCTTTTGGAGTGAAGCTGCAGCGGCTGAAGACAAACCCATGCCGCGGCCCAATTATTCAAGACAGAAAACAAAAGGATTAAAAGCTCCTGCACAAGAAGACGAATGTACAATTCGTCCCAGCCAGAACCTCAACGCACAAGATTAATCCATCTCAACCAACGGATGAGATCAATCAACCATGAAGGCCTATAAATATAGGTAGAAGCATGAGTTCAAAAATAAGCTTGAGCATCCTAAGTAGAGAAATACTTTCATCAAAGCATATACGAGCTATCTAGCAAAAGAGAAAGTGCAAACTCAACTTTACTCTCTGCTTAGCCTCATGCTTCACTAAGCTCTTAGATTAGATCAACATTTTCACATTTTTAGAGCTTAGTTCATAGTTGGAGGTTAGAACTTTCTTGTAAACATTACACAAGTGGTTGTAAACACTTAGGAGAACAGTTGTTCGGATCCTAAAGTGTGGGTAGATAGATAGAGTACCTTTTGATCCCCACTGGATCGATTGAGAAAAGTCTAAGGACTGAGTAACTTTGAGTGGTGTTATACTCATTGTGAAAAACCTTCAATCTAGGCCTAAGTGTTGTAAAGGCTAGATTGGCACTAAGTGTATTGGGCTGAATACTTTAGTGAAATCCATCTGAAAGAGGGTGGGACTGGAGGTAGGAGGATTACACCACCTCTGAACCAGGATACATCGTGTGTTGATTCTCCTTTACTCACCACAGCACACACCCAATACTTCTCACTAAAGGGATCGTAGTTTGCCAGCAGCATCCTAAGCAGTCGTCTTAATTGACTCTACTGCTTATCCTACTGCTTAATAACTCACTTTTCCTTGAGACTTCTGTTTCCCACAAGCTTTACATATCACTACTAAAAGGTGTGATTGGTCAGTCCTCAAAGATACTTCTTTATAAGCAGCAGACGGCTTAGCAGTTTCCTGGGATTACCCAACTGCTCAGACCACTGCTCAGGCAAAACTCTTTACTACCTTCAGCTCAACATATATTCAGAAAGCCCTCATCATTCTCTGCAAGGCCATATTATCATCTTTCTCAAACTTCTATTTTCAACTGGCAGTTGCCTCAGCAGTTCCTTGCCATCTAGCTAACTGCCAAGCCAACTGCTCACAGTTTGAAGTCCAAACATCATTGAAGGTAGAAAGTTGTCACACACTCATTAGAAAAAGGGTAAAGACTTCCGCTGTGCATCTATTAATCTCTCAAAAGATTATAGATCAATTCATCTAGAGGTAAAACTTGAAAAAGGTGAAAAAGATTTAAAAGTCTATTCACCCCCCCCTCTAGACTTTTACCCTATCCAGGACCATCACTTATTATTATTATTCTAGTGTAATATGTATTAATTCATTAATCATGATTAAACCGTATGTAGCACCGTCCCCAAGCATATTTACTTTTAGTAAATTATGTAATAAACCACGAAGAATGATTATGAATTTACGTGATTGTAAATTTTTATTATTTCTTTTACGTGAATAGTAAATTGCATGTGGGGCCCACGCCGGGAACGGGGGCTGCCCGATAAATTAATGAACCACATATTATATTCATCTTGGTCTAGATAATATGTATATGGTGGTGGATATTTTAGTTGGGCCATGGAAAGGGCACGAGGTTGACCTGTTGGTCAAACGAGGCCCAATTACCAGTACTGGTAATTCATCGGATAATAGCCCGAAATGAATTTCGGAGACTACTGAATTAATGTTGGGGAATATACATCTATTCTAAAGGCCCATAATTATTAGGAACGCGTGGTATATTTTATCTGGCCCGATAACATAAAATATAATTAAAACAGTCCGAGAAATACAACTTTCGGGGCTGATTGTACACACCGGGACTTAATGGGATGACCTCCCACATGAGTGGGGGCCACACCACGTTTTTAGGTACCCTAGTTGACTTAGTGAGAGCTGGAGGGGGACAAACCAAAGTGATTGTGCGGACAAATGAATGTGAGGATGGTTGAGGACAAACCACACCTCCCATTGTCCTACTCATGTATTATTTTCTCAACAATTGATTGAGATGATATCCTCTCTCCTTCATTGAGAGCCATTCGAACCATACAAGGCAAGAGGAGCTCTAGGAAGCATCTTTTACAAACTAAAGCTTGAAGGAAGCAAGAGTAGGAGAAATCCAAGGAGAAAGCTAGCAACGAAGAAGGTAAGGACTCACCTATCTTCTTTAACTAGTTTTATAGTGTATGATTTTCAAGAAATCATATGGTGGATTAGACATGATGTTCTACACGTTTAAAAGTGTAGAATAATGTTATAAAGTGGTGATAATTAACTTAGAAGAGTTGGTGAATCGATAGGAGTCGAAATCGCCGGAAACCGCCACTTTAAGGGAGCTGTTCGTAGCTGCAGACCACGAAAGCCGCCCAGCTTTCACGAAAGCCGCCCGGCTTTTGCCCAGCAGTCCACTTTTGCATCTCCAATCGGTTTAGAACGGGGACTGATCGGAGGGCTTAACAAAGGCAACTAATCCAGCACTTCATAAGGTGAGGATGGCTGACTATATTGCTTATAATCTTTGGGTTAATTTCATGAGATTACCTAAGGTAATTAAATATGTTTTTAAGGATTATTAATGATTAATAATGCCTAAGAATGAGAAGACTATTGTCTATAAGGAAAAGAGCATAATATACAAATTTGTAAGAAATTGTGTATGATTATGTGATATGAAAGAAATGGTATGGTAATGGAATTAACTATGAAAATTGTGATAAAATATACTTTTACTTCATGTATGAAATTCATGAATGGATAAAAGTGATATTTTTGATATTGGGATTAAATCATATTTGGATTGGAAAATCAATTGAGATAAACTATTTGGTTATGAATTTAGAACTTGGTTGTTCTAAGGTTATTCGACTAGTATCGAAATACTAGTCGGGAGATTTATATAAATAAATGATGGAATTAATCCTAAGAGATAGGATTGTGAATAGATATGCCTTAAGTAGTCTTAAGAGATGCTTTAAGGTCGAATTGTATGAACACTAAGGTGTGTTAGGGGTAGGCCTAAAGGCTATCCAAGTGAATTGATTCTAGGCATAGGATTTGCTTGAGAATTGAGCTATGAAAATAAATTAGAGTCGGACTCTAGGATTACATGGAAATGTAGTTGGGCCGAGCCCTTGCCATGTAACGTGATTAGCATGGAAATGTAGTTGGGCCGAGCCCTTGCCATGTAACGTGATTAGCATGGAAACGTAGTCGGGCCGAGCCCTTGCCATGCATTGTGATCTTCATGGAAACGTAGTTGGGCCGAGCCCTTGCCATGAAGTTATGGTTGGTATGGAAACGTAGTTGGGCCGAGCCCTTGCCATACAAATTTAGATATATTAAATTGAGTTAAAGAATTGTATAGAAATGTAGTTGGGCCGAGCCCTTGCTATACAATCGGGACTCGAGGGAACCCTATGGGGTTGTCGTGACTCATGGTCACGGAAAGTGAAAATGGTAAATTCTAAATGAATATGGGCCCACGGGCCGACTACTTGACTTTATATAAAGTAAGTATATTTATAAAACAGGGTAACCGGGGGTTACGGCCTACGATATAATATCACTCTATTTGAGGGTCTTAAGAAATTGAAACATTGATTATACTTAGTATAGTTGTCATTGTACTTGTCAAATGCTTCCAAGTACTGACCTCCCCTTCACGGGGGAGGCCACCTCACAGTTTCAGGTAGAACTTGAAGAGTTGCTGCCACCCCCCGTTGCTTCGGGGAGATCAAGGGAAGAAGACGTGGTTCGTGCTTCTTCCGTTTCTGTTTTGAAAATAATCTAAATAATGCTCATGGATATTATTTTTGAATAATCATTCGGGGGCTTGTATGCCCATGTTTGCCGAGTGTGGCATAAACACTTGTATTAAATGTTTCCGCTGCTTAAATGAATATTTTACATTATGCTTGTTTATGGATGTCCTATGTGTGAATGGTATTCAAGACGCCTTGTATAGTATGGATGAGTTGGACTGCGGTTGACTATTCGTACTGTACGGCGGGTTGTTGACGTGTCCGGTTAGGTCCGGGGCGTGACACCGTATACAATTATGTATGTCTATATGTATATGCGTTTGTTATATACTACATATAATTTAATTTAATGTGTGTACATTATTTATATATATGTGGATATATATGTTTGAGTATATATTTATAACGGGGACGGGGCGGGTGTAGCAATACCCGTCCCCGCCCCATATTTTAATGGCGTAAAAATATCTCACCCATCCCCGTCCCCACCCCCGCCCCAAGCCCCGCCCCAACCTTCCCCCGCGGGGCGGTTCCCCACGGGTCCCCGCCCCCATTGCCATCCTTAGGTAGAACTTTCATACATACTTTGAAAAATTAGTATTACACATCTCTATTGAAACATGAAATTGTTTTAGCGCATCATCGCAAAATATAGATCCTAGTAACATGAAGTTGTTTTAATGCAACATCATACATTCAGCGGTTGAGATTCTTTCTTATTTCTTATATTAGATGCATTTTTCACTTGAAACTACACACACACACACACACACAAATACACAAATATTCCGGTCAGGAACTTTCTAACCGGAGCCCCGTCCGGCCTCCTCCATTTGGGGGCCTTCCCGGTGGTATTTTTTGCTCACATTTTTTGTGTATGTTCCTCATCAAGTATAGTTCATCTATACCAAATTTGAGCAAAAACTTCAATCGGGAAGGTCATCAAATGATTTTTGCAAGTATGGATGAAATAGACTTGGCAAAATAATTTGATGACCTTCCCGATTGAATTTTTTGCTCCAATTTGGTATGGATGAAATAGACTTGATGAGGAACATACAAAAAAATTTTGAGAAAAAAATACCACCGGGAAGGCCCCCAAACAGAGGAGGCCGGACGGGGCTCTTGTCCGGAAATTCCGGACAGGAATAGCTCTCTCTCTCTCTCTCTCTCTATATATATATATATATATATATATATATATATATATATATATAGGGAATGGTTCAAGTGAAAAGTAGTCTTCCCATGAAAAGTGAGAACAAATCTTAGCCTTTAATCACTTGTAAATGGATGGATTAGATGAACTTTAATCACAAGATACAGACTCAAATAATGTGCAAACGTTTATAGTACAAAGTGGATATAAGATGAATAAAAGATTGCTAATTTTTTCAAAATTTGTGCACATTTATGATGTACTGTTATGCACTTTTGTACTCTGTATGTGCACTTTTTGCATATTTTGGTACACTTTTCGTATAATATTTTTATTAAAAGTTCTTCATAATTACCAAAACGCCACCGCGTTTTTCACTTAAAATTTGATCTCTTCCACCCATTTTTCCATATCAATGGCCAAGATTAGTTCTTATTTTTCACCTAGGAAGCACTTTTTATTTGATCCATACTATATACGTAGTATATATATATATATATATATATATACACACACACACATATACATACAGAGAGAGAGAGAGTGTGAGAGAGAGTAGTCTTCATGTCAGGCCCGTCTGACAGGAACTGCTATCCAGTCGAGCCGGTTTCAGGGCCTTCCGAGTGGAATGTTTTGATGAATTTTTTTGAGCATGTTCTATTGTTCTTCATCAAGTCGAGTTGATATCCACCAAATTTCAGCTACATATTCAATCAGGGAGGTAGTCAAACAAATTATTTAAGAACGCTGCGCAGTTAATATATATAAACAGTGCAGTATTTTTCAAAAAAATCATTTGAGTTCCTTCCCAATTGAATGTTTAACTTAAATTTGGTGGACATAAACTAGACTTGATGAACAACATGATAAAAAAGTTTCATTAAAAAAATCCACCGGGAAGCCCTTCAAACGGGGTCGTCCGGACGGCTATCCCAGTTAGTCCGGCTTGACACGAAAATTCATCTATAATAGGGTGCGGTTCCGGTGAGAACACCCTCTTAGGAGAGGAAAAAAGATTAAAATCCAAGCATTCAATAATGTAATCGTGTGGCTAAGATAAGAGCTTGGGATTTAAAAAAAATCGTGCACCTCACGTGATTGGGCAAAAAATTAGTGTTAAGGGCAACTATGTAAAATGATGTTACAATATAATCGGCAACTAAATCTCCTTCCTAAAAAAACTCATTAATAAATACCGGACTAAATGGAATTTACCTAAACTCTCGGATGGTTATTGTTATGCTATTAAATTTTTAAGCTTTCTATTGTACACGTTGGATTTATAGTTGGATGGTTTCCATAGTTAGGAAAATTAAATCATCCACTGCACCCTTCCTGATTTTTTTCCCCAGAATACGTAGTTGTTTTTCAATTTAATGATCAATTCCAGTCTTTTTATTTCAACTATAAATAATAAACTTTAATAAGTCAAAAGTTTTGCACTACAACTTTGTTTGAATGCACTTTTATTAAATACACTGCACAAGTTAGATCACAAGATATGCACTCGAGCATAGAATACTTGCACTTTTATCGAAAACCGTTTGTAACATCAATTTAATTAAATATTTAATTTTTCACAAACAGTTATTTTAATACTCTTTTAATAATCAACATCATTTATCAATGAAATCGATTATGAAGTGAAATACAGAGTACCGCTTTATTGTTTTAAATGCGCTTTTGTAAATTGCATGTGTATGTCATTAGGTTGCACTTTCTACACATTATACTGCACTTTATTTGTAATGTAATATTTGATTTCCACTTTTTATAAAATTAACCTAGCTACACTTTACGTGTAAGAGGTTTGCACACCCATATATGTATTAAACAAAAATGAATATAAATATATAAGAGTATAAACTATCAACTAACAAGTGCATTTTAAATATATATAAAATGCACTATTTGTCATACTTTCGAAATTACTTTGGCACTCTTATATAAAATGAAATGCACTTTTATCACGTGCATATTAAATATATTCAAAAGTGCATCACTATATTAAATTTCCTGATATAAAATGCATTATTTCTATTGTGAAAGTGAAAATAATGTAAATAAAAAGTTAGTGCATCATTACTTCGACAAAGTGCAATGAAAAATTGTATGTAAATTATCATGATTATGAAAAAATATACACACAATTAATGTACATGCAAGTTAACAAAAGTGCATCGAATAATATACTAAATAACTACAGAAGATGGTAAAAAATTAAAATATAATTAAAAACAATCTAATAAAATAAAATAAAATAAAATAAAGATGGATTAAAAGTGATACGTAAGATAAATCCTTTCAAAAGAAAGAACATAGGAATACATCAAACATACGCACACGAAGGTAAATTAACGAATCATAAAGATTTGGCATTAAATGGGGCGGTTAGCATTAAATATATAAATACTATGAAATGACTACAATACCCTATTGGTGTATACACGTTACATTGAAAAGAAATGATGATCCAACGGTTGTGAGTTGTTCTTTTTTACTCTCCTAAGATTAAGTTCTCACGTGAACCTAAATCTATATATATATATATATATATTTATATATATATATAGAGTATGGATCAAATATATATAGAGTATGGATCAAATATATATATATATATATATATATTTATATATATATATATATATATATATTTATATATAGATTTAGGATCATGTGAGAACTTAATCTTAGGAGAGTAAAAAAGAATTGATGTAGACCATTGGATCATCTAATAATTCCTCCGCGCTTCTAATCTATCGAGAGGGTTTTTAGTCATTTTGTATATGTATTGATTACGCTTAAAGATAAGTTCCGAAATGTTAGGCACTACTTTACTTGTTTACTGTACGTTCCACTAACTTCCTTTTGAGTATTTGTGTATTTATTATTGCTTTGTCATAGTTTATATTTTATAGCCTTTAATTGTCTACATGTGACTTTTAGATGAGTTTCTTTTCAATTTAAGTGCTAGCATTTTTTAACAAATTTTATAATTCTGTGTACTCTTTAATCATCATATTCTCTCTTATTTATTTTCAATTTTCACACTGCATTATCTGAATAATTATTATTTTTTAATTTAGTATATAATTGTGCATTTTTAATTTGTCCATTACGATTTTTACATCTTTAAGATGCTTATAAATTTGCATGATGACAACATATAGCATATTTTCAATTTGGTCATTTGGAGAAGTTTGATCTTCAACAAAAAGGTTGTTATGTGTTGTATGATACTGCACTTTGATTTATTTTATATGCACATGTTAAAAGTGCATTTCATTTTGATGCACTTATCATACTTTGTTCATGCACTTTTCATTATTTTTTTTCAGACACACGTTACATCAGGAGACATCATTATAATGGAATTACCATGGGGCTTTTGGAAGAAAAGTGCATTATATTTGATTTTGTAAAAAGAATCATTGTAAATTAAAGTTTTAGAAAGTGTGTAATATAACAGTGCACTTGTTTATGTAGTTACAATGCACATTATAAAAGTGCATTTTATTTTGTAAAAAAATGCATTTTGTTTTGTAAAAAATTGCCAACGTATAAACTTCAAAAGTGTAATAATATAATGCACTTTTGTATGTACTTAAAATGCACATTTAGATTACAATAATAAGTGCACTTCTACACCTAATATGTGTAAACATTTAACTGAATTGATGTTATATACAGTTTCGAATAAAAGTGCATCCTTTCAATGTTGGAATGCAATAAATAAATCATTTTGACTCATTGATGAATATTACATTTGAAAAGAAAAAAAATGATTAATAAGAAAATTAATGCACGAATTACAAAACAAAGCTTTGTTCGAAATAATTATCTTAATTATATGCTAGAATATCCTAAATTTGGAAATAAAATAAAGTAAGAGAGAGTATTTTTTACAATAAATGATGCTAATTATGGAAGAAGTTATTACGTATGAATTGCTATCCACTTTTTTAGGAGGATTTCCTATTATGATGCATCATGCGTGATATCCATCATGAAAAATTTTACCATGATGCCCTTAATATAAGTATATAGTTGCACGTTAAATTTTTAAAACCCCAATCCCCTCCGAAAATTACTCTATTTCAGAATCCATCTAAGCCATCGGATTAGAGTTATTAAAGGTTAGTCAATGGTTGGATTTTAATCTTTTTCCCTCTCCTAAGAGGGTGTTCTCACAGGAACTAACCCCTTTATTAGGGGAGAGTTCCGGTGAGAAAGGAACTCCAGGAGAGAAATAAGAACGAAATTCAATCATTGATGTCATGGATCTAACGGCCACAAAAAAAGGAGAATCAATACCAATTTCGTCACATGGGCTTTTCGTTAAAAGGATGTTGCAATGGTATTGTTCCGTAAGGGCATTAAAGTCAAAGTATTGAGAATTTAGTTATACGTGTAGCGAGATTCTCTCCCACCCATCCTGTTTAGCACTCATTTCGTATAAAGTGGAAGTATAATATTATTAATGAGCTTCTACATTTCCTTTTCCAAATACATTACTTTTTCATAATTGAGACTCAAATATTCTACAAAGAGGCTTATTTACGTTATATTTTGCACTATTTCTGTTTTTTTAAATTAGATTCGTTTCCAAAAAAATCTATAAATGCATGTCAACTCAATGACTAAATATATGCACTTTTACTCGGAGTATTATACACCATTGGTTGCTTTAAGTATTTCTTACTATTTCTTTTCACATTCCATATATATTCCCTTATAATACAAACTATATATTAATAATTTCTTATAAAAAGAACATTTATGTAAATAGGATCTAGTTCCGGCAAGAGCACTTCTTCCCCGTAAAAAATGAAAACAATTCAAACCGATGCACATACATTATGGTTCACGAAGATGCACATTTATAAATAAAATCATGCATAGTTCGGATGTGCACAATTATGGTTAAAATAATGCACTATTCAAACACACATTTTCTAATTTATGGTAGTGCACATTTATGTTTCACATAATAGCTCAATACCATTATTCGTAAATGATAGAAATAAGTTTGAAAAAGATCCAAATGGAGTTTGTTGTATAAGTACATGCACTTTTACACTTCAATTCGTAAAATTTGCACCTTACATTTTAATATTCTGCACTAATTCGAAATTAATAGAAAACAATAGTTAATTAGGTTAAATTTATGGTCCAAAACAATGATAGAGTGAATAATAGTCAATTAGGTTAAATTAGGTTATAATATTTAATTAGGTTAAATTTATGGTCCAAAACAATGATAGAGTGAAGAATAGTAAAATTGCAAATAAAATGGTTGAATGATGCGACTTTAAATGAAGCATAGTGCACCACATTCACTTTATTCAGACATTTTCTTTTTCACGAATGTCATGCATTTTTTCTCATAAGTAAATGCTCTTTACTTGAATAGTTTATGCACCATGAAAGGGAGCTCCCATCCCATTGCAGATGATCTTTATTTTCGGTTCATTAGTGTTTTTAATCACAGTTAATGTCAAACATCAATGAGTGCAACAGTGTATACGATAATTTAATTTTATGAATTGAATATAGTGCATTACTATCATATAATATGTGCACTAATTTAGACATAGATGGTTATAATGCGTAAATATCATTTCACTTGCATATGAGGAATACAAAAGTTAAACAGAAGATATATGTAAATATAGAGAAAAACAAAGAAAAAGTCATCAAAAATAAAATAGAAGATACATTTAGACATAAAATGATGAACGATTTAATAATTCTGCACTATACTTATCTTCCGTTGTGAATCTGGAGAAAATAATGAGTGTGAATGAATCAAAATGTGGGATAAAGAATTATTTTGATTGGCTAAGAAAATATAATATAATTTGATAAAGTAGCTAGTGCTATAAAGAACGGTAAAACAATCAAAATATAATTTGATAAGATAGTTGGCTATGAGAAATTTTAGGATACGGTTATGGAAACAATCGGATAGCATTAATGGGATGCGAAAATCTCCTCTTTACCCTTAATGAAAGAAAGCCCACGTATTAAAAGAGTTCAAGATCAAATGGCTATAATTCATTCTCATTTCTCTCCTAAGATGATATTCTCATTTGATCCCTACTCTATATATATATATATATATATATATATATAAAAGAGGTCACATACTAACCATGCTTAAAATACTAACTTACTAACTCAATAATATGCAACACATTGAACTTCAATATGCAGTACAAATAATGTAAAGATGCACACTGTGAATTTCAATATGCAATAAAAACAATATGCAAAATTTTGAACTTTAATATGCAGTACAAATAATATGCAACACTTTGAACTTCAATATGCAGTACAAATAATGTAAAGATGCACCGTTTTTGATAGTTTGTAGGTTAGCATGGGAGGAATGGTTAGTATGTGATCTCACCCCTATATATATATATATATATATATATATATATATATATATATATATATATATATATATATATATAAAATCCGGAAAGTAATTTAGGATGTTTTTACGTGGACCATTTTTAGTATCAGACCAAACACGACCAGATCAAACTAGACTAGACCACACTTGGACAGTTATAAAATAATACACATATACCAGACATTTACTAGACCAAACCAGACCAGAAAATCTCAATCCAAGTAAAAACATCCTAAACCACCAAAATCACTAGAGTAAATATCGGAGAACACTTATCATATTTTATTAAAAATTGAGGTAAGGGTCAATTGAGTACATCAACTTGTACGAGGTGGAGTAAAGAGTATACAATATTGCATTTGATCTTTTTAACTACACAAATTAGGGGTTTTAGTGTTAATTGATTACACCTGTTAGATTAACACGTTAATATGACTGAGTTGGCTAACAGAACGCTAATAGGTCGACTTCTTGCAGATCGAGCCAACCCCCAGCCACTTGGCCCACTTCATCGACTTCTCCTTGGTCGACATCAGCCCCCCGCAGGTCGACTTCTCCTTGGTCAATGCACCCCTGCTAGCTGATGCCCCCCGCAGGTCGACCTCCGAAGATCGATTTTCCTTTTTTGGTCGACTTCGTGAAGGTCAGTGCCATAATCTTGGTCCATTACCCCTTCTTACTTAACATTTCGTTAGCCAACTCAGCTATATTAACGTGTTAATCTAACGGGTGTACTCAATTAACACTAAAAATTCGAATTTGTGTACTTACAAAGATCAAATACAATATAGTATACTCCTTACTCCACCTCATACAAGTTTGTGTACTCAATTGACCCTTAGAAATCTTTAAAAAACCCAGGGAGAGGAGGACAATATGTCAAGACCTGTCGACCCAAGATGACATACGATCACAATTCACAACAAACATGAAATGCATCTAATTAACCATTTAACCTTAACGGAAAATAAAAATTTACTCGATCTAAATCATATAAAAATCATATAAATAATAATATGAATATATATGGCAATCTCTAATAGAAACATGTAATAGTGCATCAACTCAGAAAAAAGTACCTCCTCTCGCACTTTGCAAGAAAAAGTCTCTTTTTATATGAACTTTGCCTTATACACACACACATTATCTCTGTAAGGATTTTCCTGATCAGAACGCCGTCCAACCACCTCCATTAAAGATGTTTCGGGGTGAAATTTTCTGATAAATTTTGGTGAGCATGTTCTTAATGAAGTAAAAATTTACCAAATTTCAGCTTAAAATTTGAAAAACATTACACACACATAAATTAAATGCAATATATAACTCCGTAACTCAAATAAAAAAAAGTAATTAGATACAAATTTGTATGTAATATAAAATACAATAGTTAATACTACCTCCATCCATTTTTATTTAGCCATCTTTGACTCTTTCAGTCAAAGATAGTAGTAAAGTTTGATCAAATATTTCAACTAATATATTTATGTGAAATTTAATAAATTTATATTTTATGATAATATTTTTAATAAAGAACATTTTGATACCATTTTTCATATTATCAATATTACTGTGTGTAAATATATAATTGATCAAAATTTAATATTTTTTACTTTGAAAAATCAAATTTGGCAAAATAAAAAAGGACGGATGGATTATGAAATATTATGCCACATCACAATTCGTATATAAAATGTGTCATCACGCATTTCTGTGTAAATTAGTCTACAATTATCCATTCTAAATCGGGTGCGGTTCTAGTGAGAACGATGCTTAACGTGGTGAGAACACTCACATTTAAATCAATGTGGTGCACAATGGAGCTATTCTGTTGCACATTTTCAATTTGGTCGAAATAAGAGTATAATAAATAAACACGGTGGCATTTTTGTAAATACTGTTAAAATGTGAAAATGTGCAATATACAAGCTTCATTGTGCAACACGTTGGGGAAAAAGTGGTGTTCTCACGTTCTCACGTTAAGCAATGTTCTCATTTGATCTTTATTCTTCTAAATCAAATTTTATAAAGATTATGCTTCCAGCCAATAATCATTTTTGGGCAAAGAAATGTGCCTATCCACGTATAAAAATCCTCTCTTAAACTTCTCTTTGATCGAACTGGCGTCTGGCGTGGTCCTACCTCCTCTACGTGCTTCTATTCCCTGGTTCACTGCTTGCTAATCACATGAAAAGCAATACTGCTACCCATACCGCACATGACTTTTACTTCCTTTTTTCTTTGTTGAACGAGCTGAAAGCTACAAAATATGTATGCATATCCATGCGCATGTTATGTGTCGATGATCGATGCACTTTTATAAAGTAAAGAGAAGAGTACTTACTTGATCATTGGTTTTGCCATTGTGCCCTCTCTGCCCTATCTAAATCTATGTCTGCAACACAGCAACAGTATGTACATATGAGAATCCAAGGTATCCAAAGTGGCACTACGGTATAGATCCAAGGTGTTTGGATGTATTTCTTAAATCGGGTTCCACCCTTTCAGGGAATATAAACAAATCTTGGAGTGTTTGAGCTTGCTGGAGCCGAGAGTGCAGAGATCGAAAATAGATTATAGGGTAAAAGCTTGTCTATTAACAATTGCTCAAAAGGTATATATACAAGTTTTGTGCTAAAGTGTGTTGAAGCATTTATTCCATACCGGAAAGCTTTAAAACAATAAAACACTATATAAGACTTTGAGTTACTCCTCCTATCAGGTTGACCTTTTAGGATGGAACCTCGGGTCTTAATATGGTATCAGAGCCAAGTCTGGTTGTGGTTTGAAAACTTGTTTAGCACTCATGATTAAGGGTAGCTTGTTAAGGGTCTGTTTGGCTTATTTATACACTCCGATATTGTTCAGCCCGGTTTGGGCTGAGGGGGCGTGTTGAAGCATTTATTCCATACCGGAAAGCTTTAAAACAATAAAACACTATATAAGACTTTGAGTTACTCCTCCTATCAGGTTGACCTTTTAGGATGGAACCTCGGGTCTTAATAAAGTGAGCCCTTGGCCCAACTTATGTTAAAGTAATCTATAATTAATCTATACATTAATACTACGGCCCATATGTGTCTAACACCCCCCTCAAGTTGGAGCATGGAGATTACAAATGCCCAACTTGCTAAGAAGAAATAAAAAATTGGCGTTTTCCCAAAGCTTTTGTGAAGATATCAGCGAGCTGATCCGTAGTAGATACATGCCGAGTAGTAAGGAATCCCGCTTGGATAGCATCCCGAACATAATGACAGTCAACCTCGATGTGCTTCGTACGTTCATGAAAGACGGGATTCTGAGCAATGTGAAGGGCGGAGCGATTATCACAATATAAGGGTATGGGACGAGAGTGATGAACCCCGAGAGTCAGAAGAAGACCGTTAAGCCACTTTAATTCAGCAGTCACCGCGGCCATAGATCGGTACTCAGCTTCAGTAGAGGATCGGGAGACAGTATGTTGTTTCTTGGTTTTCCACGAGATAGGAGACCCGCCCAGAAATACCATCCACCCGGTGAGTGAACACCGAGTGAGTGGACAACTAGCCCAATCAGAATCACACCAGCTAGTGAGAGTGAGATTACTCGTGGAGGAAAGAAGAATCCCTTGACCCGCGGTACCTTTAAGATAACGGACAAAATATGAACAGCATATGCCAAGTCAGGGCGAGTAAACAAAAGATAAAGCAGACGCCCAACGAGACGCCGATAGGTCTCTGGGTCAGACATGAGTTCCCCCGTAGCAAGTGTTAAATTGTGATTTTCCTCCATAGGAGATGCTGAAGGTTTAGCCCCCAATAAACCGGTCTCGGAAATAATATCCAAGGCATATTTGCGCTGGGACAAGAGTAAACCATCGGATCCATGAGCCACTTCCACACCAAGAAAATATTTAAGGTGTCACGCCCCGGTCTGGCCGGACGCGCTAACAACCGCCGCATAATCCGATTAAGGCAACCGCAGTTCACCCTACTCGAACCATGCAAGGCGAACATGAATACCATTCACACAAGTACATCCATAAACAATCATAATAAAGCATTTCAAATATACGCAGCGGAATACAAATATTTTTAAAAAGTCAAAGGCCACACAGGGCGAACATGAGCACGCAGGCTCCCAAATCATTTATAATTTAAAATAGTTCCATGAGCATTATTTTATTTATATCAAAATAGAACTGGAAGAAGCACGAACCACGTCTTCTCTCCATGGATCACCCGAAGCAACGGGAACAAGAAGCAAGCTCTAGCTTCTACCTGAAACTGTGAGGTGGCCTCCCCCGTGAAGGGGAGGTCAGTACTTGGAAGCATTTGACAAGTACAATGACAACTATACTGAATATAATTCATGTTTCAAACACAAGACCCTCAACATAGGGTGATACTATATTATGGGCATAACATACAGCTACCCCATTTCAAATCACTTGTATAGAATATATATACCAAGTCAAATAGCCGACCCGTAGGTCCATTTGTATTTCAAAACAATTCCCCTTGTATAGCCCTTGGCCTATTCTTGCATATAGCAATCTCGAGAGGTTACCCCACCCCTAGTCTAAACCCAACTCCATCGAGAGGGTTACACAATTTATCATTTGTACTCGTCCACGTTGGACTTACCCACCCTACGGGTGTATTCATTCATTTTGGGCTTACACCCCCAGTATAATATCTTTGATTCATTTAGGGCTTACACACCCCGTATAATCTTAGTTCGTGTAGGGCTTACACACCCCGTATAATATCTTTGATTCATTTAGGGCTTACACACCCCGCGTAATACTTTATCATGTAGGGCTTACACACCCCGTATAATACTTTATTCATTAGGGCTTACACACCCCGCGTAATACTTTATTCGTGTAGGGCTTACACACCCCGCGTAATATCCTTTATCTCGTTAGGGCTTACACACCCCACGTAATGCTTCATTCATGTAGGGCTTATACACCCCGCGTAATATCCTTTACTCGTTAGGGCTTACACACCCCGTATATATCCCCGTATACTCATTGTACACGAGCAATCATAATCTATCAACCTCGGGCTAGTCTTCATCAAGACTCCCCGGGCTGCCTTCATATAGTCTAGGTAGACTCCACCATTTCCTTTGAGTGTGACCATAGTCCATCACTCATTCTAAGTTCATGCCTATCTAATTCAATACTATAGATAGCACATACAATTAATCACTACGGATTCATATCACTTTGATCATATCAATAACTCAAGTATTCCTTACTTCACATTTAATCATTTTGCCTATCCACATAGGTATCCATATATCCCTTTTAAGATCTTATGGAATCACACATTTATCAACATTTGTCTATATCATACTAATCCTGTATATCAATTCAATAATTAATACTTCCTCCGTTCTATAATTGTTGCAACATTGTGATTTTTACACTATTCACAGATCTTACTTTGACCATGATTTTCTACTAATATACATAATCAAATTATTACGTATAAAATGTTATTGAACTCTTATTAATGTGAATTTCCAAAATATCAACTTTTTATAATGTTTACTAATACATAATTAAATATAATTACAGTCAAAGTTGTGCATTGGCAAACGTGAAAGTCAAACTGTTGCAAGAATTATAGAACGGAGGATAGTATATTTCAAGGATTTCTCCCCTCATGCATAATGCCTTTGCTTATCCACCTTTGTAATATCATGTATCAATTTATATGACCACATAGCAACACATTTATTCACATTGGAGTATATCATTTAATTCCATCAAAATCATAATTTGATTACTTAGGTAATCTCATGCTCAACTCACGAGTTATAGACAATATAGTCAGCCATCCTCACTTTAAATATGTCCAGCAAGGTTGCCTATTGAAGCCCCATCGTTAAACCTTCGATGGGGAATGATCTGAATCAAGCTTGGCTGGCAGAGGGCAAAAGCCGCCCGGCTTTTGCAAAAGCTGTTGGAAATTTATTGAGAAATTGAGCTCAGGTGTTCAACATGATATTTGGAACATTATTTTTAGTTATTAAAGATAATGCCATAATTGTAATTAGTGTTATTCCAATTATGATTTCTTTTACTTAGCATTTGAATGATAATAAAAGAATATTTTTAAATGGGTTATGTGTACCATTTGTGTAGTCCATTATAAATGAAAATAAAACTAGGGAAAAACTATTTTAATGTTTTTTAATTCCTAAACTTGCAGCACGTACGAAACCGTTCTATATTTTAATTCCTAAGTCAAAGGGTTCGTTACGTGGCTGTTTTTCAAAGTTAAGGGATGCAACTTTTCAAAATGGACACACTCTTTCGGTAGATTTTCTTCTTCTTGATAGCCATATGCAATTTATTTATTTGGCTGAATAGACATAACCATTTAGAATGATCATCTTTACTCTATAAAAGAGAAGATCGGTGTTGAACACTGGTACGGACAAAATATTTGTCATCTTGCTTTGCCTTATTTTATCATTATTAACTGCAGTAATAGTGATAGAATATTTAGACTACTTTATATACAAATCACTTCTTAAGTGTTATTTTATCAGTAGCTAAAATACACTTGTACACCTTCTTTTTATCCCAAAAGTTCTATCTTGTAACCCGGTTACTGTGATAAGGGTAGATAGTAAACTTTTAGGAAAGCGTATTTGATACGTGACTAGAAGTGATATCCAGTCCAGCCATATTTACATCCTTATATTTCACCATTGTTATCCTCCAGTTCTAACAATCTAAAAGTTTACTATTCCGAAATTATGGCCGCTACTCAACGTGATATCAACACCAATTTTCAAAAATTGGAAAAGTTCGAAGGTGTGGAATTTCGAAGGTGGCAGAAAAAGATGCATTTTCTGCTCACTACTTTGAAGGTCGTCTATGTGTTAAGCACCCCGAGGCCGCCCGAGGATGATGAAAACGAGACTTTGGAAACAAGCCGCCGCCGTATAAAGTGGGACAACGACGACTACATTTGCCGTGGGCACATTTTGAATGGTATGTGCGATTCTCTTTTTGATGTGTATCAAAATGTTGAATTTGCTAAAACGTTGTGGGAATCGCTAGAGTCTAAGTACATGACCGAGGATGCTTCTAGTAAGAAATTTCTCATTAGTAACTTTAATAGTTACAAAATGGTGGACTCTCGTCCGGTCATGGAGCAATTTCATGAGATTCAACGTTTATACGATCAACTCTTGATACACAACATGCATGTTAATGAAACCTTTGCTGTCGGTTCTATAATCGACAAATTACCCCCTTCATGGAAGGAAGTGAAAAATAGCCTCAAACGCAAAAAGGAGGATTTGTCAATGGAGCAACTTGGTCGCCGACTTCAAATTGAAGAAGGCATTAAGTTGCGTGAAGGTGACAATGGTAAAAAGAGCGACCTTCCAATTTCCTCTATAAATGTTATGGAGGAGGATTGTTGGACATTTATTGAAAATAAATATACTCAATCCTTGCCAAATTAAAACTGAGGCAATGGATAAATATATCTTTTATTTTCAAAAGATGAGGCAATGGATAAATTCAAAGTTTTTAAAACTGAAGTTGAGTTACAAACCGGAAAGAAAGTAAAAAGGCTTAGAACTGACAAAGGGGGAGAATATTATGAGCCTAAGTTTTTTGAATCCGTTGGAATAATCCATGAAACAACAGCCCCTTACACGCCGCAACAAAATGGCATTGCTGAAAGAAAGAATAGAACTTTGAAAGAAATGGTTAATTCCATGTTGTCTAATTCTGGCTTAAGTAATGGATTTTGGGGTGATGCTATGTTAACTGCTTGTTATATTCTTAATAGAGTGCCTAACAAGAAAAATAAGATTACCCCATATGAACTTTGGCACAAAAGAACACCCCAACTAAGTTATTTTAGGGTATGGGGTTGTAGGGCAATCGTGAGATTACCGGAACCTAAACGAAAAACGTTAGGTGAAAAGGGAGTAGAGTGCATATTTATTGAATATGCTGAATATAGTAAATCTTATCGATTCTATGTTATTGAACCGAATGACTCAATTGTGGTTCACACTGTTATTGAGTCTAGGGACGCTCTTTTTGATGAGAAGCGGTTTACTTCTATTCCTAGGCCAAAGGATGTTGATCCCGGTCCAAGTAATTCACGCTTACATGAACTGGAAAAGGATCATGAAAATGAGCCTGAAATAAGACGGAGTAAGAGGGCTAGAAAAGAAAAGTCATTCGGTCCTGATTTCCAATTATATTTGGTTGAGGGATCAACAGAGACCCTTGAAACTCAAACACTCTATTGTTATAGTGTTGAGGAGGATCCTAACTCTTTTGAAGAGGCAATGAAATCTCAAGATGCTTCCTTCTGGAAAGAGGCTGTAAATGATGAAATGGATTCAATCATGGGCAATAATACTTGGGTTCTAAGTGATTTACCACCCGATTGCACACCAATCGGTTGTAAATGGATTTTCAAGAAGAAAATGAAAGTAGACGGTACCATTGACAAGTTTAAAGCTAGATTGGTTGCACAAGGCTTTAAACAAAAACATGGTATTGATTACTTTGACACATATGCACCGGTAGCTAGAATAACTACCATAAGATTGTTAATTGCTTTATCGGCCATTCACAATCTTGTCATTCACCAAATGGATGTCAAAACAGCATTCTTGAATGGTGAATTGGAGGAGGAGGTGTATATGAAACAACCCGAAGGGTTTGTTGTTAAAGGACAAGAAAAGAAAGTTTGTAAACTTGTCAAGTCCTTGTATGGTCTGAAACAAGCACCTAAACAATGGCATCAAAGGTTTGATGAGGTGGTGCTGGAAAATGGTTTTAAAATAAACCAATCAGACAAGTGCGTGTATAGCAAATTTAATGAGCACGGTAACGGTGTTATTATTTGTCTATATGTGGATGACATGCTCATATTTGGCACTGATTTGAGGCAAGTAAATGAGACAAAAGCTTTCCTCTGTTCAAACTTCTCCATGAAAGATATGGGTGAAACGGAAGTTATCCTTGGAATTAGGATAATTAAGCAAGGTGATACTATCACCTTAACACAATCTCACTATATAGAGAAAGTGTTGAAAAGATTTGGGAGTTTGGATTGTTCACCAGTTTCCACTCCCATGGATCCTAGTTGGAAATTAGTTCCAAATAGTGGGAACGCTGTATCACAGCTTGAATATGCTAGGGTGATTGGGTGTTTGATGTATGCAATGACTAGCACCCGGCCAGATATTGCATTTGCGGTAGGAAAGCTAAGTAGATATACTAGTAATCCTAGTATATTTCATTGGCAAGCCTTGAAGCGAGTGCTGAAATATCTGAAGAAAACAATGAGCTTCGGCTTATGTTATAAGAGTGAACCCTCTACATTAGAAGGTTATACGGATGCAAGTTGGATAACTAATCAAGAGGATTATTCATCCACAAGTGGATGGTTATTCCTTCTTGGAGGAGGTGCTATATCATGGGCATCTAAGAAACAAACTTGTATCACGGACTCTACCATGGCTTCGGAGTTTATAGCTTTAGCATCATCTTGTAAAGAAGCGGAATGGCTAAAGAATTTGGTGTCAGAAGTACCGATATGGCCTAAACCTATGGCTCCGATATCAATCCATTGTGATAGTGCATCAACTCTGTCGAAAGCTTATAACCATGTGTACAATGGTAAGTCAAGGCACATAGGAGTGAGACACAGCTATGTGCGGGAACTTATTAGTTCTGGAGTTGTTGTGATTGATTTTGTACGATCACATGTGAATTTGGCGGATCCTTTTACAAAGGCGATGCCAAGGGACATGGTGTACAAAACTGCAAAAGGGATGGGGTTAAAGCCCTTGGAAAATAATCACAAGTGAAAGAAAGCGCAACTCAACGTCTAGTACAACGCTAGATCTTGAGTTCAATGATGATGAGTAAGTCACTCTGTGATTGAAGCACTTTTGAATTATAACCATCCCGAGGTAAGTGCTTGAGACTGCAATGTGTAATGAGGTTGACTATGTCTTAATAGATCTTTTGATAAAGTGTTTAATTGCAGGACACAATTTGAAAAGATCTACCTATGTGAGCTAGAATGGCGGCCGATTCACCAAGTTTATGGCTTTACTTGTTGGAGCTCACGAATGGATATGGACACAAGGCCGTTAATAGTGTCAAGTTTCTAAGTGAAATTGTATAAAGATTTATGTGTGTAGTATCTTCAGTATTTCAAAGTGGTTATATAGTTCAAAGCTTAGTCTACTATTATGATCCGAAATATTGTAAAGAATATTGCACTAAATGAAAGTTCAATCTTTAAGACACTTTCATTATGCATAAATCTTGATAAGTAGTCTATTTGGCAAAGAAGAGAGCAAGGTTTATTTCTCAATAAATGGAGGAGGATTGTTGGAAATTTATTGAGAAATTGAGCTCAGGTGTTCAACATGATATTTGGAACATTATTTTTAGTTATTAAAGATAATGCCATAATTGTAATTAGTGTTATTCCAATTATGATTTCTTTTACTTAGCATTTGAATGATAATAAAAGAATATTTTTAAATGGGTTATGTGTACCATTTGTGTAGTCCATTATAAATGAAAATAAAACTATTTTAATGTTTTTTAATTCCTAAACTTGCAGCACGTACGAAACCGTTCTATATTTTAATTCCTAAGTCAAAGGGTTCGTTACGTGGCTGTTTTTCAAAGTTAAGGGATGCAACTTTTCAAAATGGACACACTCTTTCGGTAGATTTTCTTCTTCTTGATAGCCATATGCAATTTATTTATTTGGCTGAATAGACATAACCATTTAGAATGATCATCTTTACTCTATAAAAGAGAAGATCGGTGTTGAACACTGGTACGGACAAAATATTTGTCATCTTGCTTTGCCTTATTTTATCATTATTAACTGCAGTAATAGTGATAGAATATTTAGACTACTTTATATACAAATCACTTCTTAAGTGTTATTTTATCAGTAGCTAAAATACACTTGTACACCTTCTTTTTATCCCAAAAGTTCTATCTTGTAACCCGGTTACTGTGATAAGGGTAGATAGTAAACTTTTAGGAAAACGTATTTGATACGTGACTAGAAGTGATATCCAGTCCAGCCATATTTACACCCTTATATTTCACCATTGTTATCCTCCAGTTCTAACAAAAGCTGCCCGGCTTTCGGGTTCTGCTGCACGAAAACAACACCTAGAAGTGGCGGTTCCCGGCGATTTCAATTCCTATCGATTCAACAACTCTTCTAAGTTAATTACCAACACTTTATATCATATTTCTACACTTTTAAACGTGTAGAACATCCCCTATGATCCATCATATGATTTCTATAAAATCATATACGGAAAATGTATTAATTGGAAGAACAACAACCGGAGCTACGAGATTCTTACCGTTAGGCTTCGTTTTCTATCGAATTTCCTCCTCCTCTTGACTCCCTTTTCTCCCTGAGTTGTTGAAGGTCCTTAGGTGAGCTCCCTTCCCTCTCTATGTGTCGTATGACACTTCTCAAAAATGAGAGGATGAGACCATCCCTTATCCTTTCTATAATTAGAAAGTTGGGTTGGGTTGTGTACATGGGCTGCTCCTTTTAATTTTATCCGACCCGAAGCTATTTAAAATTAAGCCTCCCCTTTATTATGGGTTATACTTTATACGAGATACCCCGAATTAAAGTGTTGGAAACCCTTCAACCTTATACTTGTTATTTTCGGTAAATTGGGCTAGAACGCCACTTTGGTTACTTGGTATATCTCGGTTGGGCCTAAATGGATTTTATTCATTTATTTATATTATTTTAGGCTAGTAGACCATAATAGGTCGGTCCTAAAATGTATTGGATAGTCCTCTCCAAGATTCCGGGCTCAAACCCCTTTACATTTCATTTTTTTTGTAAGTGGACTCAAATGGTCTCTCGTCTTATTTCTTTACCTTTTATTCGGCCCAAACAATAATATTGTACTTACTTCCTTGTCCTTGGGCTTTTATTTAATTTATCTTGGTCCAAGAATATATATTAGTTTGTCTCTCTCCATGTTTGTGGTCCGACCCACAATTTAGTAAATCGGTATTAATTTAATCAATTAATCATTTCTAGTATGATTAATATACTTGTAACCAGTTTTCAAAATGAATATATATTCATGACTTTAACTAATTATCCTCATTCAATTTAGTATTTGTACTTTCACTTAGATTTTAATATCAATGGATTAATAAATCCAAGTTTAAATTGGGAGCGGTGTCACATAAGGACACCCAAGTCCTTCATATGAAAGCACGAACTTAAATAGGACTTGAAGGCGGATAAGGCATCAGAGTCATTCCCATTAATAATTAAGTCGTCTACATAAATGAGAACATGGAGTCGAGTAGTACCACGGTGTAGAGTAAATAGAGAATAATCGGAGTAGGATTGTAGAAATCCATACTGCCGTAAAGAAGAGGCTAGCTTAGAAAACCAGCAATGGGGCACCTGGCGTAGACCATACAATGATTTTTGCAATCGACACACCATGCCTGGTCGGGAGGAGTAAAAACCAGGTGGGGGTTTCATGTAAACTTCCTCGTCCAAGTCTCCATGTAGAAAGGCATTATGGACATCCATTTGATGTAATTCCCAATTCTTGGAAGCTGCAACCGCCAAGACAGTCCGAACCGTGACCATCTTAACCACAGGCGCGAAAGTCTCTGTATAATCAATGCCTTCCCGCTGATGATTTCCAAGCACAACAAGGCGTGCTTTGTAGCGTTCTATAGAGCCGTCAGAATGATATTTGATCTTATAGACCCATTTACAACCAAGTGCCTTCTTACCAGGAGGTAATGTCTGCATAGTCCACGTATGATTATTCTCGAGTGCTTGGATTTCACTCTGCATGGCTGACCGCCATTTCTCGTCACCCATAGCATCACGAAAAGAACGGGGCTCTTCTCCTGTAATAATAGCTCCAAGAAAAACACGGTAACGGGGAGAATATTTGTCACAATTAAAATAAGATGCTATAGGATAGGAAGTACCTGAGGAACTGATAGAAGCAGGTGTTGGGAGAGATGGGCTCGTGATATGATGTGTAACAAAATCCCGAAGAAGAACTGATGTCCGTTTAGTACGTTGACCTCGGTCCAGGTGCACTTCGGTGTTGGTGTCAGTGGTAGAGGCTGGCAGAATAGGCAGGTTGGGACCGTCGGATTGATTGGAAGAGGTAGAAGCTGTAGGAGAAAATTCATCATCAAGAACAGGAGGTGTACCACCTGTCATGGCCATATCATCGGACACACCAGAAGACGGAGAGGTCGTCAAAAAGGGAAATTCTTCTTCATGGAATTGCACATCTCGAGATACAAAAATATCACCAGAATTCCAGTCATACAGTCTCCAACCTTTCTGGCCATGCGGGTAGCCAAGGAAAACACATCGTCGACTGCGGGAAGAGAATTTATCCCCTCGGCTAGAAGAATTGTGGGCAAAACAAAGGCAGCCGAATATACGCAGATGAGACAACATTGGTGCTTTCCCTGTAAGCAATTCATAGGGAGACTTTTCTCCGAGTAGACCTGAGGGTGTGCGATTAATAAGATATACAGCCGTAAGCACACATTCACCCCAGAAACGCACAGGCAAATGTGCCTGAAACATCAAGGCACGTGCAACATTGAGGATATGGCGATGTTTACATTCTACCCGACCATTTTGCTGTGGTGTGTGAACACACGAAGTCTGGAAGAGAATCCCACACGCAGCAAAATGAGGTAATAAGCATTTAAATTCAGTGCCATTGTCACTACGCACAATTTTAACAGATACAGCATATTGTTTTTCAACCATAGCAAGAAACGACAAAAAATACTTGTGCACTTCCTTTTTATCACGAAGTAAATAAACCCAGACTGCTCGAGAAAAATTATCAACTAGCGTAAGGAAATAAACTACATCACAAGTAGAAGGGGTTCTATATGGACCCCACAAATCACAATGAATTAACTCAAGAATTCTGCTAACTTTATTTTCACTAAGGGGAAAAGAATCCCGAACTTGTTTAGCCTGTGGACACACCTCACAGGTTTTATTCAACTGTTTTTGAGAAGTACTAGATTTATAGGAGACAATAATTTTAGAACCCGGTCTGAAGGATGTCCCATCCGCCGATGCCACAATTCAAACACTGTCAAAGCTGGAGCCTGGACTACATGTAGAACAGGTATCATGCGGAAATAGAAGAGCCCATCTCGCCGTTCACCGGCTCCAATCAGGTTCGTCGAGCGTAGGTCCTGTATAGCACACAAATTATTAGTAAAAGTGACAAGACAGTTAGACTGATCAGTCAACTGTGAAACAGATATAAGATGACAATTCAAGCCAGGCACATATAAAACATTTTCAAGAACCAGATCCTTGGAGAGGGACACACATCCCTCCAAAGTAGCAGCAACTTGTCGTCCATCCGGTAATCCCACCGTGCACATACAAATTTTTCTGGGTTGACCCAGACATGTAGAGTCTCCCGTAACTTGGCGGGATGCCCCGGTATCAATAATCCAATCAAGAGAGACACAGATTTTACCTGACATGCAGTCACTAGATCGGGTTTCTGAATTAATTAAGTTGAGCAGTGCCTGATACTGCTCCTTACTCAACTGGGGCAGCATCATATTAGCCTCGGTATTGCTGGAAGACGAGCTTCCACCAACATGCACCGCAGGAGCAGCAACTACGGCATGAGTTCGCGCACCTCCTCCACGATCAGCGGCAGTTCCCTTGTTCTTATTCCGGTCCTCCCACCAGTCGGGATACCTATGTAATTTGAAACACGAGTCCACATCATGCCCCTTCTGTTTACAATGAGAGCATTGCAAACGGGATTTATCAACCCGTTCTTCCTTTCCCTTCGCAGTACGTTCAGCCCCTCCCTTTAAAGCGAAAGCCTGGACTTCCGTTACCACTGCCTTTCCTCGTGCCGCGGCACGCGAATTCTCTTCCTGTAAAAACGCTTGGTGCGCACGGTTAAGGTCAGGCAAGGGAGTTTGTGACAGCAAATTAGACCGAACTGTCCCATAGACTTCATCGTCTACGCCGATTAGGAACTGGTGGAGTTGTTCCTCTTGTCTATCACGAGCAAATTTTTCAACGACACCACAAGTGCATAAACCGCAAGAACATGCGTGTAATGGTTTGAGGCGGTTTAGTTCGTCATATAGCCCCATAAGAGTTGTATAGTAGCCATCAATTGTCATATTTTTGGTATGTTTGCAGCTTGTGATCGAAGACCTCAATTGTTGTAAACGAGGTCCGTTGGCCACGCTGTAACGTCGTTCCAGGTACGTCCACAGAGCTCGTGCATTATCGTGGAACGGGATGGACGCCGCCACAGCCGGTTCCATGCTTCTCATCATCCATGAGACAACCATTGAATTGTTTGTGTCCCAGTCATTCTTCCTGGCAGCCTCGGTCGGTTCTTTGAGCGTTCTGTCAACAAATACAAATTTCCGGCGGGCTTTCAACGAAAGAGCAAAGGCACGAGACCAGCCTACGTAGTTATTCCCATTGAAAATTACGTGAGTAATCAAGTTCCCTGGATGATCGCCCGAGCCGAGATAGTAAGGGGAGGTCGGATCTCCCATAGCTCCAAACCTATGCACGCTGGTGCCGGTTTTGAGATGTCTACGCAGAAGCCCTTAGCAAGGCTCTGATACCATGCTGGAGCCGAGAGTGCAGAGATCGAAAATAGATTATAGGGTAAAAGCTTGTCTATTAACAATTGCTCAAAAGGTATATATACAAGTTTTGTGCTAAAGTGAGCCCTTGGCCCAACTTATGTTAAAGTAATCTATAATTAATCTATACATTAATACTACGGCCCATATGTGTCTAACAAAGCTTTGAATGAAACTGCACAAACACTTCCGAATGCTCCAAAATGCTCATAAAACAGTTTTTTAGAAGTTGAGAAAATATATAAATTAAAGTAATTAATAAAGTAATACTCCTTCCGCCCCTATAATTGACCCATTTTTTCATTTTTGGATGTCCCCCTATTATTTTCTCATACCATATTTAGTACTCCGTAATATTTACGTTGCTCTAATTCATTTTAGTTTATTTTCACTTTAACAACTCATTATTATCAAGCACATAAATTTATTTTTCTTAATAATCACACCAATTTCTTCCGTCCCATGGGGTCCCAATATTATGGCGACGGAGGTAGTACTACGTATAAAAATGAAGCACTGTCATTCAAACACTCTAATATTTGTTTATAAAGTAATATAAAAACGAAGCACAAGTTCTTCATCTAAAAAAGAGACATAAATAGAATTAATTCCAAACACCTCATACTCTCATTCCCACAAAACTCTATTAAAGTAAGACACACATGATTAAAATTATTTCTCTGCCTTGCACAATTCTCAATCATACACTATTTAGTTTAGAGAATATTACCCGAAATAGGACTAAAAAGGTTTGAAAATTCCAAAATATGATTGTCATGTTTTTTTTATTCCCAAAATAAGACTAATTACTGTCATGTTTTGGCAGTACCAGACATCAAACATGACAGTATTTTCCAAACTTGTCAGTAATTACTCCTATTTTGGGAATAAAAAACATGACAGTCCTATTTCGGAAATTTCAAACTGTTTTAGTCCTATTTCGGGAACTTTCCCTTTGGGTTATTATTTCACGTGCAACTTAAAGTTGACCAAATTTTTTGAGACGGAAGCAATAACAAAGACATTTGAGAAAACATTTTACATAATTGTTTTCAAATAGTAATCGGTTTTTTTTTAATTTAGAATATGTGGGATTTAGGGTATGTTTGGCACAACTAGCTGAAAAGATACTTTTGTGAGATTTTTAGTAACAATTAGCTTTTAATGACTGAAAAGATCTCAAAAAGAAAATGTGGAAGCTATTTGTAAAAAGTTGACGGTTTAATTTAGTTCGGGTTGGGCTACTTTTAGTCTCATTTAGGGCTAATACCCCATAAATCTACCGTGTATACTGGGAATGTATCTGGTCCGGTAAGTGTCGGATGTATGTACTCCCTCCTTATTTTAAAGTTCCATACACTTTCCATTTTGGGATGTATTTAAAAGTTCCATACACTTTCTCTTTTTGGTAAGTTTTTCCTTTAAAAATACTTAATTACGCCTACTTTTTCTACTTTTTATCATCTCTTTCCTACTTTTTCACCTCTCTCCTAATTTTTCTATATTAATCATTACTCCTACTATTCTCCCTTAATCTTATGTCATTACCTAACGTATGGATCTTTAAAATACGGAGGGAGTATATTTTACTAACTTATTTTGATCTAATCAAGTCTATTGTATTAAAATTTGATCAGATTTGGTGTAGTTTCTTTTAATCTGGTGTGGTCTAGCTTATAATTGAAAACATTTAAATCAAAATATTGTAAACGTTCTGATTTTTTTCTTTGCGTTAAGTGAAGTCTCACCAATTATGTATCACTATTATTATATTATAATAAAAATAATTATTACTTCGCATTATCTATATCATCATCATCATCATCATCATCATCATCATCATTATTGATTATTTTTAATTGAAAAAATTCCAATTACTCCAATATTCATGTAACTCTTATTTTTTTAATGTGTATGAAGCATTAAATGTCTAACTAGAGGGAAAAACAAGACGTCACACCTTGTTACTTTGTATTATATTATATTATATTATATTATATTATATTATATTATATTATATTATATTATATTATATTATATTATATTATATTATATTATATTATATTATATTATATTATATTATATTATATTATATTATATTATATTATCTTATGTTATGTTATGTTATGTTATGTTATGTTATGTTATGTTATGTTATGTTATGTTATGTTATGTTATGTTATGTTATGTTATGTTATGTTATGTTATGTTATGTTATGTTATGTTATGTTATGTTATGTTATGTTATGTTATGTTATGTTATGTTATGTTATGTTATGTTATGTTATGTTATGTTATGTTATGTTATGTTATGTTATGTTATGTTATGTTATGTTATGTTATGTTATGTTATGTTATGTTATGTTATGTTATGTTATGTTATATTATATTATATTATATTATATTATATTATATTATATTATATTATATTATATTATATTATATTATATTATATTATATTATATTATATTATATTATATTATATTATATTATATTATATTATATTACATTATATTACATTATATTACATTATATTAATTTAGATTACATTACATTACATTACATTATATTACATTATATTATATTGTATTATATTATATTATATTACGGAGTATATTATATTATATTATATTATATTATATTATATTATATTATATTATATTATATTATATTATATTATATTATATTATATTATATTATATTATATTATATTATATTATATTATATTATATTATATTATATTATATTATATTATATTATATTATATTATATTATATTATATTATATTATATTATATTATATTATATTATATTATATTATATTATATTATATTATATTATATTATATTTAGGGGTGGGGAAAAATACCAAAATTTTGGTATACCGGACTTACCATATCGAAAAATACCGAATTTACCGAAGTGTTTGGTATACCAACACTTTTAGTACGGTATGATACCGTACCGAATTACTTCGGTATGATATCGGTATATATTTTGGAAATAAACGGTATACCGTTATACCGTCATACCATAATTCCAAGCCTATAATTTCTTTAAAATTATAAAAATAACTAGAAACACAACATTAATTCAAGGATAATGACTTTATATCCTTGTTTCTTGAATTATTTATACTTTTTGTTGGAGATCGATGTTATTTCAAATATATTTATGTTGTTTAAATTATTATTTTAGCAGAATGTGTTGTTATCTTCATATATCATCTGTTGAAGTATCCATACATATTTATAATATTTTTTGTTCAAAGTTGAATAAAACACAAATAAGTTATCATTGGCATTTTATAATTAATTTCATTAATAATTTTAGTATATCACTATTAACACTGATTTTCCATATTTCATTTGACATATAATAATTTGATATTAAATCATGATAATTTACCGATACCGTAGCTTACCGTACCGAAATTTTGGTATACCGAAATAAGGTATATACCGAAATTTAGGTATGGTAACGGTATATATTTTTGCATACCGAATGTTTACGGTATGGTAAAGGTATGTGATAAAATCTTTGGTATACCGTACCGAACCACCCCTAATTATATTATATATATAGATGCCAGAAAGTGTAGTTAAAAAAAACCAATATGACGTCGTGAAAATATTAGCTCGGTCCATCATTTATCGCGATTCAACTAATGGAGCCTTTGTTACCGTTTCTACTCTAAAAAAGTGTTTTTCAAAATTAATTTAGCGAAACTGTTTAATAAAATAATTTTATAATGTGTGAGAAAAAATGCTTTTGGATAAGTAAAACTTAACGGTATTTGTTAAAAAAAGTGCCTTTTGTACATTCAAAGGTAAAAAAACACGGAGTAGTTTAAACTTTAAAACATCCATTCACTTCTTCAAACTTTTAGAAGCAAGTTTGAAGAAGAAACTAAATTAAAAGTGTTTGATTTAAAAGAAAGTATAACATGAAAACATTTATTTCATTTTTTATACTAAAAACTGAAAAACTTTTTTTAAAAAAAATATTTGGAAGTTATAAAGAGCGGTAAAAGTAGATGTCATGAATTCTTTGTAACCAGTAGGTTGGTAAGGATGTTTTTACTTGAACTGAAATTTGTCGAGGCCAGGTTTGGTCTGGTCTCTTTAATTCCAGTTTGGTATGAACTGGTCTGGTCTGGTCTGGTAAAAATCCGATCTCTGTGTATTTTATAACTATGAAAGTCTGGTCTGGTCTATTTAAGTCCGATCTGGTCCGGGACTGAAAACAAATCAAGTAAAAACATTCTAACTGCAAGCTTCTCCCTTCACCAATTAAAATAATAACTAGATTTTAGTTTATAGCTCAAGTAACATTTGATCTCATGCATTAAATTGCACAATACTCATAATAAGTAAAATAAAAATTAATTTCTTCATCGTTTTTGTTGGGATTTTTGAAGAGAACTACTAGTATTTAGCTATTAATCATACTAGTATTCCACCCGTGCGTTGCACGGGGTGTAAAATACTTATATTATAAACATCAAGAGAATATAGTTTATCAAGAGAATGAGTAAGCATCAGTAAATATGTAATAAAAAATATGCAAAGTTTAATAACCACACAAGCTACAAATTATTGAAAACTTCTTTGTACACAACATTTTTTGCTGTTTTTTTCTGATTTCCCTCGTCATCACATATCACGAACTTCAAGCCAGACGGACTTGTCACCCTCGAAACTGCAACATATAACTGTCCATGTGTAAAAACAGGACGTCGTAGAAAAACATCCACATTTTCTAAAGATTGTCCTTGACTCTTGTTCATCGTCATCGCATAGCTAACCATCAAGGGGAATTGCCTACGCATAAATGTGAAAGGGAGCCTCACATCTGATGGGGTTAAACTAATCCTGGGAATAAGAAACTTCTCACTTGCATTAGTTCCAGACATCATCTGTGCCTCAATAATATGTTCACCAAGTTTTGTCACTAAAAGTCGAGTACCATTACACAAACCGGCCGAGTGATCTATATTCCTCATGAGCATCACCGGTACACCAACTTTTAGCTTCAACTCGTGACTTGGAACACCAGAACATTTTATTCCGTTAAGGAACTCTGGAGAATGGATTTCTTGAAGGAGCTCACTGTCTGAGGTAGAGGAACACGCTGAATCAGAACTGAAATAGGTCTTTTCCTCTGAGTTGTTCTGTAGCAACATGAAATCGTTGATCCTGTCTACCTCATCAATTGTCGGTGCAAGGATCGCTCTCCCTTCAAGATATGAGATGTTGTTCATGTTCTTCAAAAAGTCTGGATAAGTAGTGTTGACAATAGATTCAATGGGATCAGACATTACTGGAACATGAAAATTTTCTGGTATATCAATTTCTGCTTCGCCATCATCGCCCTCTCCCAGAACACCATCACCGATTTGCAGTATCCAATCGGCAAAAAGCTTCAAAATACTCGGATTGGCCAATTCATTTGTGAAGTTCTTGAGTCTCATGTTTTTTGTTAACTTCAACACCGTACAATACTGCCACAAATGTGATGCATTCAAAGATGCTTGAACAATATCCTGCCTTGTGCCCTTAGGAATGACAGGCAACACTTGTCTAAAGTCTCCACCAAAAACAATTGTTTTTCCACCAAATGGTAATTTTGGATTTCCATCATGACAGCAAGAAAGTATATCTCTCATACTTCTATCTAGAGCTTCAAAGCAATGCCTGTTGATATTTATATAAAAAATATAACGATAATACATTAGATTTAGTTATTTCAAAAATATTGCTTTTTAAAAAATTGATTTAAATAAATTGCAACAATATAGTGTCGTGGGTTCGTGGTAACTAAAGTCTAAAAATTGAATATGTTAACATGACTAAATAAAAAATATGTTATAGTTTATGACGTTTTTGGTGCATTTTTTTAAAAAATTTCTGAATGAAAATTTAATGTTAGATAACTAATATCAAGAATTGGAAGAATAAGATAATCTGGACCAAATAATTCTACTAATAATTGTACTTATAATAGTAGTTTAAGAAGAAGTTCATGATGTTGATGATGATAAAAAACAATATTAATAACCAAACTAATAATATTACATATAATAAAAATATGACTACTACTTTGAACTTTAATAAAATTGCTTTGCAATTTAATGGAATAGATAGTAATTAAGTTTGTTGTGGGCAAATCATACCTATGTATCATAGGAGCTTCATCCCAGATAATCAACTTGGCCATTTGAATTAATTTAGCCAATGGGCTACCACGCTTTATATTGCAGGTTGAGTCTTCAGTAGAAGTGAGTGGAATAGCAAACCTTGAGTGTGCAGTACGTCCTCCGGGAAGAAGAAGTGATGCAATCCCACTCGATGCAACATTCAACACTATTTGACCTCGTGACCTTATTGCTGCTGATAAAGTTTTCCACACATATGTTTTTCCAGTGCCACCGTGACCATACAAAAAGAAGACACATCCACTCATCCCGTCAATAGACTCCATAATTTTATCATAGACACTTCGTTGTTCTTCATTCATGTTTTTCAATAATTTTGCATGAGTCTCGGCCATAGCAGATTTGTCATACTTCAACTCTTCATGAATTATGGTGTCTTCAATGGAAGGAATATCAGATTCAGGTGGCATTGGAATTCCCACAAAATCTCGTAGTGATCTGCACCTTTTCCTCAACAGCTTCTCAATCTCGACCAAGCAATACTTTTTCACTTCATCTGTGCTCAACTGATACTCTATATAGATATATTTTATTATTTACATTTGTAATATTATATAAACTCGTGCACAAAGACTTAGTTATAACTAAATCAATTAGTCATATAATATCCCATTGAAATAAATATTTTAATTCATTTAAGTATTTATTTAAACAATCCATAGTCATCTAATAAATAACATACGTGTTCCATACTAATTCATTCCTTTTAATGCATCAAAACAAAATATAGAACACGATAGAATAATTTTCATATTTAATGTATGAAAATAGTGTTAATTGCAGACTATAAAAAAATGTTAATAATTTACATCCTAATAGACTAAAATCATATTATAAGAATAAAATATAAATTAAAATTGGTACTCTATATACAAATATTTTATTATAAATATTTATAATATGATAAAAATTCATTCACAAAAACTTAGTCAGAAATGAATCAGAAAATTTAGTTACATACCAGGGTCACTGAGATTCCTTCTAATGTTATAGAGTATATCCTCTGAAAAGTATTGCCAGCACTTCTCCCATACCAATTGTGGCTTTGACAACACATCTGACAGCAGAAGAGTAACAAACAAATTACGCAGTGCATATGCTGATGCCCAATGACTTGCCTCAGTGATCCCATCAATATATTCCTTATCATCTTTTAGCAATCCACGGGCATAGCAAGCATCCCTAAAGCTGGGAAATAATGTCCCATTATAAGTGCGCAACTCTTCAAAGGATGTAGCACCCTTAACAACATTCAGTAACGTTCTCAAATAGAACTTTTCTCCTGCTCCGGGACGTACAAAAAACACGCGACCAATTGAAAAGCCCCTTTTCCTTGGCACCCACTCCTTGGTTTTTTGTTTCCAGGTAAACTTAGTTGGAAACTCAACGTATGTCAACTCTCGTGCCTCTGGATATTTTTCATTTGCCTTCATCCAAGCCAAGAATTTTGTGTCCTGATTTGTGCATTTTCCAAGAACAGATTCCACCTGTTCATCCGGGTGGTAGTATACTGGTTGCTCGTCTGGCAAATGAAAACTAAGACGTTCCACCGACACATCACGATAATGGATAGGATACCCAAATATTCTCCATGCAGCCTCACATGCCGAGATGTAGCGACAATCATAGTACATTTTAATCTCGTCAACTTGTTTGTTTTTGGAGCCATCTACTGCTTCGGAAAATTCAACTGTGATACGGTCGTCACCCTTATTTATGTACTTGAAAAGATATTTGACCGACCTTGTTTGGTTACACCACTCAACATTTATGTGCGCACCATATTTCAGCAGCAATGTACGATTATGTGCAACCACATATCTATTGTCCAGAGCAACCCCATTCTTCGTGACACTTCTCCCATCAAGTCGCCGTCTATAAACTGGATAGCCATCCCCATCAATGGTGGTTTGCTGAACAAAACGTTTCGGGAAGTGTTTTGTGCAAATATTTTTCTCCATGCATGGTGCTGACTTGTTTGCTGGACCGCATTGTACTGTAGTGAGGCCTACTAAAAACATGAGGCTCACAAGGATGCTCGACCAACCGGATGGACCGACTATCCAATCTTTTGCGGAGTGGATTTTGAAGATTGGTGACAGAGCTTTTGCTGAAAATCAAGATGGAGAATCACTCATTGATATACCAGACGCTACAATGACGTTTGATCCTGTTGAATCTATAGTTCAAACTATTTATCTTGATTTCTTAATCCAGAGTGGTTTGATTAATTATCTTTATTCCAGGGCTATTCTTGCTCCGATCATAGATGAGGTTGATAAAGTCAACGATTACATGTTGAGCCAGATAGATTCGGAGTTAAGGACATACCTAAGCTCAGATTCAGCTTCTTCATCTGACTCAGATAGTAATGATCTCTTGCATGAGATACATTCTCCTGAATTTCTTAATAGTATCAAATGTTCTGGTTTGTCGATTCATGAGCTGAAGCTGAATGTTGGAGTTGATGTGATGCTTATGAGGAATATAGATCACTCATCTGGATTGTGCAATGACACATGACTTCTGGGCACTAAACTTGGAGCTCATATTATTGAGGCTCAGATGATGCATAAAGAAAATGCCGGTGAAAAATTTCTTATTCCCCGCCTTACTTTGACACCATCGGACATTAGTCTCCCGTTCACTTTTCAACGTAGACAATTTTCGTGCTACGTCAGCTACGAAATGACCATTAATAAGAGCCAGGGACAATCATTGGAAAAGGTCGGGATCTTCCTCCGTCGGCCTGTTTTTACACATGGATAGTTGTACGTGGCGGTCTCGAGAGTAACAAGTCCGTCTGGATTGAAGTTTGTTATATTTGACGAAGAAGGGAAACTAACGAAGTCAGCGTGAATGTAGTATACAAAGAAGTTTATACTAATTTATAGTTCTCTTGCTTTACATACATGCATACTCATTGCTACATATATTGCATCATGATTTGTACTTAATTTTGAGCATTATATTTTAATTTCGTATTAAATATGAAACTTATTTTATTTTATGCTTTAAATTGATTATTTTGTTTTAGTTTTTAATTTTATGTTTTGAGTTAGGTTAATTGACTATGAAATTCTTTAAGATAATGTATGATTTATCCAAACTTCTTCACTCCCGTGCGTAGCACGGGTGGAATTACTAGTAGTACTAATTGCAAGATCAATAGAAACCATGCATTGATTTTGACTACACTAGAAGCAATCATTTTAGTGTTTAGGAGGCTAGGTGTTAAGACATGAGGTTTCATCCTAAAAGGTTAACATGATAAGAGGAGTATCCCACAATCTTTTCTTGTTTTGAAAAATCCACATTTCGGTCACATAAAATAATTGTATGTTTACACACGCATTGTATACATAGAGATTGGTTTGCACATCAGTTTCAGACGGTTATCAGTATGCTTTTGACACGAAAATTAATGTATGTGTTCACAAGCGGCTTCGATGTGCCAGCACACCAATTGTATGTGCTGACAGGCAGCTTCTTTGTGTTAGCACACCAGTTGTCCGTGTCTGATATTTGTGTATAAGTTGTGTACAAGAAGCATTATTGAATGTATATAGATGGATTATCACCATCATGATGACATAAACAAATGTAGTAGGAGATTGCGTCGTTGTATCCCATAGATGCAAGCACTTGTCATCTCCAACACTTCCAAACGTGTTCATACTAATGCCATTCCAAGCTATACCTTTAATAGCACAAAATGCCTCAAATTGCTTCAAAAGGTTAATGGTTGTTGGCAAATTCGAAATATCAACCACTTATCGAGAGATAACCACTTATGTATTTTTCGATGATATACCGTAGCACGTGGGTATGTGGCTGATCATGTTCCCAATCTACCAGAAGAGATAGAAATGACTAACATAAAGTATTTATATCCTATGATAAAAGATGTGATCCATTAATGAAATACGGACCAAAAGAGAAGATGAATGATATGAGGGGAGGAAAAAATGTAGATAAAGAGAAAGAAACAACTAACATCTAGAATACTCAATTCTTTAGTAAAATACGAGTAATATTTTTATTTAAACTTTGAGTTAAAAATTTGAGATTAACATGGATATTGGATCCTAAGTAAGTAGTGCAGTTGACAAATACCCCCGTTTTACATATATCAAGTATATATTGTGATGAATGTATTTAATTGGTGTAGAATCTTACCATGTTCTAGAGAAGCAAAGTTGTCCGTGTTCATAAGTCCGTACGTTCTACATGTTCACAACACACTTAATAACTAGATTTTAGTTTATAGCTCAAGTGACATTTGATCTCATGCATTAAATTGCACAATACTCATAATAAGTAAAATAAAAATTAATTTCTTCATCGTTTTTGTTGGGATTTTTGAAGAGAACTACTAGTATTTAGCTATTAATCATATATTTCGTTATTAATAAAATTCGCCATATGTTTTAAACATAAATTGTTTACAATTCAACAAATTTAACTAATTTAGTTGATTTCTTCACAATTTCACCAATTTAATTAAATTCAGCCTACTCAGTTATTTTCAGCATCAACAAACACCTCTTGATAATTTTACTACGGAGTATATGGTTCCAATATATTTTTAGGAAAATTTATAACCTATTTGGTAATACTAAAATCAGCTGATTCAACTGAAGAGTCAAATGCATAAATGGTACCTTAACTATTGGTAATGTTGTATTTTGGTATCTAACTCTTAAATGAATCAAAACGGTACCTTACCAACTATACATAAATGTTTCGAATTGAGATTTTATTCAAACTTCTGACAAAAAAATCATACGTGTCGGCCAGAATTTTATGCGTAAAGTCTACTTCACCTTATTATGCCCATATGATCACTATAGGGTGACTCCACACATGAAATTTTGATCGTCATGAAGGATTTTTGGTTGAAAATTTGAATAAAATCTCAATTCGAAACATTTATTTATAATTAAAGTACCATTTTGATTCATTTAAGAATTAAGGTACCAAAATGCAAATATGCAATATTACTTATAGTTAAGGTATCATTTATGCATTTGACCCTTTTATTGAAATTTATGAAGTTCTGACTGAATTGGCTAATTATTTATGAAAAAGTTATATCTATAATGAAAAATTGATAGTAATAATCTCAACTATTGGCGATCTGCTCATAATAATCCCAACTATCGATTATTTCAGAATAATCTCAACATTAGGGACCTTATGCCAATAATGGTCTGACGTGACTGGCTATAAATAAATTTCTATAGTTTCTAAAGTGGATGAGAAGAGATATAACATGTAATCCCTATAAATAATCCCAATTTTTAATTTTTACGCTTAATTTCTATTTAAAATTCACGTGTTATAATAGGTAATATCCAGTCATAGACCATTACTGGCGGACGAT
Source organism: Cuscuta epithymum (assembly GCA_945859915.1). Taxonomy (NCBI): domain Eukaryota; kingdom Viridiplantae; phylum Streptophyta; class Magnoliopsida; order Solanales; family Convolvulaceae; genus Cuscuta; species Cuscuta epithymum. Next base: position 558,587 of record CAMAPF010001019.1, read on the forward strand.
CCATATAGCTGATATTATACAAAAATAATCAATAGTTGGAATTATTGTTAGCGGACCGACAATAGTTGAAATTATTATTTTCAATTTTTCCTATCTAAAATATATTTTATTGATAAAAAGAGAGTTTTTTTTCGAATTAATGTTAATTAATTAATTAATTACGAAAATAGGGTTGGGTTAAAAGTATTTACCAAAATACTGCTGGTTTAACCAGGGTCGGGGAAAGTCGCCCAACGGTTGGTCGCCAAACGGTTTGGCGACTTATAAGTCGCCAAACGGTTTGGCGACTTATAAGTCGCCCAACCGTTGGGCGACTTTCTCTTTAAGTAAAAAACGGGTTCGGTTCAGCAAGACAGAAGACTTCATCCCCAAATTGAAAGCAGCAGCAGCAGCGAGCGACCAAGGACGCAGGACGAAGGACGATCGACGACTGAGGCATTTACAACCCCGGCGAACCTCCATCTCCGGCGACCCCACTCCGGCAAACCTCCATCTTCATCTTCAACACTCTACTTCTTTCTTCTAGGTAAATCAAACTCCATTTCATCTCATTTTGAACCTTAGGGTTTTGAATGTTCAAATTTTCGAATTTTTGGATTATGAATTGATTGTGAATTCAGTTGTTGTGAAATGTGGATATGTATGAAATGTTGAAATTTGATTTTAAATTGATTGTAAATTTGAATGTGTATTTTGACATTTGGGCATTTGGGTAGACTTGAATGTAGCTAAATTTGGCTATTGAAAGTTAGACGTGAATGTAGATATCAAAATTTTGGTAGTTTCATATTCAAATGTGAATTGTTTTTGAATTTTGACTTTTGGATATATTACAATTTTGGTAGTTTTATCTATTGAAAATTTGATTGTGTTTAAAGTGTGTATATTGATGCCTACTCATGAATGTTGGACAATGAATTGTTATTAGAATATGGATTTCTCAAGCTTCCCAATCATATGTCATTGGGGAGGAAACTATTATGAGGATGCTGGCCAAATATGCCTTGAAGGTGGTAGAACCAGCTTTGTCATGGTTTCTCGTGGCGCTTGCATGCTGGAGATCCTTCAAAAAATACATGCAGCCACAATGATTCATCCTAGCCGTTCTTTGCGGTTGAAAATGAAATTTCCCATGAACGGGGGAAAGTACATGCTTATGCCCCTCATTGATGAGCTAGCTATAACAAATATGTGGGGCATAACTCAGATGGAAGATATGTCGACGCTTGAGCTATACATTGAGGAATCCTGTGACGCCTATGGTACTCAATCAACATCAAATGTTGTCGTATCTACGCATGATGTCAATGCAGGGAACTCCTCAAAGGCTCCTGTACTGGACATGGTTATACAGGAAGATGGTAGGTATTTGCACAACGGTGCATCATTTGTGGATGGGCAGGGAACTGATGATGATGCTGACGAGAACATCAATGGTGATGACATGATAGAATCTGATGAAGATGATGGTGATACTGTCACGAAAACAGCCCCGTCTAGCCATTTTACTAGAATTTATGATCTCCCTGAAGGGTTTACTGATGCGTGGATGAGTGGATCAGGTGAGAAAAGGTTTACCCCCGATGGTGAGTTTGAGGTCGGTCAACAGTTTGACAACAAAGAACAAGTCATCAATATGGTGAGCTTGTATTCTATCAAACGGAACCAATTTTATCGGGTGATAGAGTCCGATAAATACAAGTGGGTGGCACAATGCAAAAGGAAGAAAGAATGTGATTGCCCCTGGAGAATACGCGCCACAAAGAACAAAGGCAACCTTGACACCTTCACAATTGTGCGTTATCCTGGACCTCATGCTGCTACGTGCGTTGGCAACACCGACACTACCGATCACGTGGCTTTGACTTCAGATTTCATCTCTAAAGATGTGATAGACATTGTTCGCAGTGATCCTTCTCTTAAAGTGCATGCTATCATTGAGATGCTGAAGGAAAAATATGGGTATACGGTATCATACCGGAGAACATGGATGGGGAAGCAAAAGGCCATAGCAGAAATATTTGGCGGTTGGGAGAAGTCATATTCTGAATTGCCCCGTTTCATGATAGCGCTCCAACATTCAAATCCTGGAACTATTGTTCAGTGGTACGCACCCCCCAATACTCCCACAGGTTATATGCAGTTTCAAAGAGTTTTTTGGGCATTCAAGGCATCAATACATGGTTTTAAGCATTGTCGACCCGTACTTACTATTGATGGGACACACTTGTATGGAAAGTACAAGGGTACATTGCTCGTGGCCATGGGTTGTGATGCGAACAACCAAATAGTTCGCATTTGCACGTCGACGACAAGGTACTAGCGTATGTTGGTGCTGCAGGTTTTTATACTCTTCACAGATTAGTGGCTACTGTGCCTCTAGATAGAGCGCTTCTCACTGCTCCACTTGAGCGTTGGAGACAGGAGACGCACTCATTTCACCTCCCAGTTGGTGAGGTGACAGTGACATTGGGAGATGTTGCTGTACTTACCGGGTTAGAGGTTCATGGGAGAGCTGTTACAGGCACTGCTTGTCGACAGTGGGTGGATGAGTGTGAGCGGTTGTTAGGTATCCGCCCCGTTCTTAGGACTGACCTTCAGGGGTCATCTCTGAGGATGCCATGGTTGAGGGAGCACTTCAAGGTGCTTCCTCCCGACGCTGATGAGGTGATGATCCAGCAGCATGCTCGGGCTTATATATTGATGATGATGGGAGCCTCCATTTTCGCTGACAAGAGTGGAAATGAGGTTCAGGTGCTGCACTTGCCTTTGCTAGAGAGGTTTGATGTAGCAGCATAGTTCAGCTGGGGTAGTGCCACCCTGGCTTACCTGTACAGACAGCTTTGTCACGGCTGCCAGAGAGGGAGCACAGAGCTTGGGGGATTTTTGCTACTCCTCCAGATTTGGTCATGGGAGTATATCCACATTGGCCGTCCCATTATAGTCGGATATCATGGCATTGATGGACAGCCACTGCCTGATGAGCCTCCACGTCTTCTAGGACCTCATCATGTACGGGGCGAGGACCCTCTAGGCCGTCGGTATGTTTTCAATCGTTTGTATTAATGTGAGTGTATGTTGTGTGTAAATACATTAATAATATCCATATTAATGATACTGTTACATGAATGGTTAGATGGCTATATGCTGGTCTATCTCGCATGCCATCCGCTACTGAGCTCGGTGTGTACAGGGATGCATTTGATCGGATGTCTGAGGACCAGGTATGGTGTGGGTAGTATAACATTAACTATAACATGTAAAGAAAATCTCCTAATTTTGTATCTTTATGAAACAGATTACATGGATGCCGTTTACACCTGAGATGTTAGCAGAGTTGCCCCCAGCTGGACGAGAGCATACTCACATATGGCGAGCATGTGTGCCGTTGATATGTTTTGACATTGTTGAGCTTCATTTGCCTGATAGAGTCTTGCGACAGTTTGGGTTTGAGCAGGTGGTTCCACGGACTATCGACACTTATGTTGAGCTGCATAGGCTGGATAGGCGTTGGAAGCATACAGAGGATTGGGCTCTCAGACATGTCCGATATGTGACTATGTGGGAAAGGAGAGCTGAGCTAGTTGTGGCCGGGACACCGACATATGTGCCATCTGTTTCAGGAGACTACATGGGATGGTATTACAGCATCACTCGTTTGTTTGTGTCTCCTTCGTTCAGACTCCCTACTCATCATTATCAGCCTAGTTCCTTAGCTTTGCATCTTACGGTGAGTATATTACTAATTAGTAAAGTAAGTCATTTTATTTATGTAATATTTGTATATATTTCAATGTAAATGTAATTGTGTTTCACATTTCAGACACGAGCTTTGCAGCGCATACATCAGCGGGCTACTGCCACAGTGACTGATAGTCCTGATGTGGACTTGTATGGACAGGCTCTCACAGGCATTGCGTCCTTGTGTTCAGATGTGTTGGGGCGAGTCGACTACGGCCATCTTATACACATGCCCCCATCTCAAGAGATGTCATCCACGTCTAGTGCAGCGGCGGCTTCATCATCCCAGACGCAGCATGAGAGAGTGGTTCTTCAACCACGACAACGGCGTAGGCGTAGACAGGAGCAGCAACATCTCCATGACGAAGCTGACGATGGGAACATGTAGTCTGTCTTTTGTATTGTAGTTTTTCTTATGCAGTAGATGTATTAGGAACAATTTACAACATTTGACGTATTTTCTCTTGTAAAGTCTTGTATGTTGTCTTGATGTGTTCGAGTCCGAATATTAGATGATTACTTGTTATGAATGTTGGATGATTGTACTGTGTTATACCGATTATTTTCAAGGTGTTTTTTATGTTGATGAGAGGGGGTGTTATGTATGTGATTGAGAATACGTGTGTTGTATGTTTTATAATGTGTTTTATAATGTGTTGTATCTAGCTCGTAACACTTAAACAGGAGAAGAGAGACCTTATTTATAGCAAACAGATGAGTCCGGGTTGAATTGGGGCGAAAAATCTGCTGAAATGCTGTTTTTGGACCTAGGCACGATCGTGCGTCCCAGGGTACGCACGATCGTGCGTGGCTGGCAGTAGCTGCTCGCCTTCAACCATATTTCAGGGGTAAGTCGCCCAACGGTTGGGCGACTTATAAGTCGCCAAACGGTTTGGCGACTTATAAGTCGCCCAACCGTTGGGCGACTTACCCCTGACCGTGGTTAAGGCCCAGCAGTATATTGGTAAATACTTTTTTTCCAGAATTATTTTCGTAATTAATTAATTAATTAACATTAATTCGAAAAAGAAACTCATAAAAAGAAGTTATATGCAGAAATATAGCTAAAATGATCTCCTACAATAACTTCAGCTAATACACCTAAAAAGTAACTTCAACACTATTTTATTGTTATTATAACACGATTCAGCATCCGAAATTAAAAGTTAAGTATTTGATAAAAATGTAGATTGAAATCCATTTGTGTGAATGGATTAGAAATTAAAAGGTACAGGGTAGAAATTTGAAGATAAAAAGTTATCCCGTTGAAATTCAATTGTGCGTCTTCTCCCTTGCGTACTTATCCACATATGCATCACGGACGGACTATCAAAATTGCAGACAATGATTGTGCCTTAAGACTGTTATTTGACGGTCCGATCCAGTCAATTTACGAATCTATGGCCAGCATGATTATCATCCAACTGTAAAGCGAATAATATTAAAACCCAGTTAAAGAAAAGATCTTTCGAGCCAACAAAACAAAACAAAACAGAAATCGACAACTCCTCAGCTAACTCACCTTTCTCGGTATCTTCTCCATTTCTCACCCCCAACTGGACCAACAGTGAGATTCCGGAGAAGAATGCCTTCAAGACAGCCTCTTTCTGCAGACCCAAGAACACTCAGATTGACCGCCATCTTCATTGCAATCACAACCTTATCATCTCTGATCATCCTGTTTGCAGTTTTCTACTTTGGGTATTATTTATGGTTCTTTTTAGTGCACCGTTCCAGAACCAGCCCATTTGATTCCAACGCGCCCCTGGTGAAGCTCCACAGGTTTTCCTACAGAGAGCTGAAGTCAGCCACTCGTGGGTTCAGTGAGTCCAACGCCATAGGGAAAGGAGGGTCTGGGACTGTGTTCAGAGGAAGCCTGAGAGATGGGAAGTCGGTGGCTGTGAAGCTCTTGCACTGTGATTCTCCCCAGAGCGAGAGGGAGTTCCAGAATGAGCTCCAGGTTCATGGAGGGATCAAATCTCCACTCATAGTTACTCTGCTCGGGTACTGCGTGGAGAAAAGAAAGAGGCTTGTGGTGTATGAGTATATGCCTAACAGAAGCCTGCAAGAGTCTTTGTTCTCTGAGACTAATCTGGTGGGCTTGGATTGGGGGAGGAGGTTTGATATCATTCTAGATGTTGCAAAGGCGCTGTCTTTTTTGCATCTTGAGTGTGACCCGCCAGTTGTCCATGGGGATGTCAAGCCCAGCAATGTGTTGCTGGATTCCGAGTTCAAGCCGAAGCTTTCGGATTTCGGGTTATCAAGATTCAAGGCTGAAGAAGGGTTGGAGGAGTTTGGTGGGGTTGATGTGTTCAGTCAGGAAATAGAGAGGAGCCAAGACCTTTCTGGGAATTTTGGGACACCAGAGACTACTACTGTTGGGACTCTCACTCCTCCTCCTCGGGTGGAGGGGGAGAAGGTAGATTTTGCAATGGCCTTACAAGCTTCTTCTTCCTCTTCCAAAAAAAGTGCGAAAATTTCGCAGAATGTCAGAGCTCTAGGATTGGTGAATTCGATGAACTATAATGCCATGTTTGAGGCTGACGAAAGGATTAGGAATGCAAAGGGGAAAGAGGTTGAGAGAGGCAGCTGTGAGAATGGGAACAATTATGACGAGGAGCTACTAAGCAGCTGCAGCATTGATCATAGTAAAGAGTTGGATTTGAGTATTCCTATGGGGGGCGAGGATAATATGGCAGGTAAAGCACTATGGGGTAGGGATTGGTGGTGGAGACAGGATGGGAGTGGCGAATTGTGCAGCAAAGATTATGTGATGGAGTGGATTGGTAGCCAGATTTGCCCTTCAGCCAATTCTGCAGCTTGGGATAAAGTTAAGAGGAAGTGCATCAATGAGAAACCGCCAAGTCCAGAGAACTTGACGTGTTCTAGCAAGATTGATGAAGTGAAAGAGAGGAGTATGCCCGGGAGTTTTCAAAAGGAGTTCGAGATGGAAAGATCAAAGAATCCAAGGAAGATGAAGGAGTGGTGGAAAGAGGAGCACCTTGATGAACTATCCAAGAAGAAGAGTGGCAAGGCTAATAAAAGGCTTAATAAATTGAAGTGCATGAGCAACGTTGTCCCACATTTTGGTCCGGGAAAATGCTTTACATTCATAAGAAGAAGTAGAGGCAGACGTTTTGTGGCGCATAAAGAACATGCAGGCGGTGATCTGGAGGGAGAGTTCAGTTTCAGGAGAGGATGGAAGAACAAGACAAAGAATTCCCAATCTGTTGGTGGTGGGAGTGATTTGTGGAGTGGAGATCCTTTCAGCAGGGAACTAAGCAGCAATACAAGCATGAGAGGGACATTGTGTTACGTTGCACCGGAATACGGTGGCTGTGGGGGTTACCTAATGGAGAAGGCTGACATATATAGTCTGGGAGTCCTCATTCTTGTGATTGTCTCGGGAAGGCGGCCTCTCCACGTTCTCAACTCGCCAATGGAGCTTGAGAAAGCTAACTTAATAAGCTGGTGCAGACACTTGGCTCATTCAGGCAACATATTACAACTTGTGGACGAAAGACTAGGAGATGAGGGGTATAATAAGGATGAGGCAAACTTGTGTATCAATTTGGCCTTAGTCTGCTTGCAGAGAATGCCAGAAGTTCGACCTGATATTGGCGACATTGTTAAGATTCTAAGAGGGGAAATGAGCTTACAATCTCTCCCTTTCGAGTTTTCGCCATCTCCACCGTCTAAATTGCGCAGCAGATCAAGACGAAGACAGAAGATGAATTCTGAATTGGATTCCAAATAACATTAGTGTAATCTGGAAAATTCTCCTCCATGTCAGGCTTGTTTTTGGTTCCAAAAAAAAGGAATCTCTGTTAGAGTTTAGAGTGTTTTTTTCTTTCTGTACATAACGCCATTTTTTAAATAAACGTGTTCTTGATAACTCGAGGAGTCATTGTTTTTACCAGCACTCTTGATCAAAGAGTTGAATTCCACATTTACCGTTCCAATTGATGTCGTTCCAACAGCTCCTAATCAATTGGTGAAAGAAGCTAAAGGCTCCAGTGTACAAAAGGCCAGGAAACCATCCCAGTTCCGAACCAAAACCGGACCGGGATTGGCTTTTAAACCGGGACAGGCAATTCTAAGAGCACTAGAAGTGCCGACAATATCCCATTCCAATTAAGATTCCTTTGATTTTGGGACCAGAACTAACCAATTAGGAGGTGGACCATATAGTACAGATAGCATCTATGAAGTAGGAAGTGACTATGAAAGCAGAGTATAAAACTTTTGTATTTATTGATTACTTGTATAATTTAGCTTAGACAGTAAAGCACATGCAAAAAGATGAGGATAAGATTGATGCTTTTCTGCATTTCAATCACTTTCTCAAAGTAATTAGGGTTTTAATACTAATGACAACATCATATCATGGTTATCAAAATATTAAGAGTAACTGTAGATAAATGAGCTTTCAGGTTTCAAGCACGCAAACACTCGAATGTGCCTTCATTTAAAAAACTCTTTAAAACAAAACTCTCCAAATTAATATTTACTTTGGGAGAAGGACCAAAAATGACATCGAGGTTTTTATTGAATCTCGGATAAGACATTTAGGTTTTTTGTGGATCAAATAAACACAAAATCTAACTTTTACCCTAATTTTAAACCACCCACTAACTTTCTGTTCTAACACCCGTTTCCCGTCAAAAGCCTTTTCCTCTCCGATTAAACACCACCACCCCAATATACATCCAACAACCTTTTTTTTTCTTTCCGGCAAAAAAGGCTGTTCAAGGTCGATGTGCCCCTTTAGTTCATTCGTTGCCGGAGTGGTAACGATTAGAATTCGTGTTGGGCTGAGCGAGGAGAGGAGGAAGACGATTCTTTTGTTTGACTTCGCACCAGGGCTCTTCCGAATCCCAGACTTTCGAGTACGAGCTGCAACGTTGGGATATCTCTGCTCCGGTTGTGGTTGGCGGTGAGCAGGATGTGGTTGTACTTCTTGTATGGGATTGGTCAATTTCTAGTTGCCGAAATCCCTGAATTGATTTCTGGCTGTAATGTGTTGTTGATTTCTTGGTTGAACATGGCTGAGTTCATACTTGAGGGGAGGTCTGGAAGCAAAATACCTGGGAATAGGAAATTGCCGACTGCTAAAGTCCCTAATTTGATATTTGGGTCTCAACCATCTGTGTTCAGTGTTGGACGGGACTCGTGTGAGCCCAGGGGTGTTGTCCTCGTACCAATAGGAGCGAGGTTGTGAGTGGTAGTAATCTCCAAATTGGTTGGAATGGTGGTTCTCCCTTTCCCTATAATAGTACTGTTGTTTGTTGAATCTTTGCTCCTGGTGAGGATTCTGGCGATGTTGATGTTAAGTAAAGAATGGGCTACTGCTACTGCTATACTGGAATAAATCACTTGGTGGACTTGGGGGTTGTTTGGTTCATTTAGCTGGGTAACGGTAGTTTGAATGGAATGTTAGTGGATGGTTAAAAATGAAGGTAAAAGTTTAAAATTGGATTTATTTGGTCCATCAAAAACCTAAGTGTCATATCCGAGATTTATTAAAAACGTTAGTGTCCTTTTTGGCCCTTATCCCTATTTACTTTTCTTCTAAAAAAGTGTTATGTAGTAGGGAGTACTATTTTACGCTTCCTCGCGTTTCTGGTTGTTTTACGAAAATTTTAATAAAAAAATTGTGTGTAACTTTTTTTCCAAAAATAGTCTGTGTACCGGTCCAGTCCAACCCAATACCCGGACTCCACACCTTGGCGTAAGTCCTCCCATGGTGAGTGGATAGTAGCCTTAGTGAATAGTAGATCAATTTACTGGGTTCGTGCCTCAAAGTATATTTATGTTCTTCCAAACATTTTGTTAAAGGTTTTGTTGGATACTAATTTATGAACACATGCATGCATGATCTTGAGTTGGTGGATTTTTTGTACTTTGAACTGTCCGGGCAGTAGGTAGGGCGTAGGGATGACAATTGTTATAGATATAAATTGAGAATTAATATTTCAAAAATGATCTTTGTACCCACTCTTATACCCACTTTTATACCCACCTATGTTTGTAAAGTGTTTTTTTCTATGAACTCCAATTCACAGACAATATTTTGCACAAACAAAAAATTGCCTGTGAACCACGTTCACAGACAAAAAAAAACCTTTACAAACATAGTGGGTATAAGGTGAGTATAAGAGTGTGTACATTAAGCATTGTTGTTAATATTTACGTTACATCTTTACTGGATGTGGAATTGTGGATACAATAAATTTAGAGAGATTTTGTTTTGTTTTGTATACTTTCAATCATGTTTATTAGGTGATAGAAAAACTGGATAAGTGACCCGATAAATACATGCCAAAAAGTACAAGTACATAAAAATGTTTCCCAATATGCATCTACATAACGTCATAACCTTAGTCAATCACCCAAATTCTCATTCCCCAAGATAAGAACATACAATTCATTGTTAGTTCTACAATGTTAGAAACTGCAAAGTCTGTAATGCGTCCGGTATATGGTAAATAGCTAAAAATTACGCTCCCTCCGTTACATATAAATTTGGAAAAATAGTGGAACGTCAAAAACTTTGAATCATTACATACTCAAACTAGGCTGGGCACCATGAAATACAGCCCAACCCAAAGCAGAACCACCGCCGAAACAGAATGGGCCAGTGGGGAGGCGGCGGAGTTGGTGCTGGAGTGGTTAGCAGGGACGGCGGATGTAGCAGGCGGAGGGGCAAGGGGATGGACAAGAACCGAAACTTTCATGCCATTAAAGCACTGACCAAGCCCACAAATGAAGTAATACCTCTTGGCCTTATCAAGTAGAATGAAGTCTTTTCCACTGCTCCAGTTCCCCACCGCGCCTTCGGTGGTGCAGTTGTCGTACCCACTCTGGTTCACTTCAAACACATTGTGCTGCATCTTCGTGTACCTGAAGGCTGCAAAAACCAATACAATTTGTTTAAGGACTGTTTGCAAAACGATACATGCTTGGGTAGAAAACAAGGAAGAAAATATGGGTCAAATTTGAGCAAAACAAAAAGTTGTTCAGCATCATTATATTGTTCTTTTATATTAGTTGGACTTCATTTATTTGTTTACATTTATCTTAGTTACCCACTAATGGTTCTCTTCTTCTATAAATGAAATCATTAGATTTCTATTTCCTTACCTTCTTTGATAAAAAACTAACTTAATGAATGTATTAAGTTTTGAAATATATAATTCTATGTCCTAATCAAGAACCTCTCATATTTTAAGAGGTTCACAATATATCTTGAAAATTTTAAATTATTTTGTTGACTATAATTTAAAATATTTCAATAATTCTCATTTTGTATGACATTTTTGAATTTATCAAATTTTGGTAAGATTATCATACTTTAGAGTCTTTTAATGAAATAATTACACATATATAACTAAAATAAATGTTAGTTTACAAAAATGTGACCTCTTAAATGTAGTGACTATATTAGTAACTTAATCATAGTAAGTAGTAACTTACAACAACATCCAAGCCATTGTTCTAAAAGATTTTGGGTTCGGCTAACATGAATCGATACATGATATCGGAGCGAAAAGGGAAAAAAAGATAAAGTATGATAAAAAAAAATACTCCTATTATATATAGATCATGAGAGAGTATTTGTTTTCCTTCGGGAATGACTCTTTCATTTTTATTTTTTACCCCTTCCAGTCTTTCACTAGAACTATCAGGTGTCTAAATATAGCCTTAAAAGTTACAGGCAGAAATAATGGAAAAAATTCATATTTTTACAGCAATACTAGTAAAATAACTTGACACTACCTATGCATATGGTCAACGAAGAGCCCCTAAAAATCTCAGGGATATTAAAAAAATGGTCTAGAGGTGGTTAGTGGTGGTCTCTCTTCCAGCGGTGGGGCGTCAACATGATTGTGACCGAGTAGTGTGGTAAAAAAAGTTCAATTTTGTCATTTTTTTTGAACTGGATCAAACTCTTCCGGAAATAAGACTCATAAGTTAGAATACTAGAGAGATTTACCTAAATACCGGGCGTTTTCCCTCAACAGTAATTTCATTTTTTACAGGAGTACAATTTGAAAACATACCCCTATTTAAATCGGGGAAGGAGAGGGGTAAACCAAGAATAGAAATTCCTGGTTAGTTTATTTAAATAACACTTCGCTAACCCCAATTGATTTCCTGTTGGACTAAAAAACAAATTACAGGAGGATCGACTAAGCTCTTATACAATATTAGATGGAATTAAACTCGACTGAAAGGATATTAGAATATTTCAGAAAGATTGATCTATCTCATCGGCATATACATTTGATTCAAATATAACAAATATGTGATGTGGATAGCTAACAGAATCATCCTTTTTTCTGCTTTCGAGTAACTTGGCGTTTTGAGGGAGCTTACAGATAAAGTCATTGACGTAGAAGGTTTGGTTGTTGGCCCAGAGAGTGTAGTTGATGCCGGGGTTCCATCCCTTGTTGACGCCGACGATGTGATCTGTGGCGGAGACGGCGGCGATTAGGATGAGGAGGAAGAGAAGCACAGTGAAGGAGGTGGACATGATTGAGAGTGGTGCGGACAATTGGGACGCAACCTGTCAGTTGCTTTGTTGTCCAAACAGGGAGTATGGAGGATAACTTTTTTTTATTGCTTCTCTATCCAATGATTTTTCTGAAGTCATACCTATTTTTCATGGGATATCCGGATATACCCATTTGTCTATGAAAATTATTACTCCGTATTATCTGTATCAATACTTTGACTTTTGTACAATGCACGCACCCACTTTTAATTTATAAATTTCTTAGAAGAATAAAATTCTGAAAAATATTTACAAATCTATGCATTGAGAAACAAGAAGTTCAAACTATTTATAAATTATTTTTTTACATTTATGATTGTTATGAGTTTTAGAGCCCGTTTGGTGACTCTGTTTTTTGGCTTATTACGCTTATTAGTCAACTTTTTAATCAAAGCGGGGTAATTTTTGATTTCATGTGCTGAATTATGTAATAATAAGAAAATGTAAGGTTGAAGTTATTTTTGTGGCTGTATTGGCTTAAGTTACTCTAGATGACCATTTTAGCTATTTTTCATATAATTTTTTCTTTATTTCATTAATAAAGTATACTCCGTATTTTTAATATACCTTATACATCAATCAGCAGAATCAGCCAATACAGTCACTTCATCCAGAACATCATAAATTTCAGCAGAATCAATCGATTAAGTCAATTTCGGAGTTATCAAACGGGTCTTAAAGTTTCTATTTAGATTTTTTAAATAAACTTATTTAAAAAAAATATGAATAAAAATTGCGGGGTAATTCATATGGAGTATTATAGTATAGTGTTGCAATCACTTAAATGAAAAAATTGAACATAAATTACTATAGTTACTACTATAACCAACTAGTCACTGCATGTTAGAAATCATTTTTATAAAAAAAATATTTTAGTCAAACATATGTAATTACTTCTAGAGATTTTTTACAAAAAATATTACTGAAATGAAACTCATTTATAAAAATATGATTCATAATTGCAATACTCCGAATGAACGTATTCACACTCTACTTTGACCATGATTTTTTACTAACATATATAATCAAACTATTATGTACTCTCTTCGTCCCCTTTTAAATGTCCCGTTTTACCATATTGGGATGTCCCTATTTAATTGTCTCATACCTTATTTGGTAAAGTTTGTGTGGCTCAAAATCATTCTTACTTTATTCTTACTTTATCAATTATTATCAACCACACAAACCCACTTTTCTTAAAACTCGTGGCACCCTCTTCCGGGACATTTAAAAGGGGACTGAGGGAGTATAAAATATCATTAAAATTGTCTTAATTTGAAGTTTCAATTTTTTATTGTTTATTACTGTGTAATTAAACATAATTACCGTCCAAATTGTGGGTTGGTAAACGTGAAAGCCTAATTGTTGCAATTCGAAAAGAACGGACGTATTAAAAGAATGGAGGTAGTATCACTCAATGGTGTGCACAAGATGAGTAAGACATGTCAATTTGTGCATAGACTCTAATAGTGTTAACGTAGTTTTTACTTCTCCTTGCTAAGGAGAATAAAAGCATTCATCGGCTTGATCAGTCATTGGGGATGAGCCACAAGATCCCTCTGTTTGACTATCCACAAGAAAGGAAGCTCTTAACACTAGAAACCACCCTATCATCGGCCCTCCAGCACCCCCCCCCCCCCCAAAAAAAAAAACTAATCTATGTTTTATAGGTATGCAACTTAGTACACACTCACTTCTCAATAATATGTTTGACTGCTTTAGTAAGCCATTTTTCAATGTGTTTGTACTTTGTAGTTTATATCAATCCCTTTGAAGAAAGTAAAGAGGTCTGGAATGAAATTATAAAGGAAAACTTAGGGATCTTATTACAAAAGCTAATACCAAAACTTTCAAGATAAGTTTGAGTTTTTGAAATAAGCTGCTCCTAATTGGCAGAAGTAATTGGAGGAACCGGTTTTTAGGAGGAAAGGATATGTAGCCCTGCTCAGAACCCCAAGTGTAAAAGTTGATTGGAAGGAAATGGTAATGAAGAATAAGGCTACGCCTCGTGCTAGGTTTATATTGTGGCTAATCTTATGGGGTAGAATTGCTACTAAAGAAAGGCTTTTGCATTTTCATATTTTAGTTCCTGATACTTCTTGTATCTTTTGTGGAGTTCTATTAGAGACAGTGGACCATGTGGTAGTTTGAATGTCCAGAAATTCAGAAGCTGTGGGCAGGTTTGTATAGATGGTTGGGTAGAAGATTTAATATTAGTAGTTGGGCTCAATTTCTCCCTATATTATGCAAGGATGTGAAGGGGAAAAAGCTGCCAAACAGAGTTTTGAAAGCCCTGGCTACGGAATTACTCTATTCTATATGGCAAGAACGGAATCGGAGAGTTTTTACTGGTACACATTTGGAGTTACATGTTATCCTTCATCGGGTAGTACAAAAGGTTATTGGTAGATGTGCTAAGGATGTGGAGATTGCTAGTTTCTTTAATGGCTTTTCTCATTATCCTATGATTTAGTCTAGTAATAGCTTTTGGTGTTTTGGATTGTTTCCCCGGATGTTTAGGGGTTACTGGGCTTGCCCTTTTGCTTTTGTTAAGTGAGTTGATTGTACTGATTGATAATTGGAAGGAATAAAATAAGCTTATTTTGTCCAAAAAAAAATAATAATAAGCTGCTCCAACCAAACAGTGCTTAAATGAGAAGTTCTTCTAAAGCTAGTTACAAACCATTTCTGTTGTGCCAAACATAGCGGTGCATTCTTTAACAATTCAGAATTAGTTTTTAAACTGATAGCACAATTCCTAATACAATTGTATCTAGAATGCTCAAATTGATTGGACAACATCCCACAGTTGTTTTTTAGCAATTAAAGTTGAATACTGTGCAAAGTAATGTAGACAGTTTAACAAATAACTGCTTGATTATATATATTGAGAAAGATGCATTTGGACTCGTTAATAAACAAATCCCTATATAAAAATTTCCATGGATATATCTAGGCGATTAAAATAAATATGGCTAAAGAAAAAGCTAAAGTACTTTTTAAAAACTTCAAAAAAGTAAATATATATGTCACTTCATTATGTCAGTTGCACCCCAATGACACCACCAGTGACAATGGCCACTTCACCGCCACAGATGCCTCTGTGATTGGTTATGGCCGTTTCCGGTGACATTTTCAGCAAATTCTTTCAAAAAATCAGCAAATTTTAAATTTCTATTTTTTATTTATTTTAAGCAGCCCGGTGCTCAAAGGCATCCTCCCCGCAAGGTGAGAGTCCGGGGAAGGGTCCCGCCACAACGGTCTATAACGGGCAAGCCTTCCCCTATCACCTTTTTTTTATAAAAGGCCGCTCCCAAGACTTGAACATGTGACCTCTCGGTCATACATCACCTTAAACGGTTTGCCAAGGCTTCCATTCAAATTTTAAATTTCTATCAACAAACAAGAAGATGACCATTGACAAACTCTTGAATTACATATATCAGCTGCAAATAATATTTGGAGTGTGATAGCATACCTGTTTTTTTTTGCACAGCTCCATAGTTCCTATAAGAATGCTAAGTGTTGGTTCACAGAAGAATGGCCTTAGTATTTCTCTGAATATAAAACCCCGTGGCTTCAGGATATTGAAGAAGCCGTCAAACTCTGGTTTGTCTGTTTTCTCTTACTTCTCTTACTATGTCCCTTCATCTTTATAAGCTTCTGAAGCTTCAGGTTTTCATCTTCAGGGTTCATTTCGGAGTATAACTCTTTAGCCCTATATGACATTCCACACTCCAGGAGCCTTTCAACCATTAAAGTGTAATGAGCAGAATCAGGAATTACCTTATACGATTTCATCTCAGCCCATATCTTCAATGCATTTTCAGGCTCCTTCAGCTTGAAAAACCTATCAAGTACTAACAGAAATGTATCCTTGTTTGGACCAAGCCCATATTTTCTCATATCATTTAGAAGCTCAAAAGTTTGTTCGATGCTCGAAGCTCCAAGAAATGCATGATAAGTGACAAATGTTGGACTTATAGAATCCTCTATCATCATAGCCAATACCTTTCTTGCTTCTTCCAACTTGGACGCTTCACATAGAGGAGATATGATTGAGTTGTACGTGACAGAATCAGGAAGCAAACCCATGTTTTTCATCTTGTCTACAATTTTCAAAGCTTCTTTTAGGCAATTCTCACGGGTTAGTATATATACCAAAGAATTGTAGACTGAATTCCCAGGAACCCAGCCTCGTTTTTTCATTTCATCGTAAAATCTCAGAGAATCAAATAGATTTCCTACTTTAGAGAAACAGGAAATCATGTATGTGTAAGAAGCTTCATTAGGCACGATACATTGTTTAGACAGTTCTCGCCATACCCTCTTCGCTTCAAATATGTCAACCACAAGGTTACACCATCCATTCAGAATGATGTTGAAGCCTTCGATTCCTAATGGGAACAGCTTCTTATTGACAAGCATAAATTCTTCAGCCTCTTCAATAAATCCATGTTTACAAAGAATATTCAAGAATGAAAAGAACACTCTCTGATGAGAGGACAAACAAAAATTTTCCATTATCTGAAATGCCCGTATAGCCTTGTCTGGAAAATTTGCTGCAGCATACCTTTGATATTGTAAATGTAAGAAACTATATGAACTGTTTAAGCTTTATCATTGTTTCCAGCAACAAATGAATTGATTATTTCTATCTAAGATACAGTTTGGCATATTGTGAAGTCTGTATACAGAACAGAACTAAAATATATTACAAGTTCCCTTGATTAACTGATTAGTCATTTTGAAATGCAAGAGCTTCAGAACCAGTGATGTTTTCTTTTACTATGTCAGTATGTCACTGAAGAAAGTGCTTGTTGGTCCATTCAAAGTCCAGATGTTATATTGCACTCATATGGTAACTTGTATGCAATTTATTTACACTCACAACCCATGTATAAATTAACCAGACACTGTGTATATAATGAAGGTTTCAATGTATGAGAATGATCAAGATTAAATTAGGTGCTATAAATTCATGAAGGGCAGAAATTACCTATCGATCATAATGAGGACGGCCTCTTGGACGTCAATAGACTTGCGTGCAAGGTCAGTGATCAAAGTCCATGCGGTACTGAACTTTTTATGGTTGCCAAGAACCCATATCACCAAGCACCGCGTTTTTTCAGGAACGCAGTCCCATTTCTCACCCCACTTGAATAATAAATAAGCCAACTGCCACCGGTCTCTCATATCCCAAATCGCCAAAAAGATCAAATCTTGGCTTGGTTTTACAGCACACTGGTCAAGTAATGCAATGGCTTCATCTCCGGAAGCACAACCCTTGGCCTGTTCGAGCACCCCAGTGACTCCACCAACATCAACTTGGAAATTTTCGGTTAATCTCTTTACGTAATCTTCAAAGTTGATGATTTCGTAATCCTGTAAATTTTGTTGGGTACAAAAGTTGCCATTTTGAGGAACACGAGAACGTTGATTGCAAGGCGTTCGACGAAATGCTCCAAAGACATGCCGCTGCTGATGGCCCTGAACAAGAGTAGGTGAGGCAGGCTGAAGAGATACCGAAGTCAAGATACGAGGCACAAAATGTAAGGAGAGCGTTTTATGCAACATTCGAGCACGATGAAGCAGCCGTACCATTTCACTTACGAGACTGAAGATCACACAAGAGTAATCAACATTTATGTCGGTTTTCCCTGAGTATGTACTGACTTTCCCTCAGATTGAGCCGTACTTCGGATAAAGAAAGACTAGTTCGAGCCTTGTGTAAAAAGTACAAAGCTTGGTTCACAGCACATATCGAGTTCGAATTTTATTCCAGATTTCTCTATTTTAAAAATTAAGAGTGTTGGTTGAATTCGTTTTATTTGGTGGAGTTTTATTGGTCTGGTTTTAGATCATTCAGTTTTAAAAAAGATGAAACAAGAATTTTACCTAGGGGCGGTTCGGTACGGTATACCTTATATTTTTTCTCATATACCTTTGCCGTACCAAAACTTTCGGTATGCATAATTTGCATACCTTTACCTTACCGAAGTTTCGGAATACCGCATTTCGGTATACCGAAGTTTCGGTTCGGTAACAGTACGGTATCGGTAAATTACCGTGCATGTCTCCCAATACAAAAAATTGTCATAGACTAATGAAATATACTAAACCGTTATTACTAGCGACATATTAAATATATTATTAAAATGTTATGGAATACAATTAATAATCTATTGATGTCAATTCAATATTGAACAATAATTATTATCAGTATATTTAAGCAGTTCAACATGCCACATTAAAAAGTAACACATTCTCCTAAAATAACTTGAACAATATAGATATAATTAAATCAATAGTGATCTCTAACAAAAATAAATAAAACTATTCAAACAACATGAATATAAAATCATTTATTCCTAATATGATATTGTGTATTTAGTCATTTTTATAAAAACTTAAATAAGACTTCCGAACAAAGTTGTGTCTCGACTCACAGAATCCCTATGTAGATACACTTGTCACATAAGTGTATCTCTCTTCATTTGTCTACTACTTAGTGGCCCAGTCATCACGACTTGCAAGCTCTTGGAACAAGATTGACTTGTTTCTTGACATTTGTACATTACTCATTGGTCATTAAGGTTAGCGTAGTAGAAGCCTA